>JAPKLW010000447.1:14279-159741 GCA_026898455.1 Plectranthus barbatus
TTTAGAAGGCTGAATCCTATAGGAAATAGGATTAGATTTGATGTATATCTACATCTCCAAGTCCTACAATGAGTATATCTTCAATCTTGAGTCTTCAGGGCTTCTAATATGATATATCTCTTCAATTTTGACCAAATCTCGCCCAAGATTCGTGAAATCCGTAAAAATCTAGCCAAACTCGTCTCCGTCGATCGACGCGGGTCTTGCGTCGATCGACGCGCGTGTGTCCACTCGCCAGTCGACTTCAATCTGCGCGGGCTCACGGTTTTGGCCATAACTTCCTCTCCCGAACTCCGATTGATCCGATTCCAGTTGCGTTGGAAAGATAATTCAAAGCTCTATCCATTTCCATACGCCAATAGCCCGAATTCCTTGTGTGGAGAAATCATTCACTGCTACTCTTGCACGTCACTGATTTCGGAATGGAATTTTGGTGAATTCGACCTCAAACCTGCAAAAATACACCACTACAAGCGCAATACCCACCTAGAGTGATTCATGCAATAAAAATAACTAAAACAAATGAAAATGCAATGAAAAACAAAGATAAATCAAACCAATAACGAGTGAAAATATGAACTCATCACCGATCATACGCAAAGAAATTTCTACCACCAAAGACGAAATTCTTGCCATCAAACTAGACAACTTCGAGACCTTCTCCACTGGAATTTTTGCTGCAATCAAAGAGGGGGAAGAGAAGAGGTTAGTCGAAGAAGCAGAAAGAAGAAAGGAGCAAGAAGAAAGGATTCGTCAATTAGAAGCCAGAAGATTACAAGAAGAAGAGCTAAGGAGACAACGTGAGGAGGAAGAGAGAGAAGAACAAAGAAGGATTGAAGAGAAAGAAAGAATCAAAAGACAAGAGCGAGAAGCTCTCGTGGACAACTTCATGAAGAAGACAACAGAGACTCTCAGCAAAATGAAGAAGCCTACCTCAGGTTCCTCAAGTGCCAAGAATGTTGCTGATTCAGACTCTTCAACAACTAAGAAGTAATATCTCTCCAAACTCTACATCTCATAGCTACTTGAACAACCTATACAATTTGGGTTATGTGACTGTACCAGAATATTTGATTATCAATAAAAAAATACTAACCCAGGTTGAAGACAACATCTCATTGTCCAACGCTGATCTAAGTGAATTAGCTGAAATTACACACTTGGTGTAATCAGCGAACTGCATGGAATGTGATGTGTGCGATATGTTCCTGTGATTGCTTGATGATATCATGTGTGAATATGCTCTGCACTTACTTGGTAATATGATTTTGAAGCTATTTACTTGATTGACCTATTTTATCGAGCAATACCCTTGATACATTAAGGGGGAATATTTAGGAACAATGTTGAGTCTTGATAAGCTCATTATTTTACTCGCCTATCTATATTATTTTCTACTATTTTATGTAGTTTTATTGAGTTATATATATATTATGTGCATGAGTCTATATTAGGTGGTATTATACGCGTTTTGGTGTTTTTGTGGGGTTTTAGGCCTAAATTCACGAGAATCCGTTCCGGAAGCAGTGACGTGTAAGAGTAGCAGTGACGATTTCGTCCACAAGAGGAATTCGAGCTATTGGCACATGGGAATGGATAGAGCTTTGAATTAGCTTTCCAACGCAACTGGAATCCGGTCAATCGGAGTTCGGGAGAGAAAGTTATGGCCAAAACCATGAGACCGCGCAGGAGGGCGAAAAGCTGCGTCGACAGACGCCAATCAGAAGCGATCGACGGCGACCAAGAACTTCCGTCGATCGACGGTGAATAGCCACGGTCGACGCGAGGTCTTCTGCTGGAGCGAAAATCTGATTAAATTCGGATTTATTCATATCTTTAGCCCTAGATTTGATAGGATACACATCCACCACTATAAATAGCCTACTAAACTCGATTTTTGAGCATTCCTTATCATATTTTCGCTTTACAATTTGGTTTTGAGAGTTTGGAGACTTGGGAAACACGAAACCCTTTATTTTTTGTAAGTTCTTTACTTTTATGCAATTGAATATGTTTTATTTTGGATTTCTATCTACGATGAGTGGCTAGAAACCCTAGCGGGTTCTAGGGGTTGATATTATTATGGATGCATGTTAGGATTAATTAATTAGGTTCATGATTCCTGTGTTTATTTTCAATTCTAGATTAATTCAAGGACCGAGAGGTGACGATTAATTTAGATGTCTAGCTATTGATAGAAGGACCGAGAGGTGAATATTAATAGTGGGAATAGGAATACATGATACGATCTACACTATCCAAACAGATGTACTAGATGTAGGAATTGAACTGATTTGCTTATCGGATTGACTAGTTTGGTGTACTTTGACACCGAGCGGAGATGAGTCACTAATTAGTAATCTAGGTTATATTTGCCAAACAAGGAGATATAACATAATTGCAGTATTCCACCTGTTAAATTAATTGATTCCTACATGTTATCCATAATAAGAGTTCTTCCCTAGAATCTGTGCTCCTTTAATTTGCTTTTCAAAACTCCTTTAATTTTCAAGTATCGTTATCTTTATTTTCGAAGTTAAAACCCTGATTTTGAATTCCTCAAACAATGAATCTTAGGATCATAGCTAGTACATAAGATAATTTCCCCATACAATTCCCCTGGATCGATAACCTTAGGGTTTACAAATTTATTTGTCGCTGTTATTATAATTAATCTGTTAGAAATAGCAGTGATCAAATTGGCGCCGTTGCCGGGGAATTGTTAGATTTTATCTTGTTACTAGTTCGTTCTAGGATTTGCTGGATTGAGTTTTAATTTTCTGTACGTGTGCGTGTGTGAGATTCTATTTTTGCATTCCACGTCGATCGACGCCCTTTAGCGTCGATCGACGTCGATCATCTTGTTGCGTCGATCGACGGACACCTTTCATCGATCGACGCCGAGCACTCTTTTGCATCGATCGACGTGACATCCACGTCGATCGACGCTGAACTGATTTTTACTATTTCCTGTGCAGGTGCATGAACACACGAGCCAAAGGAAAAACACTCGAAGCCTTTGTCCCTGAAATTGAAGCAACCTGCAGGAAAATCAAAAAGAAAGGAAAAGACAAACAACGAGAGATGGCTGAAAATCCGGAAGCACCTCTGCAAAATATGACTCCCGAGAAGCAGAGGCAATTTGTGAATGAAGTACATCAGCTGAGAGCGCAACTACAAGCAGCCCAAGCTACTCAGGCAGAACAAGCTGCAAGACTGGCAGAGTTGAACGATAGGCAGGTTGTGATCCCACAGAGGTCCATCTTAGATCGATTTCTTCCACAGCAAGCGGAGGCCGGATTCAGAGTTAGCATTGATGCCAACAACTTCGAGCTGCGCACAAGCCTTATTCAGATGGTGCAGCAAAACCAGTTTGGGGGAAGAGCTGTAGAAGACCCATATACCCACCTCAACCAATTCATTGAGGTGTGTAACACTGTGAAGCAGAACGGAGTAACCCAAGATGTGATCAGGATGAGACTGTTCTCGTTCTCACTCAGAGATGAGGCACGGTCTTGGTTTGCTGGACTGGATAAGAGTCAAATCGGGACATGGGAGGAGCTTCGAGCAGAGTTCCTTACCAACTACTTCCCACCGAGCCTGCTGCTGAAGAGGAAAGCTGCCATTACTACTTTCAAGCAGCTGTATGACGAGTCACTCTATGAGGCCTGGAAGAGGTACAAAGAGCTTCTACGACTCTGTCCTGGACATGGCATCGATCTGGAGATGCAAGTGTGTCATTTTTATGAGGGGCTGAACCCTCACATGAAGGAGCTGGTTGATGCATCTGCTGGAGGAATACTGATGAAGAAGAGTGGTGCAGAGAGTATGAGGTTGCTGGCTGATATGGCGCTGAATAGCCACCAATGGCCAACTGATAGGCAGCTACCAGTCAAAGCAGTCGAGACAAAGCCAGAAATCGACGTGGTCGCTGAGGTGAAAAAGCTCCGGGAGGAGATTGAAAAATTGGGCACATCACAAGTTGCAGCTGTTGCAGAGCCAAGCATGGCCATAGTACCCGTGGAGGCTGACTATATCAACAGGGGTGCAAGCAGTTCGTCTGGGACTGCCGGTACGGAGGTGAACTACATTGGCGGTGGTTATCACAATAACTACCGAGGCAATCAAGGGTATCAATACAACCATGGGCGATCTCACCCTGGTTTTTCTTATGCTAACCCTTCTGCTGCAGAACACCCTCCGCCTGGTTTTGATGTAGGTACTGGAGGAGAAATTGTGGAAAGGAAGAAATCCGTGCTAGAGGAGACGCTCGAGAAATTCATCAAGAGCTCGGATAACCGGTTTGGGAAAGTAGAAACCGAAGTGAAGGGGATGGCCGACCACATGCAGCTGATGACAAAACACCTTCAGATGATGGACACGCAATTGAGCCAGATTGCCACGACACTCGGCAACCAACACAAGCCTGGAAAGCTTCCGAGCACAACGGAGGTGAACCCAAAGGCCCAAAAATACTGCAAAGCCATTACTCTGAGGTCTGGGACGAGCTACAAGGGTCCCGAGATGGCTACGGACGATTCTGGAGGCGAAAAGGAGCAAAACTGCGCAGGAGACGAGTCCACGTCGATCGACGCACCATCCTCGTCGATCGACGCAGAAGAAAAAGGCCCGTCAATCGACGCTACCTTACGTCGATCGACGTTGAAGTCTGTTCCAGACACGAAGCAGAAGCAGTCTGAAGATAAATTCCCTCCTTTGCCTTTCCCACAGAGGTTCGCGAAGCAGAAAGAGGACGAGAAGTTCTCCAGATTTGTGGAGAACCTGAAGAAGGTCAGCATCAACATCCCACTGATCGAAGCACTGAAAGAAATCCCGGGGTACATAAAGTACCTCCGGAAACTGATGAGTGGAAAGAAGCAGTTCGTGGAGAATGAGACGGTAAAGATCCACGAGCAGTGCAGCCTGCTACTTCAAAAGCAGGTGCCCATCAAGAGAAGCGATCCTGGATGCTTCTCTATTCCGATTGAGATTGGGGGACGCACGTTCGAGAGAGTACTATGTGATACTGGGGCCAGTATCAACCTGATGCCGTACTCCATCTACAAGCATCTCAACATCGGAGAGATGAGGCCCACGACGATCACCCTGCAGATGGCGGACCGGTCTGTGTCCCGCCCAAAAGGTATACTAGAGGATGTGCTCATTCGCGTGGGCCATCTCATTTTTCCTGCAGATTTCGTGGTGCACGAGATGAAGGAAGACGAGAATATGCCCATGATCTTGGGGCGTGAGTTTCTTGACACTAGCGCCGCTCTCATTGACTATCGAGGTGGCGAGATCACACTCCGAGCAAATGACGAGAGGATCACCTTTGTGATCGACAAGAACAAGAAAAAGGTGGAGTGCAATCGAATCTCCACTACTGAAGAAGAGGATGAGTCCGAAGAAGATGAAGCAGCTGCCATTGAGTGGGAGCGAGGAAACGATATGGTAGCAGTGTCAACTATGCCACCTTTTTCTGAGCTCACCACCATTATCAAAGACCGGAAAGTCTACATGGTGGATGCCAAAGGTCGGCGAGTCTGGACCCGACCTCCTTGGCAGTGATTTGAGGTATCGTCGAGCTGCGACGTTAAATCAAGCACTTGTTGGGAGGTAACCCAACCCTTTCCGTATTTTCCTTTCAACTTTCGTTTTGTTTTATTTATTTCGAATTTCTGCTTGTATTTCTTTGCTAACAGTTGTTTTGCAGTATTGAAAAAAAAATTTGGGAGATCGGCTCGACGTCGATCAACGCAGCCTGGCGTCGATCGACGCCGAGCAGCCCAGCGTGATACTCTTTGATCCACAGCAAGGGTCACAAGAAGGCTTCAAGTCGATCGACAAGAAGTGCCAGCTGCAACAATTCACGCCGTGCAATATCTGAAGACTCCGGGGGATAAAAAGTTGATGTCTGAGATCAACTACCAGGTATCGTTCCCTTTTTTGTCTGATTTTCAAACTTATTCCACTCTTCGAGTTGGAAATAAGTTTGGGGGGATGTGGACAAGAGATGGAACATTCTATCTATTATTTATTCTGCTTTCCGTATTTAAATTTTGCCTTAATTTTTAAGTTTATTCTATTTTGTGGGAAAATTTTTGAGTTTTGATATAACCCGAATAAGATTGTGAGATTAGAATCGGTTGAGGGTCGAGTTGAATTGATTGTGATTGTGGTTAGATGCCTATGAATGTAGAATACCGCATGATAGGGTTGATTTGACACTTGTGCTTGCATGCTGATTGAGTTGATTTGAAATTGTCTGCGGAAGAAAATTTTTGAACCCTTGTGTGAGAATTTTGAGCCTATATTTCGTTTGATGTGAGATTCACATGTGTGTTTTTATTTCTCTAGAACTTGCCTATTTTCTGTGTTGAGACTGCATAGTGTGCACAAGTTTAGGAAATGATCTTAGGCCATCTTTGATAGCCAATTCCCTAAACATTGTCCCTTCACATTGAATTTTCCCTAGTTAGCCACTTTTGAGCCTATACAAAAATTTTTCTTTCCTTGTCTATGAGATTAAGAAGAAGTATTGGTTTCGCTCATGTCTTGAGTTGTGGTATATGGGTGGAATGATTGTGATATGGAGATAAGAAAATATAAATTAGTGGTGAAAAGATGTGTGGAAAAGAAGCTCAAAGCAAAATAATTAGAATTCTCATAAGCTCTCTGAAAAGAAAAGAATACAAAATTATGTAAAGAGCATAAGAGATTCAAAATGAGCTAGAAAAAAAAAAGAGGTTGTGTATTTGTTGATATATTTGAGGAGAAGGGTGAATGAACTTAGATGGTGGTTTGGATTGATTGAGCAAGTACAACTTGATTAATTTTAGTCACTTGGCCATATTTTCCTACCCCTCACAAAAGCCTACATTACAACCTATTGAAAGTCCTTTTTGATTCTAGACTTGTGTGCACATTCTAGCAGTGGAGATAATAGAAAATTTGCAAGCCTATGGTAGAAATTTCTTCATACATGTTGTTGAGTGCTTTCATCTATTCCTTAAACACTTGAGAGTTGAGCGATACACTTCCCGTGAGTTCTTCCAATGTTGATAAATTTTCTGTCTCTTTCAAATTGCTTGTGTAGTGGATTTTTGACCCTTGACTGTGATGAATCTTGTGAGGCATTGCACTTTAATCGCATGATCTTTTGATTTCTTTCTTGCCTATTGATTGAGGACAATCAAACGTTCAAGTTTGGGGGGTTTGATAAGCTCATTATTTTACTCGCCTATCTATATTATTTTCTACTATTTTATGTAGTTTTATTGAGTTATATATATATTATGTGCATGAGTCTATATTAGGTGGTATTATGCGCGTTTTGGTGTTTTTGTGGGGTTTTAGGCCTAAATTCACGAGAATCCGTTCCGGAAGCAGTGACGTGTAAGAGTAGCAGTGACGATTTCGTCCACAAGAGGAATTTGAGCTATTGGCACATGGGAATGGATAGATCTTTGAATTAGCTTTCCAACGCAACTGGAATTCGGTCAATCGGAGTTCGGGAGAGAAAGTTATGGCCAAAACCGTGAGACCGCGCAGGAGGGCGAAAAGCTGCGTCGACAGACGCCAATCAGAAGCGATCGACGGCGACCAAGAACTTCCGTCGATCGACGGTGAATAGCCACGGTCGACGCGAGGTCTTCTGCTGGAGCGAAAATCTGATTAAATTCGGATTTATTCATATCTTTAGCCCTAGATTTGATAGGATACACATCCACCACTATAAATAGCCTACTAAACTCGATTTTTGAGCATTCCTTATCATATTTTCGCTTTACAATTTGGTTTTGAAAGTTTGGAGACTTGGGAAACACGAAACCCTTTATTTTTTGTAAGTTCTTTACTTTTATGCAATTGAATATATTTTATTTTGGATTTCTATCTACGATGAGTGGCTAGAAACCTTAGCGGGTTCTAGGGGTTGATATTATTATGGATGCATGTTAGGATTAATTAATTAGGTTCATGATTCCTGTGTTTATTTTCAATTCTAGATTAATTCAAGGACCGAGAGGTGACGATTAATTTAGATGTCTAGCTATTGATAGAAGGACCGAGAGGTGAATATTAATAGTGGGAATAGGAATACATGATACGATCTACACTATCCAAACAGATGTACTAGATGTAGGACTTGAACTGATTTGCTTATCGGATTGACTAGTTTGGTGTACTTTGAGACCGAGCGGAGATGAGTCACTAATTAGTAATCTAGGTTATATTTGCCAAACAAGGAGATATAACATCATTGCAGTATTCCACCTGTTAAATTAATTGATTCCTACATGTTATCCATAATAAGAGTTCTTCCCTAGAATCTGTGCTCCTTTAATTTGCTTTTCAAAACTCCTTTAATTTTCAAGTATCGTTATCTTTATTTTCGAAGTTAAAACCCTGATTTTGAATTCCTCAAACAATGAATCTTAGGATCATAGCTAGTACATAGGATAATTTCCCCATACAATTCCCCTGGATCGATAACCTTAGGGTTTACAAATTTATTTGCCGCTGTTATTATAATTAATCTGTTAGAAATAGCAGTGATCAAGTCTACGGGAGTTGAGACACTGAGAATAGAATTGATAGGAAACTTTTGTGTAATCTCAGTAATCAACTTTCCCATGATCAGTCAAGATTAAATTTTTAGATAATGGCTTTGATCGCACCAAAAATGGGGAAATTGTTAGGAATATTGTTAGATCCCTCAAATGTAAACCAATTCATGATCACTTTATGATATGTGTTGGTGGATCAAAGCTATAGCAACTCAGTATCGAGTCAATTGTAAAAAGTCCTGTATAGGAATTTATACTCGAGTTGTAATAGATTAAGAAAAGAAAAAGATTAAGTTTGCTGAAGGAGTCAGCAAACTCACTCAATCACTGAAGAATGTTGAAGATCAGAACGACCAAAGATGCGAAGGAAGCGACGAGAATGCTGGAAGAAGAACTCTAGCAATCTACGGAGAGATCCGATGCATAACAGAAGTCAGCGAATGATGATCCACTGTAATTTCTACAGATTAATTATAGAAATAGTGGCAAATAAATTTGTAAACCCTAAGGTTATCGATCCAGGGAAATGAAACAACGAAAAATCCTAAATACTAAATCAGGCGTTCTTGAAAATATTGATTAGGAAAATCAAATGAAAAGGTTTTGATTGTTTTGAAATCACAATACTTGCTATCGAAAGTCAAACAGGAAAATTAAAAAGCTTTTAAAGTCAAATAAGAGAAGCACAGATTCCAGGGATATCTACCTATCAAGTATGACATGTATGAATCAATTGATTAATTCCCAAATTTAATTCCTCTTCGTAGTGAAACATCAGAAAATTATTACGAACTTCTTTGTCTGACAATTCGTCAAGTAGATTAGTCAACTACCTATCTCCGTTCGGTCTCAAGATAAATTAACTAACTCCCAAGTTCTACAGATTTATTCCTACAATTAATCTCCTTCAGTTACGACAAGAAATCAAATTATATTGTGAAAATCTCTTTCGATTGAAAACTATTACAGTTACGTCTCTAGAATCAACTAGATAATCCTAATATGTGATCAGCAAATCAAGATTATGAATAAGCACAGATTTCACAAACTACGAAGGGAAAGGGAAAATAATTCAATCAATCAAAACATGTATACATTGATAATTCGAAACCCTAGAATCTGAGAAGGAGTTTAGTTACACATATTCAGAGTAAAATTCATCATAGAGAGATAAAACCTGAATTGCATAAAAACTTGGGTTGGAATGTCTTCCCACAAAACTTTGTCTTCAAACATAAACCCTAGAACTCTTGGAATCTCTAAAAATCTGAAAAATGGAATGAGGAATGATAAAAAGATGATAAGGTCCTCTGAAAATCGACATTATTAGGATATTTATAGAGGTGGGGGTGTATCCTATCAAATCTAGGGCTAAAGATATGAATAAATCCGATTTTTATCAGATTTCCGCCCCAGCAGACATGCACGCGTCGACCGCTTCTGATTCACGTCGACCGAGTCTCCATTTCATGCTTCGTCGACCGCTTCCAATTGGCGTCGTTCGACGCAGAAATATTGACTCAGCCCTTCCTGCGTGGTCTCACGGTTTTGGCCATAACTTCCTCATCCGAACTCCAATTGACCCGATTCCAGTTGCGTTGGAAAGCTAACTCAAAGATCTTTCAAATGATATGCTCCATTAGCTCAGATTCCAACGGTGAAAGAAGTTGTGACTGTTTCTTTGAACATCTGCTGCTCTTGGAATGGGTTTCCATTGAATTTGGCCTAAATCCCTGCATAAACATCAAAACACACCTAAAACCACCTAATATTGATATCATGCATAAAATATATATATAAACTCAATAAAACTACATAAAATAGTATAAAACTAATATAGATAAGTGAGTGAAATAACGAGCTTATCAAATGACAATCAGTATTCAGCAATCAAGAGAAAGATTACAAAACCGAACATCAGACGGACTACAATTTACGAGAAGAACCAACCAAACAAGAGATGAAATAATTATCATGAAGAAAAAGGGGTTCAGACCTGCAAAAGAACCGTTCTTACAAATGACGGCTAGAGATAGATGCTACACCAATCAGAGGCCAAGGACTTGAAGAGTCTCTGCACACTGCAGGAAAAAGGAAGCATGCAGATAGGCGAGCATTCCCTTTGAGTCTAACGGACAAGATTCAAATGGCTGTTTGAATCTTCACATATAAATAGGTGTCGTCCTTAATTGATTCAAAGGTTCGCGACTTCGTACATACAAAAGATAAAAAGGAGATCAAACTTATTATCTCTAAACACGCGAACTCATCCGAGCACAGATCTTAATTGAAGCTTTTCATAAGCTTTCATAACAGAAGCTCGAAGACCTGCGAAGTTATCTTCAAAAGGTATATTTGGGATTCTTTCTATTCCAGAAAGAATCTAGCAGTCACTATTGCAGTGCAAGAGTGATTTGTACAGGCTACGCCAACACAAGGAAAGGTTCCGGGAAGAACTATAAAACTCCCAGTAGTCGACGTCCAAGGAGAAGGGAGGTTTGTCCTCACTCTAAGGAGTGACACCGTGTTGAAGATTGGAGATCGAGGTGCTTGAAGGTGCGCGCTGACCAGACGGAGGAGCTGCTCAACGTTAGAGATCAGGCCTGACCTTGTACTCATTCTTCTAGTGAATTTTTAGTCAAGAGGACTGGAGAGTGGACGTAGAACAATTGTTCGAACCACTATAAAAATCCTTGTGTCGTTTACTGCTTTGCTACGTTATTTGTGTTTGCTGATTTAATCATTTGAAACTCAACACATCAAGTGTTGTAGTATAAACTGCAATCAATCTAACAATTACACGTGCTAAAATATTTAGAAGAATGCTTGCTAAGTCGTGACCTTAGCAAGATACGTGCAAGATAAAACATTAAGAACTTCCGCTGCATATACTATAACTCTGATCGGGGACCAACAATATTCATTAGAAGCTTTAGAAGATTCCAACTATTTCTCAACTTCCATTGCAGATTTCGAAGATGAACAAAATTAAAAGTTGGAGTTATTGTTAGATGTTTTGCCTATAATTAATTAGTCATTGATTTAATTATATGAAGATTACTTCCTCCCATTTAAATTATGTATATCAATTTAGGAAAAAAAAACTATAATTATTTGATTCATTGAATTAATCTTGATAAAAATTTGTATTCTAATATACATTTTGTTATAGGTCAAAATAATGAAACCCAAAAAAGGCATAATCCGATCCAAAAAGCTTGAAGACTCGAATCAGAAAAGGGACGAAGGAGGTGGACTGCACAAGTCAAAAGTTCAGCTTCAAATATTGAATACGGATGAACCTAATCAAGTAGAGATCGAAGGACTCATCCATAATGAAGGATTCATCGATAATATAGAAGACGGGTCACAATTATCTATGGTTGAACGACAAATACAAACATGATGGAGGTGAGTTGAAATTTATTAATATTGAAAGGAATAAAATCAAAAGAAACGAACATAAATCCTTTTTTGAGGCCAAACTGCCGCCCAAAATTAGACTCTCGCATAATACCTAACTTAATAATTTCCTAAACAACTTTTCTCTTACTATGTCTAGAATTGAATAACTAAATACTAAACCTTAATCAAATAAAAAGATAGTGCTAAATATTTATTTCTACTTAAATATCTTAAAAATAGGAAATTAATAATGAAATCAAATCAAATATAATCCTAATTAAATCAAAGACTTGACTAAGGAAATAATTAATGGAAATTGAATAATTAAAATAAATGTAATATTTCCTAATCTTCTGTGATGTTGAATGTGTGTATCAATTGTGGTCGGTGTCAAAACAGCCTTGTACTCAAGGCTGAAATCATTAAATTTGCAATTGAAGAAATTATACGAATCCAGTAGCATATCTAGGGTTCCGATAAGGGCTTCTCCAACACTAGATTTAGAGGGCGATCATCGTTTGTTGCAGGCTCACATTGAATCGGTGGATCGTCTAAGCCCCACTCTTGGAAATAACATTGTCTGGATGCAACTCTTGGGGTGCAAGAACCAATGCTAGAGGTTGTATGATTTCATGGTCGGGATTCGAGTCAAATGTAGTGGAATTGTTGCCAGATTCTTTGTTGTGAAACGATGACGCATCACGTGCATCCGACACATCAAAACTTAACAATTTTGTCTTAAGCTCAAGTGCGAACACAACTACTTTATCATACAATTTCTTAGGCAATATTATTTTACCGACAAAGCCAATAATTTGAACCTGACTCTGATACCAAGTGAATGGATTTTTACTTTGCAAACTAAATTACATAAATCCGACTTGCCAAGGAATCGATTATTGGAAATCAAACTGAATTGCTATGCGTGTGAATGATCCTTACATACTCCTATTAAAATTGAATACAAAAGAACAAATTTGCGGAGAAATTAAATAACTAAGAACTTGTGCGCAGGGATTAGGCCTTTGAATATTTCTTGCGCAGTAAGATTCAATCCTGAAATAATCAGAATTTAAATATTTGATTTTATTAATGAATAAAATCAAAAATTATGAAGAAAAGGAGAAGAAAGATCCTCCAGATTTGATCTTCTGATTTGTATTCCTCGCTCGTATCCGGATATCTAGTGAAGATTCCTATCAGATATTGCACCACCGAGAAGCAGAATTTCCTTCCCTTTCTCAGATTTTGTGAAGATTCCTATCTACACTTTTAGATCATTACCTTAAATTTATATAGCTCTGCATAATAGTGATTTGACACATGGAGTTTCCTCACGATTGCTTTCATCTCAACCCAAGTATCTATGGGTCACTCTCCATTGTGCTTTATACTCTTTACCAACTGACCCCACCACATAAGAGCATAATCAGTAAATCTCATTACTGTTAACTTGACCTTTTTGAGCGCATAATAGTAATGGTTATCAAATATAAACTGAATACTCCTCTTCTAGTCAAGGTATATTTCAGGATCATTCCTTCCCTTAAAAGTTGGAATGCTCATTGTTTTAATGCCCAAATAACCACCATCTTGATTTCTTCCTCTTCCAATCATAACAGTATCACAATTATAATTCTCCAATGCATCAAACCGTTGATGCAACATATCTATCTCTAACTTCACAATCTTTCTTAAGTTAGATTTCTAAACGTTCATCATATACCTCATCTAAAGTTTAGCATCATTATTTTTATCCTCGTACTCAGTTTTAGCCTTTCTGATTAACCAAGGTTATAGTAGTGCCAAATGATAAGAATCTCGCTGGTATGGTTGGAATCGTAGCCCTGGAACTCATAAATACGACGCGGAAACGATTTGATATGAGTTGAAATTTAACACTTTTATTTATGACCCTCCAAGTGTAATATTCTAGATCGCTCTCATACACGACCCGAAAAGGAGAAGAACTAATAATGATGAATTGGTGAAGATGCCCGAAAAATGTGTAAGTTCTTTTCATAATTCGATAAGAGAATTTCAAGACAATCCACATAAATTCATGAGCTCTCGGAATTGGAGAATGAAACTCACAATTTTTTTTAACTAGAAACTGAAAACTTAATTACAAACAAAAATACCAAGACCTGTTTATAGGGTGAAAATAAATCTATAAACCTAATATAACTAGGAAATTAAATTTGAAAAACATATCAAATCTATCAAGATATATCAACAACTATATCTTGACATATTTGTAATAAAAAAAATGAAATCTAAATCTATCAATCTAGAAAGAAAATCTGTTGCTCTCAAACGATGAAATTCTAAATCAAATATGTGGTGGTCCCAACTGACACTTACTAAAGTAAGTTGAGACTATGAAAGCGATGTTAGATCACAGGATTTAACTTTTCCAGTTTTGAAATATACTCCAACAACTTGTGAGTTGTTGAGTTTAAAAATAAGCATACAAAACTAAAAGAGTAAAGTGCGGAAAGCAAAAAGAACGACATGAGGATTTTATAGTGGTTTGGGTGTCAAAAGATCTACGTCCACTCTTCGATCACCAAAAAGATCGGAAAATACTGTAACAAATTACAAGTGATGTCACCAGTCTATAGCAGTCGTAGGAAGCTCCTACGTCCTTCGGGCTGTATGCGCACCCAACAAGTCCACTTGTAGCGCAGAGTGATTTCACTGGCCTATTGCAGTCGAGGGTAGATCCTACGTCTTCCGAGCTGTATGCACATCAACCAAGTGCACCGGTTTCTACTCTCTTCAGGTTGATCAGTTTTACCACAAAAGCATCGCTAGGTCTCGTTCTCTGGAATGGTTGGTGTGAGTTTAAGTTCCTCACGTAACATAGCAGTAAATGTGTGAGTCAGTTTCTGAAAGGATTTCAGAAAACGATCTTCGGATTCATAGAGTGAACTCCATAAAATAACCCTAGCAAAGAGTGCTAAGAGTCTCGTGTTATGCGACATGAAAAATTGACTGAGAAGATGATTCGATGAAGTGTAGAAACCAGAAAATCTTAGTACTTCACATTCTCATCCTCCTATAACTGATACCCATGTTAAGAATTTATAGTTTTATTATGGCAGGTTGGGCCTGCTTCATCTTCTAGCTATTGTTCACGCTTTACGAGGTATGTAGTTGTTAAGTCCTAATCAATTTTGTATACTTCTTGTAAGAATGACTATATTGTCACTTGTGAAGCTTGTTCTGATTGAAAGTTTTACAACTGACTCTTTGTAAGCTCCGTTACAAGTGTGTATGCTTCTCCGATGAGCTGGTTGAATTTGTCTTCGAATGATGTCTTCTGGATAGTAATTCATAATCTATTATAACTCAATTAACCTATACAAGGTTACAAATATGAAATTAGTCTAACTAGATTAATATGAACCAACTGATCCTTAAGTTAGTTCAACACATCAAAACTAAGATATGAGGAATTAACATTAATTCTTAACAAAATCAATCTAGTATTAAAAATATAACACAAATAAATAATTATCAAATCTTATCAAGACAAATCAAGTCTTTTATCTTATATTCAACGTACTTTTTTTGAAACATCATGATAGATTGTGCCACCTAGATTTCCATGACAATGTGGTAAATAACTTTTTCATTTTTTCTGAGGAATTTTTTCTCACATGATCTCATCTATATATATATATATATATATATATATAAATTTAGTATTTTTATCTATTTGTAAAAGAAACAAGCATACTTTACAAAATAAATGTATGTAGCGAACGGTAATGTTAATTATATCTACAAAAGAAAAAAATATAATTCTTACAAAATGAATAAATCTGTGCAAACCATATAGAAATTATTAGTTTTAAGACTTTTGAAAAATCACGTTAATTATTTTGGGTGGAATTTCTTTCATTTAGTATATTAAGTTATTGATATTGATAAATTTAAATTAAATATATTTTAAATGAATTACTAAAAAATATATACTACTATATTTTTTTAACTATATTTTAAAATAATACATAACTTCTATCGGATTGAGTTATTGGTGTCGCTGTAATAATGAGAACCTAGCTAGGGTTTCTTCTTTCGTATGCGTTTCCACTTTTTTATTTTCTCCTCTGCACGCAATTTTGGAGCCCTTCATTACGTTTCCGTCTCGTAATGGCCAAGAAATCAAAAAATCCTCTGAAAAATGGGGAATCGATCAACGTTGCGAATTCAAACGAGGGTTCCAACCCGTCCACAGTTTTCAAAACCCTGTTCGGCGAAGTTGCCGGTGAAGATGCAGCTGCTAATTCTCTCTTTTCCGATAATAACCCGTTTCGCAGAAAAAATGTGGAAATCCGGGTGCCGAATGAGGAATTGAGATTAGGGCTTGCGGAAAAGGAAAAGAAAGATGCTAATGTAGGGGATTCGGATGTGGCTGAGCTGGATCAGCCCAAGAAAAGGAAGAAAGATAAAGTGAGGAAAGAAAGTCCCAATGTTGATGCTGAAGTGGTTGAGGATAAGATTAAGAAGTTGAAGAAAGCCGAGTTGAAAGGGAATGATAAAATTACGAACAGTAATTTAGGTTCTGATTCCGAAGAAGTTGTGAAGAAAGATTCCGGGCGCTTCGAGGGGAATGGTGAAATTGGTGCTGTTGAGAATGAAAAGAAGAAAAAGAAGAGGAAGAGGGATGAGGTGGAGGCAGAGTATGAGGCGAGGCGATACGGAGCTACTGGTGAGACGAAGGAAATTACTGTGGTGGGGGAGAAAAGGAAGAAAATGGATAATCCAGAGGACACGATGGTGCTAAAGGAAGGTTTTGATGATGAAAGTAAGCTATTAAGGACTGTATTTGTGGGGAACTTACCGCTGAAGTTGAAAAAGAAGGAAATAGCCAAGGAGTTTGTCAAGTTTGGTGAAGTGGAGTCTGTGAGGATTCGATCTGTTCCCATTGTCGATGTGAGTTGTCTTTGAATTTCTTGTACTTCTTTCTTTGGATTGTTTTTGCGTGTACAAGTGATGGTGATAATCTCTTTTTGCAGGGCAAAATTCCAAGGAAGGGTGCTGTAATTAAGAAGCAAATCAATGAGAATGGCAATAGGTTTGCTTCTATTTTTAATATATGCTATCTTTTGTTGGGTTCTTTATTTTTTTTTTTAAATATCGGGTTTTGGTTGGTTTCAGGTTGTAGTTGTTATTTTTCTATTCATATAATCAACAGAATGAAAAAAAAAAAGAAGTATTGACAGTGAAAACTTATAAATATAAATAGAAGACAGTTGTGTATATATGTAAAACCCCTACTTTAAATTATGTACTAGGCATGATATAAAAGTTTTTGGAAATAAGAAGCTTTGAATAAAACTTAAATACTCAACATATCATTTTTAAGGATTTACATAACTAAGCAAAATAGCTTAAAAGCACTTGATCAAAATGTAACTTTACTAAATATCTTGACAAAAAGAAGAACTTGCATCTCGAGATCAAGCCCTCCCACCTTACTCTTCACCCTGTGATAAAATAAGATTTATAGGAATGAGCATAAACTCAGTGGGTTCTCGTAAGCAGTTATAATCAATTACCAAATGCGAAATTTGCAAGAAAACACTTAACACATGAGCTATAAAACTCCTTTCATTTGACCCCGAAGGATCCATGTTCATGCTTTGATTCGTAAGAATCCATATCCATGCTTTGATCCATGAGGATCCTTGTCCATGCTTTGATCCATAAGGATCCATATCCATGCTTTGATCCATAAGGATCCATACATTTTCATGCAAATAACACATTAGCAACAATGATTATAACCTTAACAACATGCTTACACATAGAGAAAACCCACCTCCTTTGATTCTTAGTAGAAATTAGGTAGAACTTGGTTTGCCTAATATCAAGGTACCTAACAACAAAGTAATAACCATATTTTACTAAAATAATTTACCTATGCACAACATTGTATATGTGTGTGGTGTGGAAAGGAAATATATATAGTATATAGACAAGCTTTTACCTTAAACTTGTGAGTCTAACTATGTTTTCAACTTCTATTTATAGTTGAAGAATCCTAGCTTATAGGTTTCATTAGTCATCATTTTAGGCTTGGTTAGTCATTAACATAGCCTTGCTTACTTGCATATGTGGCCTTATGTGTCTTTGCCATCAAGTAGATAGTTTTGCCACCTCTTACATGTAGCCCACCATTAGCTATGCTTAGTCATAAAGGTATTTGCTATTTTATTAATATACTATGTATAGTAAATTATATCTTGATGATGCACTCTACATGTCACTCCCTATGTGTTCTCCTTTGAACCATTCATTTAAAATGGCATTTTAATACTAATTTGTGGCTGAAAACTGCACTTATTATATTTAATATTCTACATTACTAACTTAAAATTAATTAAAATATTGGGTTACTACAATATACAATGTTTGCTATGTGAAATCAGATAATACATTAGTTCCTTGTAATTAGACTTTTATGCCTATCAAGTTCTTATAGCATTTTGCTGTCTTAGTTGACACTGTTATGCCTGGCTTCCAGGATGGCCTAAGAAAATATGGTGTAAACTTGACTTTAAGTCTAAATGAACTCACCTGTTTGAATTGTTGTATCACCAGACGAGCTGATGGTTATGATTGATGGCATTCTTTCAAAAGTAATTGATTGATGTTTGCTTACTTCTCTTATTTATGAGGGAAACAAGTGGTCTTGTGGTGCATAACCCAAGGTATAAACATTAATTGGTTATTACTTCTTTTCAGTGTCAATGCTTATGTTGTTTTCAAAACAGAGGAGGCTGCTCAAGCATCATTGGCACATAATATGGCCATGGTATGGATCCATTACACATTCATTCTATTTCAGCTTAAGATAGAATTTACTCTCAATTATGCAGACATTATTTGTCTATTTTCTTGAGTTCAGGTTGGTGGAAATCATATTCGTGTTGACAGGGCGTGCCCACCGCGCAAGAAATTGAAAGGAGATCCTCTATTGTACGATAACAGGCGAACAGTTTTCTTGGGGAACCTCCCCTTTGATGTTAAAGTCAGATTCTTATCTTAAAATATAACTGCTACTTTTGTTTCTTCTGTTCCGTATTTTGCCAACATAAAAATGTTATGCATTCCTACTTTACTCAGGATGAGGAGATCTATCAATTATTTTCTGGCATAAAAAATCTTGAAACAAGCGTTGAAGCTGTGCGGGTTATCAGAGATCCTGGATCTAGCTTGGGGAAAGGCATTGCATATGTGTTATTTAAAACTGTGGTACGAGTAGTATATATATTGTTTCATCAGTGCTACATTTTTGAACTCGCTGCTTTTATTTCTCTGATGGTTTTGCTTTAATATCAGTAATCATTGCACCATTTTGTGGCATTTTTAATGTACTTGTTAGGCACATGAGTTAGGGAGTCCTAACTTCACCTAAAACTATGGTCAAAGGTGAAGGATTGACACTCCACTTATATACTCATTCACATTGGGGTGTGAATCCAATGTGGGACAAACCCCACATCATAACAGTACGTGGGATATTATTGGAGTTTAAATGTCTGTCATTTATTGCTGGATTGAATTTGAATTGGTTCTGGCTCCTTGAGCAATTAACTGATTATGAAATTATGTGGAAAAGTGAAACCATTGACTTATTTTTTTTGAAGTTATGTTAAAACAGTTAAATATTGGTTAAATTGTTACTCATATTCTGAATGAACTAATATTTTTAGTTCAACATCTCACATACAACCAGCATCTGCTGTTGTTAATTGTCTTCTGTAGAAAAGAGCATTGGGGCTGATGTGAAAGTGACGAGATATGGGATTCTTCAGTAATGAATGGATGTTTCTCAGTCCTTTTAACTAGTAATGTAGGGGGTATTTGGATAATGTGGTTAGACTATCTTCAACCCTTCCCTCTAACCCAAACTCATTTTTTACCAATTATTCTCCTCCAACCCACACCCATTCCCAAATGCAAGTTGTGTTTTACCTGTTTCTCTCAAATCAACAAACGCAAATCTGCATTTAGTAGTCGAGAAATCCAAATAATTTCTTAGATTGCAAGATGACCCTTAAATTTTATCAGTCTTACATATGTTGACTTTGCATAATTGATTTTATTCATATAATTTATCTATGAGATTTATATGTATGTTTTATTTTTCTGTTCTTATTGTGTAAATAATTTTAAATATGTATTTAGTGTTATTTTATTTTCTAAGATATTAATCAAGATATAATTAAAGTTAGTGTTTTAAATTTCAGTTTAATATATGTATTTAGCTTTTTATTATACTCCTAAAACATTATTTTTTATGCGTTTTTCATAAGATGTATATTGAGACACAAGAATGACATAAAAAACTAGAAATTTAATAAAATCACTACAATAGTAATAACAACAACACCAACAATAATAATAATAGTATGATTCTAAAAGTTGCATGGAAAATAATGATATAAAATTACATTTCAAGTATTTAAATAAATGTTCAATTAGTAGTGTTTTGTACTCCCTCCGTCCCATATGAATTGTCCACTTTGCTTTTGGCACAATAACCAATGCGAGTAGAGATAGAAGAAATTAGTATTTTATTAGTGAGTGAGTATTATTTTTCTATTTTAAGTAAGTGGACAATTAAATGGGACAGACAAAAAAGGAAAGGTGGACAATTGAAGTGGGACGGAGGGAGTATTTATTAATAATTAGATAACTTAATTAGTATAAACTTATTGATGAAATATTAAAGGGTTTAACTTGCAAATTTATTAAATATGTAGCATTAAAATATACCATGCAAATTAATATGCTAACAATATTCTTTTTGAGTTTGAGTTTAGGTATATGGGTTGGTGTTGAATTATTGTTTGATGTGCGGAGCCTCTAATGGGATTGTTACTACAACCAATGTATAGAACAGTTCATCGGACCTACTTCTGACCTCTCTCTCTCTCTCTCTCTCTCTGCTTGGTCCATGCTCTTCCTACATACATGTTTCTATACTTGCTGTTCGCTTATAAGCATTATCTGGGTAGAGTGACTTGGGGCAAAGGTTCGCGCAAATATTTTAGTTATAAGATTAACTGATAATTATGTTATATACAAGGCATCTCTTGTAATCTGTCACTTTAACTAATTGTATGCCGGATACTTGCATATCAGATTCAATTAGTTGCTAGAGATATTACTTGAGTGGGACTCTTTTATTTAATTGATAATATGTTGTTATTATTTATTAGTACTAGATTATAATTTATTTAAGTATTTGATTAGATTTGAATATTATCATGACTCTTTAATGTGTCTGTATAAGAGAGTCTAGGATTTTTTGGGTTGTGAAGGATGGACTTATTTGGGCATTCGACTGTGTGAATCGTTCATGTGAATTCATCTTTTAGGTCCTGAATGATAATCAAACTAACTTTCAAGTATTGGATTGTACTCCTTAATCAAATATGAACTGCACTGATCTTAGGAAGTCCACCAAAACATTTGAAATAGTCGATGCTATGATCTCTGTTTACGTTCTGATTGCTGCTGTTCTTTTTTTCCTTGATATCTGTGCTAGTCTAATGTTAGTAAATTTTGGCTGATATAATGAGTGTTGATCTTTTTTACATGAAGGATGCTGCGAATTTGACAATCAAGAGACGTAAACTGAGGCTCCGGGATCGTGAACTTCGGGTGAGTCATGCAAAACCAGTCGACACTCCCTCGAAGAGGAGGAACTCCTCACCACCCGAGAGGAGCAGCGGTAAGAAGACAGTCCTTGCCTCCAGAACTCCGGAAGCAAAGGCGAATTTCTCTTACCAGGGGTTGCATGCAAGCAAATCAGGTGGACAGAAGAAAGTCCAGACAAGGATAAATGTTCGTTCTGCCAAATCAAAATCTCAACCTGCCAATAAGCATGTTTCTGGAAAGAAGAAAAGACCTGCCGTGGCTGCAAGGAAGCAAAAAGAACTACACGCTGCAGCTGCTAATGCTTCGACACTTGCAGGAACTAAGCGGAAGCTAGGTAATCCAAGCCCCGGCAGCAGCGGTGGACAGAAGAAGAAAGCAAGAAAATTCAGGTGATTAGAGTTGATTGGACCAGAAATTTAAGGAAACTGTTCAACTCAAAGTACAACTAGCATATGCTATCTTTCTTTCTTTTTTTTTTGCTGTTAAATAACTGAATGAAAATGGGATGCAGACTTATGAACTCTACTAGAAATAAGTTGTGCATTACTCGTAATATTTCATTTGAATCAATTATGTTTGTATTATCTCATGAAGGTATTTTAAATTAGAACATAACTTTTCCAACTTTAGAGTACAGATGTGTAAGCGTTTTTCTGACTGTCGAGTGCAGTCATTAAAGAACTTTGCATATGATTAATTGGTGAATAATTTGAGGATAGGAAGTGATACTCTTTCCACTCATTTTGATTGTGTATCTAATTAAAAATATATAAGGGTCATTTTAGCCCTCCAATTATTCTAATAGGAATAATTTAGTCTCTCTAATTATTTGGTTCAATTAAATTATTGAACTTTTAAAATTGGCTCAATTTAACCCCTTAACTTGAAAATTACAATTTATACATTGATTAAGATAGAGAACAAAATTGTTTTATCATTATATCTTTATTTTTAATTTTTAATTTTCTTTATTAATTTAGTTGTTTTCCGTTTATACTTTTAATTAATATAAATAAAAACACTTAATATGATTAAAATAGTAAATATGAGAATTAATTTTCTTTTTTAATAAAAAATTAGAAATGTAATTTGCTTCAAGGATTAATTCAATTAAATTTAAAGTTAGAAATAATTATCATAATAAAAATACTTATTTAAAAACAAGAATATTAGAAATTAAAAAAATAAAAAGAATATGATATTATTAATAATGTCAAAATATAATATCTTATACTATTTTGTTTGGAAAATGTAATAATGATTTGAAATAATGATTTGAACTGTTTTAATAGAACTTAGGTGCTGAAGATCGAACAAAGAATTTGCTCGAAATTTGAAGAAGTAGTCGTGCGTGAAACTTGGTTTCACTATGTATGGCCAAGACCTATACTGAGTTTGGGTACTCAGTATAGAGGTCGCCATACTGACTTCTGGGAAGTTAGTATGAGGGTTGCCCATACTGACTATGGAATGTCAATATGGAGGCCTTTACTTCTTAAGCACGTGGAACACAAAGAGAACCAATCTTAGTCGGACTGCAAGGCAATTGATTGATAAGTAAAAGTCAGTACGAGGATGTCCATACTTTGATTCCTCGGACTGAAACTGAGTCTGACAAGAGCAGGTAGGAAGTACATGAAGTACAACCTTTTCAGAGTACACAAAGTACGGACTATGATTGGATCGTTCAATCTTGTCTCTAACGACTAGAATTTTGTGTCTAACGAACAAATTTAAATTATCTGAGGAATCGCCTATATATACCCCGACAGTTTGAATGAAGGAATAACTAAGAATCTCTCGGAAAGATAAGTCAAAGCTCTGTCCAACTTTTTGCTCAAACTTTCTGTTAACTCCGTATTTTTATTCACGAGACTTGAGTTTCTAACTCAAGTTAAACATCCGTGCTACGTAGTTCAAAGCACGAGGCTAAGCATTAAAACTTAAGCTATTTCTTGGTGAATATATCTTTCAAAGATATATTCACAGCAGTCAGTTCCTACTCTGGGATTCTGACTATCACAGGCGTCTAGCCAACCATACTGAGTTCTGGGAAGAACAACAAACATCCAACCACCAGCAAGAAGGCTGCGGGGTGCGTCCTCACTTCGACCTGAAGACTGAGTTTACAAGGAGTTCATAGGCGACTGACAATAGCAGACCGAAGGACGGAGTGCCAACGGGCTATCTATAGATCGTAAGGAAGCTTGTACTAAACTTAGTGGATTCCCCGATTAAGTTCGGGAGAGTGGACGTAGGATTTTTAGATCCGAACCACTATAATATCTTGAGTTCTTTACTTGCTTTCTTTTAAGTTTCAGTATACATAGTTTCTTCAAATTTATTTTAAAATTTTCAATACTTGTTTAAGTATTGAAGTGTATATTTGAGAAACTTACTTAAGAACTATCTGAGCTAAACTTAATCTTTCAGAAACCAAAAATTGAGTTTCAGTTAGTTTCCGAGTGATGGGTTTTGTATACTGAAAGCATTTATTATAATGAGTATACAACGATTTATTACTCCTATCTGTCAAACAAACTTACATGTATGTAACAATAGTATCCTCTTGTCTCACCGATAGGGACGATCATACAGTGTGTAGTAGATCGCAGAAGACAGTATGATCACTTGACCTAGTGAGACATAAACCTGATCACAGCCGAGACAACGTATGAGGATACGTCTGTCCGGATGGCTGCGGCATTGTCGGAATAAGTAGTCTGTCTTGGTTACTTGACATGCTGGTACGCAAGGGTGGCGTATTGATGGACCCAGTGAGATGTATTCGACTGTCTGACATCAACGAATACAAGATCTCATTCTTGATTGAGTCCAAACCCTAACGAAGGTTCAGGGGTTTGCACGGATTGACTGTTGTTTTGACTTGCTATGGTGGAGAGCCTGAGTAACGTCCTCGTATATCCGCATCTTGGGTAACAGCAGTTCGTGTAGCCTGAGACTGGGTTTGGGTAACCATATCCGAGTAATAGGATGGGGACATTCCCTGAGGAGCTCAATGACATTCATCGTGCCAAAGTCCTGCAGGCTGATTAAGTTCAAGCACGAGTGATAAGGATTGAGTGGTACTACTCAGGAATAATAAGATATTAATTAATTGTTGATAGAGCTTGTCAGAAGCTCCGATTAATTAATGAATTTTCGATAACCTTAAATATGGGGATTCTCAATTAATGCAGCCCGTTCTCATGACGTGGTAATAAAGTGGTAGGTCAGTATTAATTCTGTGGTGAAAAAGAATTAATATTAATTAATTAATTGTGTTCTGGGTTGTGGACATGGGAATTAATTAATTTATAGGCTCACTTTAATATTTGCATTAGGTCCCAGGGCTGACCCAATTAAATATGCTGAATTGAGCCCAATAGCCCTTTAGGGTTAAAACCTTAGGTCTATAAATAGACATCTCTCTCTCTCAGAAATCCTAGCCACTTTGAACACAATTCAAATCAGTGAAACCCTAGAGGCAGAGAGAGAGGGGCGACGACTTTGAGTGCAGAGGGAGGAGAATTTCGATTCTGGCCTTGCAAAACTACAGATCTGTGGAATCCTCACCAATAGCAGATCTGAACAGCTTTGGGATACAGCCCTGAAGATCTGATCTGGAGAACAGAATTCTTTCTTCTTTTTTTTTTATTTTTTTTATTTCAATTAAATCTAGAAATAAGATTGCTAATTTCTGTTTCCGCAGATTTATTTGAATCGCGTGGTTGAATTGATTGTTGGATATTCAAACGCGAAAGATCAGATCTGAGTCGATGGAGTTAAGGTAATCCCTATTATCCACGAATTAAATTCATAGGAGCATGCTAGGTTTTTGTGAATTGGTATTGTGAAAAATAACCATAAATCGGTCCGGTTCATTTGGATTTTGTGATTCGGTTCACGATAAATGCCTACAATTGGTATCAGAGCCAGGTTCTTGATTTATGGCTCTTTTGTTCATAATAAATTCATTTATGCATGTATGAATTTTATTTCTGTCATGGCAACCCGTTTGATTCAGCCCGCGGTGGTTTATCCGTGTAGGGTTGAATCTTTTTTGTAAAATCACGAGAATATCCGTGATTAGTTTAGATTTGATTAAAAAATTGTAATAGAATAGATTATGTATTTTTTATTTCAAATTTGTATTTTGGACGGGTCGGGATGAAGAACGAAGACGGAGCCGATGGACTGGGCGGCGGCAGCAGGAGGCCGCGCGTGCGGCCGTAGGAGGGTTGCAGCGGTGGTGGGCCAACAGCGCGGGCGCGGCCGGCGGCGCGGGGCGTGCGCGCGCTGGCGGCGGCTGTGGTCGTCGTCGACGGCTGCTGTCCCGTCGCGGTGGTTCGTGTTTTGGTGGCTGGTGCTATCCTGTGTAAACCCTAGGTTTGCATTAGGGTTTGGGGCCAATCATCAAATCACAAAATCCTAAATCCCAAAATATTTGGTGAATGAATATTTAGAGGCCCTGGAAGATTTGAAAAGATTTTGACTTATCCAAATAAATTCAAAATTCAAATTGTAATAGATAGGATTTTATTTTCCTGTTTTGTGGGGCCACGAGGAATTTTTGTTTGCCTTAATTGTCCTCGTATGCTATGTGATTTATTATGTGCGCAATTAAGCATGTGTAGATAATAGGAAAAACATGATTTACTGCTTTTATTAGTTACAGTTTCCAAACATGCTTATGTGAGTTTTTGGGCTTGTTTAATTACATGCAAAAATTTGGAAAATATTATGTGCGCATATAAGAAACCTTTTTTGAAAGAAAAAAAATACTAAACAGATTTTTAATTAAAATCAATAGACCTCCACAAAGCGGTCGTAGGCTGTAAGTGTATCTCTCGCTCTAGTAAATGTCTACGAGTGTAGCTTGCTAGTTCTTGGAGGTGCATGGGTACAGTTGTTGGGATTTCAAGACAAACAATTTAAATCATGTGAATAGTGGGAGGGTTTTGCGTAAACGTCTACGAGTGTATTGTGTAGATCTCTTCCATAAGTATTCTAGGATTGATTTAAATTATAGATAAAAAAAGCTTTAAGGGCTGTGCGGTACGGTTACGTGCCATGCTAAACTGTCTCTTTTGGCCAGAGTTAAATTTGTGGTTAATCGCTTAGAAACATCTTAGAATATAATGCAAGAATTGCATCCCTGTTCTTGAGAGATGGCTTGGTTTAAGGTTTTCACTAATTATTAATTTCTAGTGTCAAAAGGTTCCTGACATGGTAGTGAAATTAAAAATTTGGGCTTAAAACCTGCAGTTCTGGTTTAGGGTGACATCGTAAACGTCTACGAGTGTAGCTTGCGGTGGGAACTCTTGGGCAATTAGTGGAAAACATATGTATTTGATTTATGAAAAGGTTTTCAATGCATTTGTTTTTGAAGTTCTACATGTATGTTCTTATTTAAGATTCTTTATTGTTTCAGATATGTCTATGTCTACTGTTGATCATATTCTTCCTCTCAATCCATTAACTGGTCCGAACTTCCTTGAATGGAGTTTTTGCATCAAACACATCCTTTATCTGAAAAATCAAGCATATGTTCTTTTCATGGATCCACTATTGCGTACTCATGATAAGGTCTGTGAACTTGAGCTTGAATTTTATGAAAGATGGGAGGACGCTGATGAGTTCGCCTTTTGGCTCATCACGGGTTCCTTACCTAGAAAATTAAGGCACAAGTATGAGTATCTTGAGAGGGCTGGAGAGATCTGGAAAGAACCCTCGACATCTTATGGCAATGTGGAGCGGACTATTAACTATGGACTTGTGCACGATCTTGTGTGTAAGAAGATGGTTGAAGATAGTTAGGTGACAGCGCACATGATGTCTATGATTGATCTCATGAGACAGTTCACTGTGCGGGGTGGTAATATCAGTGCGCAAGGCGAGATTGATATCATCCCGAATTCTCTTCCGGAATCCTTTTATGACTTTAAGGTAGTTGCTGCTGCAAGGGGAGAGTATGCTCTGCATGAGCTACTTGAGGACCTTGTGGTGGAGCAATCTTCCATGCGAGCACGGAAACCCGTTCTGACTGTTTCTAGTACTAGTTTGACAACCTCTAAGGTTGGAGATGATGGTGCTGAAAGCAAGCTCAGGAAAACAGGCAGTGAAAGCAAGTCAAAGAAGGTGAAGAGAGTCAAGGTCACTCCAAAGAAGAACAGGTGTGCTGGATGCGGAAAGGTGGATTGTTCGAATGCTAAAGGACAAGGTACGTTATTTGTATTTGTAACGGAAACATGTTTAGCATCGGTTTCTACTCATTCGTGGGTAGTGGATACTGGAGCTACTGATCATGTTTGTTACATTTTGCAGGGGTTCACACCGAGGAGGGTGTTGAAGAATGACGAGGTTACCATCTCGATGGGGAACGCAGCACAAGTGAGTGCAGCTGCCATTGGAGATTTCACCTTGTACTTTAATGATTCTGTTTTAACTTTGAGAGATGTTTTATATGTGCCGGATTTTCGACGGAACCTTATTTCAGTTTCCAAACTTTATGTTGATGGATATTCAGTTATTTTTGATAGTAGTGTTTCTATCATTAGTAATAACGTTGTTATCTGTCGTGGGATGCTGAATAATTCTCTCTATGTTATTAACTGTAATCATAAGTCTTCCGCAAGTATTGCATGTAATTCATCCGTAATTGATAATCCTAGAAAGAGAAAACTTACTTCTTCTGATGAGGATCTTACATATCTCTGGCACTTGAGACTCAGTCACATCAGCTTGAGGCAGATTCAGCGACTTGCAGATGATGGTACATTGGACTTAGTCCGGGCTGTACCTTATCAAGTCTGCGAATCCTGCATCGAGGGCAAGATGTCAACTAGGCCTTTTAAGACTAGTCAGTCTCGAGGAGAGGAAGTGTTGGAATTGATCCATTCTGACTTATGTGGGCCGATGTCCACGCAGGCTTGTGGAGGGTATGAGTACTTCGTCACTTTCATTGACGATTACTCAAGGTACGGAATTGTTTACCTGCATTGCTACAAGTCTGAATGCTTTGAGAAATTCAAAGAGTTCAAGGCTGAGGTAGAAAAGAAGGTCGGGAAAACTATCAAGTCACTGCGATCTGACCGTGGTGGCGAATACCTCAGTAACGAGTTCCTGCAGTATTTGTCAGATAACAGGATTACATCCCAGTGGACTGCACCGGGTACTCCCCAGCAAAATGGTGTAGCTGAAAGAAGAAATAGGACTCTTCTTGAGATGGTAAGATCAATGATGAGTTATGCAAACTTACCAATTTCGTTTTGGGGATACGCATTGGAAACAACCGCTTATGTGTTAAATGTGGTGCCTTCTAAATCAGTTCCTAAGATGCCTTCTGAGCTCTTCCTTGGTCGAAAACCGAGTTCATGCATGTTTAGAGTATGGGGCTGTCCGGCACACGTACTGTCGAAAGAACTTGATAATTTAGTAAGCAAGTCAAAGGTAATGCTGTTTATAGGGTATACCAGGCAAACAAAAAGGTGGTTACTTTTACTGTCCTGAGAGTTAGAGAGTCGTTGTTAGCACCAACGCTAGATTCTTGGAGGACGAGTATGTGAGTAATCACAAGTCAAGGAGTGATATCATTCTTCAAGAAATTGAAAACGAGAATGCAATTCGAAGGGAAGGGGAACGTACAAACGTGGGTGCACCTGTGAGAGGTGCAGCACCACAGACACATTCTTCAGTGCAAGGTGCAGAACCACAAGTTACTGCACCTACTGCTGACACGGCACCAATGCCTCATCGTAGTGGGAGAGTTATTTCCCAGTCGGAAAGGTACATGTTCGTGGGTGAGTCTTCGGACTTGAGCCCGGAAGATGGACATGAGGACTCTGACCCAGTGACTTACGAAGAGGCAGTGCAAGACAAGAATGTTGATAAATGGCATGTCGCCATGGATTCTGAAATTGAATCCATAACTGCTATGGATGTATACCAGAAAACTGATTTGCCGGATGGCTTTAGGGCCATAGGGTGCAAATGGGTATACAAGAGAAAGAAAGGGGCGGATGGAGAAATTATGACATTTAAGGCCAGGCTGGTGGCAAAGGGTTATAGTCAGAAAGAGGGCATTGACTATGACGAAACCTTATCACCCGTAGCCATGCTCAAATCCATCCAGATACTCCTTGCCATAGCTGCGCATATGGACCTCGAGATTTGGCAGATGGATGTCAAAACCGCTTTTCTAAACGGTTACCTTGAAGAAGGTAGGACATCTATATGCAGCAACCTGAGGGCTACGTGTGCAAAGGCGATGAACATCTTGTCTGGAAGCTTAAGAAGTCCTTGTACGGACTTAAGCATGCTTCAAGGTCGTGGAACTTACGTTTCAACGATGTGATTAAATCCTATGGATTTTCACAGTTGGAAAATGAAAGTTGTGTTTATCGACTTTGTGTCAGTGGAAGCGTGGTTTTCCTTGCACTATACGTTGATAACATACTCCTATTTGGAAACAACGAGGGAGTGATGTCCGAAATCAAGTGTTGGTTATCCGAACAGTTCCAAATGAAGGATTTGGGAGAAGTTGGCTACATCCTTGGGATTAAGGTCTTAGGAGATCATAAGAGAAGGATGTTGAGCTTATCCTAGGCATCCTATGTGGATACTGTGAGAGCCCGGTTCATCATGCAACTCGCCAAGAAAGGCTTGCTACCTTTCAGACATGGCGTTCATCTTTCTAGTGGGCAGTGTCCTGAGACACAGCGGGAGAAAGATGAGATGAGTCTTGTACCATACGCTTCAGTGGTGGGTAGCCTCATGTATGCGATGTTGTGTACCAGACCAGATATCTGTTATGCCGTTGGCATGGTAGCAAGATATTAGTCTAACCCTGGACAGACGCATTGGACTGCGGTGAAGCACATCCTCAAGTATTTGAAGAGAACTAGGAATTACTGCCTAGTCTATCAAAGTGAGGATTTGTGCCCTGTGGGTTATACAGACTCGGATTTCTAAGGGGACCAGGATGAGAAGAAATCGACATCGGGATATGTGTTTACCTTGGGAGGTGGAGCTGTATCTTGGAGGAGCTCAAAGCAGAAATGCATTGCTGACTCCATCATGGAGGTGGAATATGTCGCCGCCTCCAAAGCCTCGAAAGAGGGGGTATGGCTCAGGAACTACCTTTTAGAGTTGGGCGTGATTCCGAGTTTGCCGAAGAGCATCACAATTTATTGTGATAACTCTGGTGCAGTGGCGAACTCAAAGGAACCGCGGTCTCACAAGGCAAGCAAACACATAGAGAGAAAGTACCATATCATACGAGAGATTGTATCGAGGGGCGATGTGCTGATCAAGAAGATTGACACTAAGGACAACCGTGCTGATCCATTAACAAAGTGCTTGCCGCAGAAAGTTTACGAAAGACATATTTATGAGCTGGGTCTGATTTGGATGCCGACTACTGATAGTGGTTAACAAGATAGCAGGCTAGATAGACACACTGTATACTCTGTAATAGCTTAGTTATGCTTTGAGTATAAGTGGGAGATTGATGGGTTTCGTATACTGAAAGCATTTATTATAATGAGTATACAACGGTTTTTTCTCCTATCTGTCAAACAAACTTACATGTATGTAACAATGGTATCCTCTTGTCTCACCGTTAGGGACGATCATATGGCGTGTAGTAGATCGCAGAAGACAGTATGATCACTTGACCTAGTGAGACATAAACCTGATCACAACCGAGATAGCGTATGAGGATACGTCTGTCCGGATGGCTGCGGCATTGTCGGAATAAGTAGTCTGTTTTGGTTACTTGACATGCTGGTACGCAAGGGTGGCATATTGATGGACCGCAGTGAGATGTATTCGACTATCTGACATCAGCAAATACAAGATCTTGTTCTTGATTGAGTCCAAACCCTAACGAAGGTTCAGGGGTTTGCACGGATTGTCTGTTGCTTTGACTTGCCATGGTGGAGAGCCTGAGTAACGTGCTCGTATATCCGCATTTTGGGTAACAGCAGTTTGTGTAGTACTGCCTGAGACTGGGTTTAGGTAACCATATCTGAGTAATAGGATGTGGACATTCCCTGAGGAGCTCAATGACATTCATCGTGCCAAAGTCCTGCAGGCTGATTAAGTTCAGACACAAGTGATAAGGATTAAGTGGTACTACTCAGGAATAATAAGATATTAATTAATTGTAGATAGAACTTGTCAGAAGCTCTGATTAATTAATGAATGTTCGGTAACCTTAAATATGGGGATTCTCAATTAATGCAGCCCGTTCTCATAACGTGGTAATAAAGGGGTAGGTCAGTATTAATTCTGTGGTGAAAAAGAATTAATATTAATTAATTAATTGTGTCCTGGGTTGTGGACATGGGAATTAATTAATTTATTGGTCCACTTTATTATTTGCATTAGGTCCCACGACTGACCCAATTAAATATGCTGAATTGAGCCCAATAGCCCATTAGGGTTAAAACCCTAGGTCTATAAATAGACATCTCTCTCTCTCAAAAAACCTAGCCACTTTGAACACAATTCAAATAAGTGAAACCCTAGAGGCAGAGAGAGAGGGGCGACGACTTTGAGTGCAGAGGGAGGAGAATTTTGATTCTGGCCTTGCACAACTACAGATATGTGGGATCCTCACCAGTAGCAGATCTGAACAGCGTTGGGATACAACCCTGAAGATCTGATCTGGAGAACATAATTCTTTCTTCTTCTTTTTCTTTATTTCAATTAAATCTAGAAATTAGATTTCTAATTTCTGTTTCCGCAGGTTTATTTGAATCGCGTGGTTGAATTGATTGTTGGATATTCAAACGTGAAAGATCGGATCTGAGTCAACGGAGTTAAGGTAATCCCTATTATCCACGAATTAAATTCATAGGAGCATGCTAGGTTTTTGTGAATTTGTATTGTGAACAATAACCATAAATCAGTCCGGTTCATTTGAATTTTGTGATTCGGTTCACGATAAATCCCTACACAGAGAACAAAGTGCATTACAAACTTACTTTCGCTGCATGTTACACTCTCTAATTTTTGAACCAACAATTTCAGTTTCAGTAGTGGTATTATAATTTTGTATTGTTTAATGATGAGAAAATATTAAAAATAAAAAAACCATTTGTCTGTTATATAAAACATAAAGTGATATAATGAACAGTGAAGCTAGTGGAAAAAAATTTAAAATTTTTGTCGAAGAAAATAAGAGAATTGATGTTGATAATAGGAGAAAAAGTTAATATCATTAACTTTACTTTTTATGGTTGATAATAAAATTATTTTAAAAAATATGTTTTTCTAATAAATTAAAAAGAAAAATAAAACCACTAGAAAATTTTCATATATAAAATATTTTTATTTATACAAATTAAAATATAGATGCAAAATAATTTAATTAATACAATAAACAACCATATTAAAAATACGTTTACAGCCATAAAACATTTGTATTATTTCATTTAATTAATTAGGGTATAATAGGAATTTTAAAAGTTGAGGTGTAAAATTGAGTCAATTTTAAAAGTCGAAGGGTTAAATTGAACCAAATAATGAAGGAGAGGCTAATGTGTTCTTATTAAAATAGTCGGAGTGTTGGTCCCCGATCATAGTGTTTTATATGCAGCGGAAGTATTAAATTAATCTTGCGCGTATCTTGCAAAAGTCTCGACTTAGCAAGTGTTTATCAAATGTGTATTAGCTAAGTTATTCGTTAATCCAAATTGCAGTTTATACTACAACACTTGGTGTTTTGAGTTTCAAATATATGTATGCACAAAATATAACGAAATAAGGCAGTAGAGACACAAGGATTTTATAGTGGTTCGAATAACTGTTCTACGTCCACTCTTCAGTCCTCCGACTGAAAATTCACTAGAAGAATGAGTACAAGGTCAGGCCTGATCTTTAACGTTGAGCAGCTCCTCCGTCTGGTCAGCGCGCACCTTCAAGCACCTCGATATCCAATCTTCAACCGGTGTCGCTCCGTAGAGTGAGGACAAACCTCCCTTCTCCTTGGACATCGACTGCTGAGAGTTTTATAATTCTTCCCAAAACCTATCCTTGTGTTGGCGTTGCCTGTAAGAATCACGTTTGCACGACAATCGTGACTGCTAGATTCTTTCTAGAATAGAAAGAATCCCAAAATAACCTTGGAAGTTTGACTTCGCAGGTCTCGAGCTTTAGAGATGAAAGCTTGTGAAAAGCTTCAGTCAGAAACTTAGCTCGGATGTGTTCGCGTAGTGTAGAGAGTGTATATGATCTCTTTTTGTTATTTCTGAGTGTAGAATTCGTGAACCTTTGAATCAAATAAGGATGGCACCTATTTATAGGTGAAGATTCAAACGGCTGTTTGAATCTTATCTGTTAGACTCAAAGTGATTGCTCGCCTATTTGCGTTCTTCCTTTTTCTCAGTGGACAGAGACTCTTCAAGTCTCCTCGTCTCTGATTGGCGTAGCATCTATTTGTAGCCGTCTTTGTCAGAACGAATCTTTTGGTGTTGCTCTGAAACCTCCTTTGTGTATCACGTGATAATGAGGGCTTTCCTCTGCTCTGATTCACCTCCTAGTTCCCTCGCTCGCATTTAGATTGTTTTATCCTCTGATTCGTCGGGTTTCCTTGTAATTTGGATCCGTCTGATTTACGACTCTGTAACTTCTCTTGATTGCTGATTGTCGTTTTTTGGCTGTTAGCACGCGGCGGGTATCTCAGCAGTTTGTGCTAAGATCTTCGGTTTCTGTTGGAGTTACTCCTTCAACATTCTTGTAGCGTTCCTCCGCATTGCTGGCCTTTTTCTTCTTTAGTTGTCTTTAACAATCCATCAAGTCTGCTGAATCCTTCAGCAACCTTGATTCTTTTTCTTTCTAATTCTACTGCAACTCGAGTATGAATTCCTATATAGGACTTTTACAATCGACTCGATACTGAGTTGCTAGAGCTTTGATGCACCAAAACATATCAAACTGTGACTATTAATCAACACATAGAGGGTTTTATAATATCTAACAATATTCCTAACAATTTCCCCCTTTTTGGTGCTATCAAAGCCTCAATCTTAAGCTTTAATTCTAACTGATCATGGGAAAACTGATTACTGAGATTACAATGATTTACCTATCAAGTCTATTCTCAGCATCTTAACTCACGTAGACTCAGTATGATTCCTAAATGTTCCCCCTCAAGGTATAAAGGGTATTGCTCGATTATTCTAGAATTTTTATCCAGTAAATGACTTTAATATTTTTTATCAGATCAGCACATAGCACATTCACACACAATTTCATCAAGCAATCACAGGAACATTTCACCCACATCACAATCCACGGAATTTGTTGATTACACTAAATGTGTAACTTCAGCTTATTCAATTAGATCAACATTGGACAATGAGATGTTATCTTCAACCTAGGTTAATTTTCATTAAAAATATCATGCTCATTTGTACATGGAACACATACCCAAAGCAAAAGCAAAAATATCAAGTTTTTCGACCAGGAGACTCATAAGTTAAGAGAGATATTACTTCTTAGTTGTTGAGGAGTCTGAATCAGCAACATTTATGACACTTGAGGAACCGACAGTGGACTTCTTCACATTCTTGAGTGCTTCCATTGTCATCTTCATGAAGTTGTCCAAGACAACTTCTCTTTCTTGTCTTCTGATCCTCTCCTTCTCTTCAATTCTTCTCTGTTCTTTTCTCTTCTCCTCTTCGCGTTGTCTCCTTAAATCTTCTTCCTGTTGTCTTCTAGCTTCAAAACGACAAAATCTGTCTTCTTGCTCCTTTCTTCTTCCTGCTAACCTCTTCTCTTCCCCCTCTTTGATCGCAGCAAGAATCCCAGTGGAGAAGATCTCGAAGTTGTCTTGTTGAGTAGCAAGTATTTCATCTTTCGCTTCGGACAACTGGTTGTTAACTTTGGTGCGCACAATCGGTACTATATGCTCTCTTATGCTTCGTTCTACCATTGTATGAATGAATTGTTGTAGGTCCCTCTGATATGTACTGGAGCTCAAGGGCTCAATTACCATGATTTAGGGTGCCTCAGATAACACTATTTGATTATCGGCGATAGGCATAGAGACAACGGTATTCAAACCTTGAGTGGAAGTGGATGGTTGGTCAACATGAGCTGATGCAGTAGGTGCCTTCTCCCTTCTTTCTTCTTCTTCAACAATAACATGGGAGGACGGCCTAAGGCTTTGCATCCTGGTAGACTTGTTGGCTAGTTGAGTAAGGATTTTTTCCTTAAATTCCAACATCCTTTTCTTATCCTCTTCTCTCTTTTGTGTGCCTTGTTCTTCGGCTAATTTCTTCTTCAATTCCTCAGCTGCAACCATCTGTCTTCTAGTGGCAGGAGATTTAAAATACTGAGTGAATGGTGGAGAGTCTTCGGCAGCATATTCGGATGGTGGCAGTGAGCGATCTCCAGTGGCTGCTCTGTGATCCTGTATCTTGTGCAGCCTTGCAGAAACCTGCTTCTCATCGTCAGCCCATTCTTCTTCACTCCTCCAGTAGTTGAGACCCATCATGGCCATCATAGTTGCACAGTCCTCATAATGTAGTTCATGAGTGGCATAATCGAAGAATCGCCATCTCTTGAACTCTGTTCTCAACCATTCTTGATCGGATGACTAGCCTATTAATTCAGTAGGATATGAACTCTCAACTTCAGCGGCAGCTTGAGCTTCTATAAAGATGAAAATATCTTTTGCCTAGGAGATGAGATCCTCATTTTTCTCATCTCGCACCGTGACAGGAAGACACCACTTCGCAATCCTCTTTGCTTTGTAGTTCCTGCCGGGTAGTCCTTCCATGGGCACTCTTAAAGTTTCTTCTATGAAGACAGATTCTCCATCGGCGAACTAGGAATATCGCTGAAGGATATACCTGATACTTCTGGAGAGCTAGGAATCGGAATGTGCCGTTGCCAGATGGATTTAATGGTTGTTTCGAGCACATTCGTAGTATGTGCGATAATATTCCACCCTGGAACTGTTGATGGATCTATTCCCAATCCTCGTAGCTATTGTTCATTCCGTGCTCGCACACTTGCAGTGAGCTCTGCTTGTAGTCATGATCAGGTTTCGACATCCATTGAGGTAGTTTCTTCCTCTGGTGATGGCGTTTCTTCTCCAGTGTTTGCAGCATCATGTGTTCCTTCGGTTGCTGTAGTGATCTGTTGAACGCCTTAGCTACCTCTGGTTGCTGTGAGCCCTTATCTTCTTCGTTGTTCTTTAGGTCAGCATTATCCTTTTCTGCGACCTTATCTCCTGAATCAGCAGTTGGGACCTGGACTGACTCTGTCACCAGATCGACTTCTGCCATAATTGAATCAACTTGGCTCCCTCCTTGCGCAGCCAGTTGTTCCTTCTCATTCTCCTTTTCAGCAACAAAACTGCTTCCATCTTCCACGACAGTCTGTATCAACCTTCTTTCTGAGTTTTCTTTAGCACTTAAGTTTCCCCCTTGATTGGTGGCGGGCTGAATAGGTATCACGTCCGAACTCCTTTTTCCTTGCGCTGGAGTCTGCAGTCTTCTTGATTCCTTCACGGCTTCTTTCGTCTGTCTTTTCTCAAGATCAGCTGATTCGTCACCTGTGTTTTCAAACTTTTCATCAGCGAATGAAACCTTGCCTTTTCCTTTCTCAGCTTGTGCCTTCTCAACATATCTTTGAGTAATACGACCGGTTTTTTCTCCAGCTTGAATCTTGGCATTTCGCTCTGTGTAGATTGCCATGACTTCTTCATAGAGAGAATCCCTCTCATCAAGAGTCATCTGCAATTTGAACTTGTCATAGTCTCTCTGTTCGCGTGACCTCTAGAGCGCTTTCTATTGTCGCCTCTTCTTCTGAGATTCCTCCTTATCGGAATATTCAAGTCTTCGTTTTGCAGTTGTATCAATATTTTCTAGTCGCAATTTCCTTGATGACATCTGGAATCGGTCGAGAATTATCTACCTCTGGCACTGTGATTTTGATTGTTGTACTTGAAATTTGTCTTGCTTGCTCCTTTTTCTTGCTTGTTCGTCATCACTTGCTGGCTTCCTCCTCCTTCCCTGTTGATGGCTTCTTTGTGAATGCCTCTTCTTCACAATGGATGGCCCAGGGGGTTGACCAGTTTCTTGTGATGGAATGTCGACCAAATTTTCAAGTTCAGTAAACAGGGTATCCTGTTCTGCTTTTCGCCTTTCTAGTTCAACTTCTTCGATAGTAAGTGGAACAGCGGTAGGCATGATAGTATTTCCCTAGTGGGGATCCTCTTCTTCAGAGCATGGATCATCATGATTGACATTGCTCTTTCCTTTCGGAATCAAAGGATCTTTGAAACTCTTCGTTGGTTGCTATTTTCTGGTTGGAGGTATGTTATCAGAGTACATCAAGTCTTCACCTCAGCAACATCTTCCTTCTGGTATGATTCCCTCACGAAAGTGGCTTATCTTTAATCCAAAACCTACGTCTTGGGTGAATGTGTGATCCTTATTCACACTCTTGTTCTTATAGACATGCGCTAGCCATTTGGTGTAGATGAACTTCGCCCTATTTCCACGAACTTGATCCTCAAATGCCATCTTAACAGCAAACTTCTTAGCACTTAGTTCAGAAAGTGAACCAACTTCACCTACTCACATCCTTATAACAACCTGTGTTAAGCTCTTCATTGGCTCTTCCAGTGGCTTCAGTGGTGCGGCTATCTTCCATGGCTCTTTGAAGGTTTCCGTCTTCTATCTCAGCCATCTCCTTTCCATTTCGGCTTCATCATTGATTTTGTAGTTGGCTACATCTTCACCGTCGTTTTGGAGTCCGTACTTCGTCTCCAAAACTTCTGGACTTACCCCAATCTTGATACCCAAAACACTTGTGGTGAAGAACTTTTCATCTATACCAACTACTACGCAAGCAAATAACTCTGCGACTATGTGTGGACGAAACTTCTTGGGTTTAGCAAATAGATATTTCACCAGGTTCTCGCGGTCAAGTTTACCTATGAGAATTTCACACCAGTGCTTCCGGAATAACGGTTCGTAGAGTATATTGTCCTTCTAGACTTGAGCGGCTCTCCTTTGCTTGTAGGTGAGTTTACCAGGTTCCTTACCATGACTTATGGCAACTAGGCGGTAGTATGAGATTGACTCATCAATGTCCTCCATCTTGTAGATGCCTATGAATGTCAATTGGAACTGTTCAAGCTCTTTGGGCATGTTGGGTCGTCCGGATGATTCTGCAAGGGGACCGGTGCGGTTGGAAGATTCCGCCATTGATGTTTCTTCTGAAAGTTTCAAAAGTTGTAGAGCAGAAGAAATTTAAAAATCAGAAGTTATGGGAGCATTAAGGTTTAGAATTCCCAAACCGAACTTCTTTTATACGATCCCAAGTAACCGACTTTACTGTGAGCGGTTGGATCTTCTTCCTCTGATCTGGATGAATCGACGGTTGGGTAGTTGGTGATGGTTCGTCTTACGTCCCACTAAGTTGGAAACTTGTTGTGGCTGACGTGTCTCCTTAGTATTCGTCGCCACCCTGAGCTAGAGTCACTTTTTCAATTAATGCGGACCCTGTAGCTTCTTCGTCAAAAGATAATCCCGCCTTTCAAGATATTTGAAATGATTATCTCCTCCTTGTCTGCTGGTCAACATGCAAATGTGCTTTTGCTAAGGGTAGCATATCCAGCAATTTGAAAGGCCTATGCTGAGAGTTTGGACTCAACATTTGATAATCTGAAATACCCCTTTATTTTGAATGCAGTGGATCACAAACTCTTTGGGGTTCTACCGAGAGCTTGGACTTAGTAGACAACACAGACTCTTTCATAAGTTTGTCCTTGTTGGAACAAAGAGTCTTCTTTACTAAGAGCTTGGACTCAGTAAACACTTTCTGGTTTTGTTTGCTATAGCCGAATAGCAATCTTTATCAATCTGCTGAGAGCTTGGACTCAGCATTCACCGGATATTTGCTGAAAGCTTGAATTCAACAATTCTTCTAGACTCTTTAGATTTAATGAATCCTTTAACTTCAAGAGTCTTTTACTGAGAGCTCAGACTCAGTAAATGTCGGAGATTTGCTGAGAGCTTGGACTCAGCTTTTAGCAGAGAATGTTTTGCTTGAATTGATTCTCCATTTTAGCTCTCAAGCACTTTGCTTCCGACTGGGTTTGGGAGACCTTCAAGAAATTCCTATGTTATGATTTTCCTTTAATTTTTTCAATTTTTCATGGAAAATCATTTGATTTTTGATAGGATTCTAAGTACACAAAGAGTGTATTGATGTAGAATTTTGACTTAGGCAGTTATTTTGTTTGAGACAACAGAGTATTGTCATCAAAACGAGCATTTTATTGATATCATTGATTTACAAGAGTTACACTTTGCAAAGTATAATACTACAAGTTTACAATGATCAATTTGTCTTCAGACTGCTCCAAATAACGCCTTTGCTAGATCTGCTCCTTCTTGGTCTTTTCCCCGAGCTCATTGCTGCAAGTCACCCCACTTGCGCAACAATGTCTTTTGCCAAGGCAGTGAGATATCTTGTATGTATACATATCTTCAGCTTCCAGCCTTGTGGCTTTCCTGTGGACACTTCAGAACACGGAAGAAAATCCGAAGCCTACAGATCTCACCATCTGCACGGTTTGGCGCTCTTGTCCACATCTCTTATCAACACCTGACACTTCACAGATGTTTCCCATGGGTAGGATGGGTACCATCTGTTAGGCCAGTATGCCTGTTTGCTGCCCTGGATGCCAATCAGATGCATATAAGTTGCATCAGCTTCATCCACAGACATATCCTTCATCTTGCTTCTTCATCTCCATTTTCTCACTTTCGTCCATGAAGAAGAGATTTGGAATTAGTTATTTAAGAACCCCTACCCAAAGGTATTCTCAAATCTCGTGACTAAAGAATATCCATCTTCAGACCCACCTGACAAGCTTATATATCTCCAAGGAGAAAACTGTCATGGCCTGACGGAATGGATCGTCTATCTCTGTTCTGTTCTAATATCAGAAAGCTCATCGTCTATGGTGAATCAAGAATTGAGAGAATCTTCTTAGATATGATCTCTGTGAAGATTACGACTCTTCCTCTCAATTTGGAGATTTCCAAGTCACGTTGCTTGAACCCCTTTTTAAGGTATTTTGGTGAAATGGTAAAGGACGACATTTCTGATTTCTTGAGCAGGATATAGAAAAATGGGAATGGGTGGCAGGTGATTGATCTATGATTTCGAAGTTTTGGAATATGGTTTTCCTATGCAAGACAACCTCTGTTTAAATAGATGTAACCCCTCCTAGAGAATTGTTCTCTTAATCACTTCGTCTGCCTTGGGAACCTACGGTTTTGCAATTACTTTCCACGTGGTGGCTATTTTCAGAACTAAATCATCTCGAGCCTTGAACGAGATCTTCGGTAATGATAGCGAATATGTATCATCGCTTCATCATAGATGATGATCTTTTCTTGATACGTTGGTTGAGTATCCCGATATTTGTTCCTTATCTGATCAATTTCCTAAAATTGATTCAGCATATATTGATTCAGCAGTCCTTTTCTTCTGCTGAGAGCTGGGACTCAGGAATCTCCTGACTTATTCTGCTGAAACCAATATTCTTCAATATCTAATCATCTGGATTGCTGAGAGCTGGGACTCAGCAATCTACCAAGACTTCGATATTTTATTTCTGAAGGGCGTGAGCTAGGACACACTCTTATTCTGCATAATCTCCAAGAAATTCAAGCAGCAACATAATTCCAATACTTGAGAAAGCCAAGAACAGAATGAGATCTGGGACTAATTCTTTCATAACCTCATCTAATTCCAATAAACAGAGCTTGAGACAAAGCTCCTTAAATCTATTCTCTGCTAGAGGTTTGGTGAATATATCTGCTAGCTGATTTTCTGTTCTGATATAATCCATGGAGATATCCTTTTTCTCAAAATGATCTTGAATGAAACGATGTCGGATATCGATGTGCTTTGTCCTGGAGTGATGTACTGGATTCTTCGTGATGCACATCGCACTATTGTTGTCGCAATATATAGGAACACAACCAGTGCTGACTTCATAATCGTGAAGTTGTTGCTTAATCCACAACACTTGTGTACAGTAGCTGGCGGCAGCCACATATTCTGCTTCCGTTGTGGATGTTGCTACGGAATGTTGCTTCTTGCTGAACCAGCTTATTAGCTTGTGACCAAGGAATTGGTATGTTCCACTCGTGCTCTTTCGATCAATTCGGCATCGTCCGAAGTCCGAGTCTGAATATCCAACGAGTGTGAGATCATCTGCTCTGGGATACCAAATTCCTAAGGATTCTGTTCCTTTCAGATATCTGACAATCCTTCGTGCGTACAACACATACGCCTACAGCATATGAAATATCAGGTCTGCTGGCTGTCAGGTATAGCAAAGATCCAATTATCCCTCTATATGCTGTGGGGTCCACTGATTCGCCTTCTTCATCCATTGAAATTTGGCAGGCAGTGCTCATTGGAATCCGTAGTGTCTTCGTCTTCTCTGGATAGAACTTACTGATGGGATCATTGGTATACTTCTTCTGATGAATGAAGATCCCATCATTGGATTGCTGAACTTGCAGACCTAGAAAATATGACATCTTTCCCATCATAATCATTTTAAAGTTAGTCTGCATAAGTTGAGCAAACTTTTTACAGAGATTTAGATTTCTTGATCCAAATATGATATCATCCACATAGATTTGAACGAGCAAAATGTCTTCAGCATCTTTGATCAGGAATAATGTCCTGTCGATCTTCCCTTTCCTGAATCCATTCTTCAGCAGAAACTGTGATATCGTCTCATACCAAGCTCTGGGGGCTTGCTTAAGACCGTAGAGAGCTTTCCTTAGTCTGTACACCTTGTTTCTGCGCTCGAATCCTGGATGTTGCTCCACATAAAATTCCTCCTTTAATTCGCCATTCTGAAATGCGCTCTTGACGTCTATCTAAAAGACAGTAAAACCATGATGGACAGCATATGCTAGGAATAACCTGATTGCTTCCAGTCGAGCTACAGGAGCAAAAGTTTCGTCGAAGTCTATTCCTTCACACTGTGCATATCCTTTAGCAACTAGTCTAGCTTTATTGCGAATGACAAGTCCATTTTCGTCTCGCTTATTTTTGAATACCCTTTTGGTTCCTATCACTGATTGATGTGTCAGCCGATTGACGAGATCCCATACATGATTCCTTGTGAATTCTGACAGTTCTTCTTGCATGGCGTTGATCCAGTTAGCTAATTTGAGAGCGTCTGCTACTTTGGTAGGCTCCTCTTATGATATGAAGCTGGCTAGCATGGTGCTGTGTCTGGTTCGGATTGGATTTGCAATATCTCCTAGAATTGCTTCTGTAGGATGATCTCTAAGTAGTCATTTTGGTCTTTGTAATACTTCTACTGGAATGTCTTGACTGCTGGTTGGTCCGATGGGTTCTTCTGAGACTGGTACATCAACAAGCTGTAGATCTTCTAAGCAGTCTGCTACGCTTGTTGGAGTGTCTTCTGCTGAATGATTGTCTTCTGACATATCGTCTGCTAGATTCTATTTTACTGGTGTAGTACCTCTACCTTCAGCAGTCTGCTCCTAGTTGTCTTCAGCAGAGTTGTCTTCAGTAATTCTCTCTCCATTCTGGGAACCTTCAGCTGTATCTTCATTTTACTGGATGGCTTCATCTCCTTGAGTTCCCTTTTGACATGTAAGCTCTTTGAGAGCATTTATGGTGGCCTCAGCATTACCAGTTGCATCACCGACCTTCTTGACTGTTGGCTGATCAGTCAAGGTCTTCAGTAGAGATGATGATTCACTCATTAACCTAGTTGGATCAATCAGTTCAACTTCGAAAATATTTGAGCCCGAAAGTCCATTGACATCATTGGTTTCATGAGTCTCATCTCCTTGATTTCTTATGGTCCTGCGCACTAAAGCAGCTTCATCAAAAATAACATTGCATGTTATTTCCACAAGTTTGATTGTTTTGTTAAGTATTTTGTATCCTTTGTGAGATGGATGCCCATATCCTAAGAACACTCCTTCGTCAGCTTTGGGAGAAAAAGTACTTAACTTTGACTTCCCATTGTTATGGATATAACATGGTGAACCAAAAGCACAAAGATGAGCTAAGGAAGGCTTACGACCATGATATATATGTCATGGGGAGTTTTATTGAAGCGAAGATTCAATCTGCTTCGATTCTGCGTGTAGCAAGCATTCATAGCAGCTTCTCCCGAATACCTTTGACTTAGATCTGTATCCGCTAGCATTGTTCGTACAACCTCTTTAAGAGTCTTGTTTCTCCTTTTTGCCAGGCTGTTTTGCTGAGGTGTTCTTGCGGTGGACCTTTCATGTCCTATCCCAACATCAACGCAGAAATCCATCAATGCTCTGTTAAAGAATTTTGTCCCGTTTTTGGATCTTATCCTTTTCACCGTGAGCTCTTTGTCATTTTGAACACTGAGTATCAGCTCAGGAAGGATAATCTTCACCTTGTCCTTGTTTTTGAGTTACCTCACCCATGTGTACCTGGAATAGTCATCAATAACAACCAAGGCATATTGTTTATGACCTAGAGTGGGTGGCGTCACTGGGCCGAATAAGTCCATGTGTAGTAGCTCAAGGATTCTGCTTGAAGTGGTCTGTTTCGGATTGGATTTGAATGACGCTTTGACTTGTTTTCCTTGTTGACAGGCTCTGCATATTCCTTCCTTCTTGAAATTCTCTCGAGGTAGACCTTCAACAATGTTATTTTTGGCTATGTAATTGATTGTTTTAAAGTTTAGATGCGTTAGCCTCTGTGCCATAGCCAATTTGTCTATGGTCCTATCGGCAACTTCACAACCTGTATCAAAGAAAGAAACAATATATCCATTTTCACTTCGCTAGCTGATGCTCAGTAAGTTGTGCTTGAGGGCAACATTGATTATTTGCATTCCATTATGATCGATGCACCCTCTTCCGATTACTCTAGCCTTTGAATTGTCACCAAATGAGACTGAAGGTCCCCTAAATTTTTGAAGTTCCGTGATGATCTCTTCATCTCCAGTCATGTGACCTGAGCATCCACTGTCTAGGATCCATTCTTTTAATTTTCTTGAGATTTTTCTTCCTGGACCCTGTTCTTGCAAAACAAAGAAGTTATATTTTTGGTACCCGATCAATTACAGGTCTTGCAGGATTAGTTCTCTAGATCATTCCTTTGGGAATCCAGACTTTCGTGATTTTGACATTTTGTTTGTCATTACGTTTCACTACCCTTCCATTCCTATTGGCATAATATCTAAAATCAGCATAGGTATGTGTAGTGGTGTGTCGAGCCATCACTGTCTTTTGAAAATTGTTTGGTTTAGACTCCGGCCTCAAGGAGGTGTCTTTTCTATTTGGAGTGTATGCTGGCCTCCTTGCAACATTAGTAGATTGTTTAGCCTTGCTAGGATTTGTATGAACCTTCCCAACAGATGAAACATTCTGCTGGGTTACATACCTTGAGTTTGCTGGCCTCTTCTCAGCAGATAAATAATTTAATATTTGCTGAGCAGTCAACTGAGGGATACTAGTCTGCCAACATTTCTGCTGGGCAATTGACTTAGAGTTTTCCCTCTTGTCTTTCCTAGCAGTTTGCTGAATCTTCCTAGTTTCTGGGACAAAAACAATTTTCTTTGTCGTACTTGACTCAACATCATTTGACTTTTCTTCATCAAAACCTATTCCAGGGAAGTTCTTCGAACTTCTTTGGACACTTAGAATATCTTTCAAATCTTTCGTGCTTTTTGAAAATTTGCAATGACACGTATTTTGCACAGAGTTATTGTTTTTAAAACTTCATTCTCTTGTTTTAAAATGCTATATTTTTCATTCAATGAGAAACGCTTTGTTTTCAACTTTTAGAGTTCCTCGTCTGCTGACCTAGATTTCTCAATCTGACTGGTCAAAACAGAAAGCTGAGATTTTAGAGAGGAATTTTCTTTTACCAAAATATCCTTTAACATATAAATTTTTGAAAAGTCTTTCAGCAGACATTCAACAGTTATTTCATCTGATTCTGAGCAATATGAATCAACAGTATCATGCATATTATCAGAAGTAGATGCAGTAGACAATGTATAGTTTGTTACCTGTTTTCCTATGGTAGCTAGAGTAGATTCTTCTGTCTGCTCTTCATTGATATCTGCCATGAACACCATGAGAACATCCTCTTCATCTTCTGATTAGTAACTTTTATTGTCATGATTCGGGATGTCTGGTAATTCCGTCCTTGTCAATAAGGCTTTGGTGACAACCTTTGATGCTCGCCTTTCGAACAACTTTCTCAGTCTTTCTCTTTCCTCAAGATTTGCAAATGCCTGAGTCTGACTGAGGCTTCTTATACTGACTTCTAAGAGTCGATACAGTTTAGCTCTCATACTGACTTCCCACGATCAGTATGGTAAATCCTCATACTGACTTTCCTTAGTCAGTATGGAAAACACCCTCATACTAATTTTCCCGGATCAGTATGGTAATCCCTTAAACTTACTTCTCCTTAGTCAGTTCGGGAAGACCCTCATACTGACTTCTCCTTGTCAGTATAGTTAGACCTTAAACTGAGTGCTCCAACTCAGTTTTCGGTTAAGGCCAGGCGTGATGATAGTCGGTTCTCGAGCATTCTCTATTGCTCGATCTTTAGTCTAAATTCTATTACAACTCGATTGATCCTATACAAGGATTACAATTTAGAACTCTAGAAACTAGAAAAACTGACTAAGATGGTTTATATTCTTTGACCCACCAAAATATCAAAAGTAAGGGAGAATTTCTCTAACAAGAATCCTAACAATATCAATTTACGAACTTACTTAACTTAATTCCTCACAAGTTTTAATTTAACAAATTGTGAAGATTATAATAAAAAAAGGGGTGCTAACTGCTAACGTTGTAAAAGTTTTGATGTTTGATCTTTATAATATATATATATAAACTTAAATGAAAAAAAGAAAATAATGCTATATATATTTTCTGCCAAAAAGTGGTGTTGGCTCTTATTTTTAATTTTAAAACAAAAACTTTTACCTGTGAATGTAAAAAAAAAAAATACTGATTTTTTTTTGAATTAGAAAATGCTGAATTAAATTAATGTTTGCCCACCAAATAGTTTCAAACCCAAGTTTAGATTTGAGGAATTGGGTTTATGATTTTCTCAAACCCAACTTAGCGAAATGGTAAAAACGTGGGTTTAAGGGTGTGCTGATAAAAGTATATTGTTCACTATCTCTCGATCATAAATTCAAACTTGTCGAAAATATGTGTGTGTGAATTAATGGATGTATTTAAATTAATAAATTACTATTAACAAAAACCTATTATTAATTTATGAGCAAGGAGAGTGCAGGCAGATGAGCTGCCCATATATCCATTCCCCGAGAGAAGCAGAGAATAAAAGTCGAGCTCCAAATGCAGTCAATCCAGTGGGAAATTGTTGTTTGCTTTTGCATAAATAAATGATAACATAAATGAGTAAATGATAATAAACGATCAATAGCAGCAGAAGACACGATCTAAGTTTACCAATTTAGTGATTTACACCCCACCCCCGGTGATCAGGCCGACGCTAATTGATCTTATCCCAACCATCCAACGCGTCGTCGGACTTCCCAGTGTATCGGATGATGCTAGGCAAAGTTGATCCAAGAAAGGGAGGCGAGACATGTACACTGGATGGAGCTCATAACAGAAGCAGCATCATTTGCTTTTGTTGCCAATCAATGTTGGTGTAATGGAGACGACGCCTATGAGAAAGAGCGTGGCTAGAGACTGGAAGTCGTACAGGTCACCAACTGACTGTAATTCACCCAGAGCTATTCCAGCCTGTGCAAACCATATGTCAGAATAACAGCTCTACAAATTCATCTTCTTTTCTAAAGGCAAGAAGAGTTGCTACTCTGATTTCTTGATATTTTTTTGTAATGAGGGCAAACTGCAATATTGTCTATTTACTTAGCTTCATGCCTAAGCGATGGAAAGAGTTATACATTTCTTCTACCTTCATCATGATGTCCCTACATATTGATTAGAACACTAACAAACATAGAAAATTCCTGGCCAATACTGTTTCTATATTTCCAAGACGACGTGTAAAAACTAAAAGAACATAGCATTAGAAAGAGTACGCATAGGAGGAGATACCCTGACAGTAACGAAAGCAGCAGGAATGAGCCCAATGACAGTTGCCAAGAGAAAAATATGGTAAGGAACATCTACAATTGGTGAAGCAACATTTATAAATGTATTTGGCAGTGTTGGTGTCACCCTAAGGAAGAGCATGTAGTTCAGCAGCCCTTCACGCCTTTTAGCCACCTAGAGAAGTAGGAAAGACCGTACGATAATGAGAATGTGAAGGTGATACCAGATGAACCATTTAAGAAGATGATCATCACCTGGGCCTGAAAGAAAGTCAATTTGTCAGGCCACATGGAAAAGACGAGTGGTCGGCCAATTAGTTTGGACAAGAAGAAGCAGGAAGATGCACCCGCAGAAGCTGTGAAAACAACAAGAGCTACTCCTTTGAACACCCCAAAAAGGGCTCCAGCAAGTAATGACATAAAACCAGTTCCCGGAATCATAAAAGTCTGCATAAAAATGTACACCAGACAGTATCCCACAAGAACCTGTATGGTGTAGTCACTTGTGTAGCTCTCCAGGTTATCCCTTCAAAAAACAAGCAAAAGTTCTAATCGGAGTCAGCACAAATATCTTCAAAAACTCTTAGTTTGTAGCAGGATTGCTGTGTGAGCAGTAAGAGAGACTCATCACAAACAATAGATACGAATGGCAGGAATAACAGATCAAATGACAATTGAAAGCACAAGCAAGAGCATATAGAAAGCGGAATCTAGAATAATGATCCAGCTGGATGCTAAAAAAAATAAATAACAAGCACCCATTGATTCCTTTCCTAGCTCAATTAGTTTATATAACAATACAAACAGATTCACCCAACAATAACAATATAGATTTTACATAGCAAAATCTTTTGCATACTTTCAACAAGAGTTATAGATTATTTGTAAAAAGTGAGAACTCCTAAAGAACCTAGTCCTTTTCACAATAAGGTTTGGCTAATTTCAGTAAACAAATAAAATTAAATTGTAATAAACTCAGCTTTCTGAAAGTAAACAATGTCTGAAAGAGAGATCTACAGAAAGCCATATAGAAATTCAAACTTTCAAAGTTTTAGTTGTGCTTTGGAGAGTTGAACTTAAGAGATTAATAGCCATCCTTTTACCTTATATTTCCATTTCCCCAATTTTCAACCTGATGTCTATTTTTCATAACAGTTATACAAATCCTGCATCAGCTTTTTATTAGATGTCACAAAAGTTTAGCTTACAAACACAAAGCAAACAACATAAACAAATGGATGTTAAATGTAGTGATCATTGTCGATGAAATTAAATAAATAATAGAGGAAATTGTCATGGCCTAAGATGTAAATCACTCGATACTCAGATAGGTGGGCGTATATAGTACATATATTGCTCGTAATCTTCTTAGACAGCATGAATTAGTTTTCTATATACATATACACAACATCTACCATGAAGATTTCTCCAACCACCTAGGGATCAGTCATAATGGAGAAACTTTGAAACGCAGGGAAACTTAGAATGGACTAATTTCAGGCAATGGCATGAATTCACTACATATACATATACATATACATATACATACACACACGCACACACACTCACACTCACACACATACGAGAGAGTTACTTATGTGGATTGGTGCCATTGAGCGGCCGTATATGCTAATGTGAAGTTAAGATATATGTCAATTTTGTATTTTGCAGCCAATCTCCACCAATCCAATTACAAGGGTTGAATCGTTGAGCTGCTTATCAGTTAGTCAACACAAAATCCACCAAAACCTAGTAGTTGAAGACTCATTCTCTTAATTATCATGATTTACAATAAATCAACGGCATAACCCAGCTCCAAAACCTTACCAGAATGCATTTGACAAGCACTTAATTGTCCAAAAACAACAACAAACAATTTTACAATAATAGCAGAACGGAAGCGCAACTGATCCAACTGAAAATGAAGATAAGTTAAAAGTACCTGAGAATTTGAAGATCTTCGAGAGAACGGGGAAGTTTGAGGAAGCTGTAATCAGATGCAGGCATAGTCAGGTACATCCCTAGTAAACCAAACACAAATCCCAGAATGACGCCGCTCGCCGTCGCCACCTCCCACGCCGTCAACGGAAACTTCCCAGATTCAGCCTTGTGCTTAACTCCGCCGTCTGCGCCACACGTGTTCTGCGCTGTTGCATCCATCTCTTCTCAACCGAAAAACTTGAACAGATTAATGGAAGTTAATAATTAACTTCAATTTGTTCTAATCTTGATTATTGCTCCAAGCTGATTATTTCTTGCTGATAAGGATTTCAGCAAAAACATATGAGTTACGTACAATGCAAACTATCAGATTATTAAAGATGTCGTCTTTTTCACGGCGGAGGAGCCGTTTACAGGATTCCTGTTCTCTCTCTCCCTCTCTCTCTCTGATTGGCTTCAGGGGCCCTCCCCCTCTCTCTCTCTCTCTCTCTCTCTCTCGAATTCTACTTGATAATCTCTCTCTAGAATTCTATTTAATAAAATTTCAAGTGAGATGAAAACATGTTGAGGGATATTCGTTTAATCTTTAATAAGATCCACCAAAATTGCACTTCACCCTTTTAAATTTCTTTATTTTGCACAGTTGTCCTTATTTTTTAGGAGCTGTAATCTCCGACTCACCCGACAATCCGACCTAACACGAAATTAATGGATATCCATTTAAACGTTGGATCAATTTTGGATTGAATATCCCGCAAAAGTAATTTATTATATTTACAATTTATATAAATCTAATAAAACCAAAGCAAGTAGATTAAACACACAGATTATAAAGATTTATAAGAGTTAGTTTTACAAAATCAATGTTTCAAAAAATTACATTTGTATTATTTTTTTTCAGCATTATGCTTGTATTGTTTAAAAAAAAGATAAAATAGTGAAAACTTTATGTTTTACTGAAAAGATGCATATGATTTTGTGGAAATTGTGATTATTGTTTATTAAAAATATGTATATTCTATAACATAAAATCATATCAAGTAAATCGAAATTAAAAATAAAATAAAATTGATGTGATGCGAAGATTTTTACATCCGCGCTACGCACGAATTAGATATATGATATCTTATTTTAGATATATTAAGATAAAATTAATAAAGTTATATATCTCAACATATTTAACAATTCTTTTAAACTATATTTAATTTTTATTCATTAATATTTCATATATTATAAAATAAATTATTTTCTATATTCTACGTCAAACTATATACATTTAATAAAAATAAAATGAAGTGTATCAAACACAAAGTCTATGAGATTTGAATTAAATATTATTCTGTAGTAACATCATATTTGTATTATTTTAGAAAAATAATAAATATAATAAATTAATAAAATATAATATTTTAAAGAAAAAATAAAAAATGTGATTTTTTTATATTTTTTATTATTGTTGATTGGATATATATATATGATATAATTGAATAAATAAAATAAAAATAAAGAGAACAATTTTTTTACTAAACGGGTCATTTTTCTGGTCGACCTAAAAATAAACAGGTCGCGTTCGGGTTGATTTTTCTAACTTGAAAAAATAAATGGGTCGGGTTCGGGTTGGCATATAGCATGTTAATATTAGGTCTCAACCTGACCTGCCAACACGAACTTGACCCAATTACCACCCCTATTATTTTTAGAGTGAAATTTATTAATACCAATTAAATCTAATCCTAATTAAACTAGGAAAATAAATATGAAAAATATATCAAGTCTATCAAGATATATATAAATATATCTTGATATCTTTGTAATAAAAAGAATCTAAATCCTACAATCTAGAAATCAAATCTAATATAGTTAAAGCTAAATCAAATCTTATCAAAATATCTTGATATATCTTGCCAACTGGATATAATATATCTTGATATATCTTGATAAATCTTCTATAATATCTTCAACAAATCTTCTTGAAATATCTTGATATATCTTGCCAATTGGATCTCTATCATTCCCCTCTTCTTCAAAAGGGTTTTGTCCTCAAATCCAAGGCTGCACCTGACTCAATTGACCATCTTACATTGCATTTGGTTGGCTTGTTTGGCACATCATCATGTTCAAACTTTGACAATTTCTTTTCTCCATGCATCCTCCTTTTCAGAATAATAGTTCTTGCAGAAACAAACTTATAAACTATTTCCATCTCAACCTTCTCCTCCACTGAACCCTGCTGTATATCCACTTGATTATGTACAATCAAAATTTTTCTAGCAACAACAGTGTACTCAAATTGCATTGAGATCTCTTCCTCAACTTCCTCCAATGGAGTATGAACTACTATGTCTTCTTCCTTGGTCTCTTGACTTTGGCTTTGCATACCAAAAATTGGACTGGTAATGATAGTAAGTGTATCCGGATCCTCAAATCCTTCATTGTCTTCAATATGACTCTCCAAAGCTATATCAACTCTCATATCCTCTTCTTTGGGCTCTTGAATTGAAGCACTCATCGACTCGAATTTGGTTATCATTGTCATTGTCTGCTCATTCTCTGATTGAAGTTATTCTGATGAGAATTTACTAACTGTTTGAGACTCCTTCCAACTAACTTGATTTTGAATTGTGTCTTTGCTATTAATCCTCATTATCTTCAATTGATCCTCAATATAGTTGGCTGTAACAACCATGACAAGTAAGTGATCATAAGGTTGTAGCTCCTCTACCCTTTTCGGATTTCCCAATTCAATTCATTTAAAAATCTTTCCATTGTTGATTGTGTATCCTCAATGATATTGGCTCGAATCATTGTTTCATCCATCTCTTTGTAATAGTCTTCTACACTTTTAGACCCTTGCCTCAAATCCTTCAACTTGTAACATAATTTTCGATAGTAGTAATTAGGTACAAAATGTTTCCTCATTACTACTTCCATCTCTTTCCAAGTCATGATTGGTCGCTCTCGATTCTTCTCTTTGTTAATCATCAATTGGTCCAAGTAAGAGCATAATGAGAATAGTGTTTTTTTTTGCTAGACATAAATTAAAACTAGATTATTCTAGGACTCTGTATGGATGAATATATATGAATAAGTATGGATGGCTAGATAAGAAAGTATAAAGATGTGGAATATCTAGATATGGATAGCTATGAATACTTATGGAAGATATGAATGAGACATATATGGATATGGAAGATGGTTTCTCTGGTATTTATACCTGAGATCTTGAAAGTTTGAAATTAGATCCGTTAGAGACAAAATAGAAGATGTCCAATCAGATGTCTCTATTGGTTGCAGCATTCGGCGGGTACTTGTACTTTTGGCATAGGGTCTACACCTTTTCTTCTTTTTTTTTTTTTTCTGACTTTGAAAGTGACGACTCAACTTTTGTCAGAATGAAAGTATTTTGCCAGTATGAGGAATCCTGGACTGATTGTCCTCGGTACTGAAACTTGATGTTTCGTGCTGGCCGACTTTCAGACTTCTCCAATCCCTAAAGTATGTTCTTCTTTTGGTTCCTCCTCATATGTCGGACCTAGACTTGAGAGTCTATACTGGTGTGGTCACACTTGTTGCTCCATGCTGATGACCTAGACTGGACAGTCTATGCTGATGTGGTCATACTTGTACTTCTGTGCTGGTGACGTCTGAAAAATAATTTCATGCCCGAATTTACTACTGTAACATAAACAATTAGTACACAAAACCACTAGCATATATTGCAACATAAAATCAATATAAACTAAATTGCCACAAGTTTATTTCTAAACTTGATAATACCTTACCACATGTATAACTCTGAGAAAAACAAAAAACACTGCAATATTAAAGTGATGCTTAAGTTTAACTGAAACGTGTTAGTGTTAAAGTTATTGAAAAGTTTAACATGTAAACACAGAATGATGTACGCAGCGGATTTAAATATGTTCTGGGATTTAATGCTAAATCCCAGAGTGCCTCATGGCGAAAGTGATTTCACTAAAATAAAACTGAGTTTTACAAAGGAAATCAAAAACAATAAAAGACTCGAATTTCTTCTAAGTTCACTCCTTAGAAGAAATTCAATTACAATACTTACTAACCAACCTAAACGACACCAAGCAACACTTCTTCAATCGTTGGATTCACTCTCCGGAGATTGCCTCTGTGCTGGTGTGGTGGTCTTCGAATAGGATGGAATAGTAAGGGTGAAGGACTGAAGAGTTTGAAGAACTCTTGTTGGATATGGAATGAAATCAGTCACTCCACGTTCTTCAATCTTCGTCCTTCCTTTTTATTCAGTCTTGGAGTGCACGATTGCCTATCCTACGTCCTTGCAGTCGTGGGTATGCTCTCCTTCCACGTCCACTGCTCCTTAGCACAAACTAGAAGCTCCACAATAGCTCACGTGGGTGGTGGTTTGAATAGTGGAGGCACTCCCCTTTATTTTACCTAGAATAATAGTAAATATAATAAAATATGGTTAGAATACATAATATGCACGACCCCTGAAAATTAGGACCTAAAAAGATATGGAATCATGGTTAAAATATTCGTCCCTAAAAATTAGGAAACGGTTGTAACCAACTCCATATGCAACAGAGAGAAAGTATAACATTAACAAAAGATATGTTAGACATTGATGTTAAACTTTCGTAAAGTTTAACATCACAATTGTCTAACATCATCAATCTCCCCCTTAATGTTAGACTTTCTGCTGCCATTCCACACACCAAACAAAGTCATGGTTCAGCCATGATAAAATATTCAAACATAGAATAATGGATCATCCATAACACATCAATAAATAGTAAAGATATTAAACAATGGATCATCCATAGCAAAGAAATAGTCAAGATAATAAAATATGGATCATCCATTGCAAACAAAACATTAAATATTAAACGAGTATGAAGGAGGTTAAAGGAATAAAAGAGCTCATCCATAATGTTAACCTTCTACTATCCTTTCATACTCTAGTTCATGGTGCAACCATGATAAATATACTTACCAAATTAAAATTTTCCATGCATATGGATCAACCATAACATAAATTAACAAATCATATGAAACTGCGAAGGGTAAGCTTAAACATCAAAGTATCACACTATGGTGTTAAACTTAAGTGTAACAACGACACCTACAATAACATTCTCCCCCTTAAGCTTATCCTTCCAGTTTCCATTCCAAACCAAAGCATGGAGTAACCACGATAAATCAAACAAGGTATAACCACGATAAAACATGGAGCAGCCATGATAAACCTTTAAACATACATACTAAATAAGAAAACAAAATCAATGGATTAACCATTTTAAACATTAACAAAATAAAAAGAGTCTCCCCCTGAATCTCATGATGTCTCCCCCTGAATGGTAGCTGGAAGGAAAGCTTACAACTTCAACCTTTTATTTGTTGTATCTAATGAGTGCGGAATGAGGCAGAGGTGTAGCCAAAGTATTGAATCAGACTTAGTGAGAGCCCTGCAGATGTCAGAGAATACAAGCTGAACAATTTATGAATAAATTAAACGACAGACCTTTACCTATGTGGTAGAGTAGTTCTGCTTTTACCATGTTGGAGTTAGACTTTTCAAAGTCTGACAAGAGATCATCTTCAACAGTATTTGGTACATGTGGTGTGTCTTCACACTTTCTTCTTTCCTTTAACTCTGTAATCATTTTCCAAGCTCTCCACTTTCTGAGAAGGATCTACTTCTCATCTGTTGTTGTGTCAGTATAGCATGATAGAGTCTTTCAGACCTGCAAGATGGAAATGGAGAAATTCCAGCAGCTTTCAATCCTTCTGAGATGGCCTTCAAGACGTCCGGATCATTTGGACTAAATGAGTTGCCAAATTCTTCTGTGAAGATCTGTGCAACTGGGGGTTCTTTCATAATTTCTTCAGTTTCATTGTCAACCAGGATGTTAGACTCTGACCTCTCGTCTCTAACAGGTGGGTTGTCAGACTTTTCAGTAGGGTTTGGCTTTTGTAAGTGAGGGTAGTGTATCTGACTGTTCAGGATGAGATGAGTTACGACTTTCACGAGAGGGTACAGTGGTTTGCATTGTTGTGGGTTCAGATGAAGAGTCATGTAAAGGGTTTGAGATTTTATTTATTATTTATTTTTTTTGCTCAACTGTGAGGTTTTGGGAGTTTCAGGTTCAGGTAGCTTCATCTCTTTGTCAAAGTAAGTTTTTGGGGTTGATGTTAGACTTAGGAGAGGTTTAACATCTGTATTTGTTGTAGGTTCATTTACAATTTCCGTCACTCCACGTTCTTCAATCTCCGTCCTTCCTTTTTATTCAGTCTTGGAGTGCACGATTGCCTATCCCACGTCCTTGCAGTCGTGGGTATGCTCTCCTTCCACGTCCACTGCTCCTTAGCACAAACTAGAAGCTCCACAATAGCTCACGTGGGTGGTGGTTTGAATAGTGGAGGCACTCCCCTTTATTTTACCTAGAATAATAGTAAATATAATAAAATATGGTTAGAATACATAATATGCACGACCCCTGAAAATTAGGACCTGAAAAGATATGGAATCATGGTTAAAATATTCGTCCCTAAAAATTAGGAAATGGTTGTAACCAACTCCATATGCAGCAGAGAGAAAGTATAACATTAACAAAAGATATGTTAGACATTGATGTTAAACTTTCGTAAAGTTTAACATCACAATTGTCTAACATCATCAATCTCCCCCTTAATGTTAGACTTTCTGCTGCCATTCCACACACCAAACAAAGTCATGGTTCAGCCATGATAAAATATTCAAACATAGAATAATGGATCATCCATAACACATCAATAAATAGTAAACATATTAAACAATGGATCATCCATAGCAAAGAAATAGTCAAGATAATAAAATATGGATCATTCATTGCAAACAAAACATTAAATATTAAACGAGTATGAAGGAGGTTAAAGGAATAAAAGAGCTCATCCATAATGTTAACCTTCTGCTATCCTTTCATACTCTAGTTCATGGTGCAACCATGATAAAAATACTTACCAAATTAAAGTTTTCCATGCATATGGATCAACCATAACATAAATTAACAAATCATATGAAACTGCGAAGGGTAAGCTTAAACATCAAAGTATCACACTATGGTGTTAAACTCAAGTGTAACAACGACACCTACAATAACAACGTCATCTCTTCAGTATGCGTGGTCCCTTTGCTGCTTAGTATGGTTTCTATGACTGCACCATACTGTATTGGATTCGTACTGATGGAATCCATACTTGTCTAGACTCTTTTTCTTCTCAGGTTTGACATGCGTACTACATCCTTCTAGCCTGTTGAGTCTTCTGCACGTACTAGACTTCTTGACTTAGTCTAGTCTCCAATATCAGTATCAGCTTACAACTCGATAAAGAACCTATACAGGGCTTTATATTTTTGTACCTAAGCTGAAAACTAACTAAATGGCTTTTACAACCTTTGACCAACCAAAATATAAAATAAATGGAAGGATATTTCTATCGAGATTCCTAACATTTATAATCTCACTCTCATATATATATATATATATATATATATAGAGGTTAGATCATATGAGAATAGATGTTAATGTAAGAAATGAGAATAAATCTCAGCCTTTGATTTCACAAGATCTGTGGTCATGCTTTAATAATTTCCGTCTTCATTTTATCCTCCGCGAACTTCATTATTACATATTTAAGGGTATCATTGTCATTTAGTCTGATGGTATCTTCCTCAAATAATTTCCATTTTCATTTTATCCTCCGCGAACTTCATTATTACATATTTGGATTTCTAATTCCTTTTCAATTTCGATTTTTCATCAAATTTCAATTGCCTTGTTGAGTCATCCAATACTCTAAAATTAAATTAAATTTTATTATTATTTAATTGAATTTTCTAATTTAATGAAGTTTTAAATAGATAAAATAAATTTAACATATTTTTCTGAAAAATTGATTTTATTTTTATTTAATTTAATTTTTCCCATTTGATGAAATTTAGAGAAGATAAAATGAAGACAATTGTTTCTAAAAATTTGATTTTTTTCTTTTAATGATGTATATAGGAGATAAAATGACGAGAACTGAAATAATTTTTCCGAAAAATTGATTTTATTTTTATTTAATTTAATTTTTTCCATTTAATGAAGTATAGAGGAGATAAAATGAAGAGAACTGTTTCTAAAATTTTGATTTTTTTCATTTAATGATGTATATAGGAGATAAAATGAAGAGAATCGAAATCATTTTTTTCGAAAAATTAATTTTATTTTTATTTAATTTATTTTATAATGAACAATGATTGAGAAAAAATGAAGAATGATTAAGATATAATGAAGAACTGCTAAGATAAAATGCATGTCACGTATAACATGAAAATTCACATCGAATTTATTTTATAATGAATCACATTTGAGATAAAATGAAGAATAACTAAGATATAATGAAGAACTGCTATGATAAAATGATGTCACGTGTAACATCAAAATTCGAATCGAATTTATTTTATAATGATTTACAATTGAGATAAAATGAAGTATAACTAAGATAAAATGAAGTATATAATACATAAAATGAACAAAACACAACTTTTGCGCCCTATACGTTCGTAATGACTATGTTGCCCTTCAATGAAGTAAAATGAGGATATTATGCCGCGTTTTTTGTTAAAGCTCTTATATAATCTGGATCGTTGATGTTGTCAAATCTATGGACGAGATTTATTCTCATTTCTCATGATAAGGGCTATTCTCACCAGATCAGCCCCATATATATATATATATATATATATATATATATATATATATATAAGGTAGTGATCAGGTGAGAATAGGAGTTACTATGAGAAATAAGAATAGATCTCGCGCGTCCATCTCATCAAATCGACGAACATAATTTATTCTCAGCAAATTGAAAAACGCGGTATTTTTGCCCCAATATCCTGCAGTTTTAGCCTTTAAAGGCTAAAACTGTAAAAATACTCAAACACAAACAACAACCTTCATTTTTAGCCCGATTTACTTCATTTTTACATAAATACGAATTAAAAAAATTAAACATTTACAAAGACCAACCACAAACCTACCACATCCTGCAGTTTTCCTCACTTTTACTTCAGTTTTGAATAAACACAAATTAAAAAAAAAAACTAAATGTAATAATATCAAATATCGAAATTTACACAACTGTTACACGATTTCATTATTACGCCATTCCATCGCAACTTTTCAATACACTTCTCGAAAAAAAACTCTTCACATTCAACAAAATTTCAATTCCTCTCTTAAAATTTCTTCAGACATTCGACTGTTTTCTCTGGAATTCTACTCGCTTTCGCCAATTTCAAATAAATGAACCTGTAAGATGAAAAAATGAACAATGTTAACACTAAAGATGCACAATAGTAAAGGAAAAATGAGCATCTGAATAACACAATTTTTTTTAAAACTATCAACACAATTTGGAATAAATGAATCTGAAAGATGAAAAAATGAACAATGTTAACACTAAAGATGCACAATAATAAAGGAAAAATGAACATCTGAATAACACAATTTTTTTTAAAACTATCAACACAATTTAGAATAAATGAACCTGAAAGACGAAAAAAATGAACAATGTTAACACTAAAGATGCACCATAAGAAAGGAAAAATGAACATCTGAATAACACAAATTTTTTTAAAACTATATTCATGCACGAATCAATTACAAACAGAGTCTAGAATTCAAAAACAAGATCAAATTATCTCCTAACATAAAAAAACATAAATAGAACCATGAACACTATCGAAAATAAAAAATACAAAGTATTAAATTTACCTTCAGATGATCGATCAGACATGTCCTCTTCAAACGATCGAACTCCAAAATCAAAAACAAAACTCAACAACAACCACAATTTCGAAGCTGAGAGCGATCACGAAAGCCAAATCCAGAAACAAAAAAAATCCGATCGAGAGAAGATATATAAATTGAATCGGACGAAGGATGAATAAGAAATCAGAACGCGCGAAATAAGGCATACAAAATCTAATTAAATATGGAAGCATATACTTTTTAAATTTTAAAAACCCTAAAATTAAAAATATAACCTTAATGAATCAAAACTGCAAGATAATCGAGGAAAACTACACACGGACTAAAATTGATCATTAGCGTTGATATCACAAAATTAAAGGTTGAGATTTATTCTCATTTCTCATACTAAAAACTATTCTCATATGATCACTACTCTATATATATAGAGTAGTGATCATATGAGAATAGTTTTTAGTATGAGAAATGAGAATAAATCTCAGCCTTTGATCTTGTCATTTCAACGCTCACGATCTATATATTTCCGTGTGCAATTTTGGTCCATTATCCTGCATTGTTACATAGTGATAACTCCCTATAGGTGTTATTATTTTAGATTTTTCTTGGTGTCTTTTATGTTTTTTTTAGTGTTTCTAACTCGTTTTAGGTTGTTTTTGTGTTGTATTTATCATTGTCTACATTGTGTTTCTTGTATAGTCGTGTTTTGCTGTTTGTAGTTGTTTTGCAAGGAAAAGGAGTGATATTAACCAGGTTTCATGCCAAAGAAGTGAAGACTAATCCGCTGAAAGTTATGCTGCAGCATAGGAGTAGCATTACTGGGAGCAGAGAGACTACACCAGGGGGGACCACCTGCAGACAGAATCAGCTTACTTTTCAGATTCTGTCTCAAAAGTGGGACATGCGTCAACTGTTGTGAGCCATTAGAGTCAAAGGGCAGGATGAAGAGCCATGTGTAGGATGGAGATTCATTGGAAGTAAAAAGATTGAAGACATTTTGAGAGCAAAGAGAGAGAAAAATAATTCAACCATTATTCTTCCTCACAAGCTACGGTTTTAGAGAGAGGAATCTGGGGGCTGCAACGCAGAGATGGAGGAAGAAGAAGAGCAGCAACTGGACACATTGCTGCTGGTTTTTCTGCACCTCTAGTTTATATTTGTAGTTGATAGAATGAAGGATAGTTGGATGTTAGCCATTTTTATTTATTTTCTTTTTAGTTTAAGCATGAGCTAAACTCCTAATGCTTAGGTTGTTAATTGGTTTATTTGCTTGAATATATGTTAGAGTTGTTCTTGTTTCGAATCTGGTGTTTGATTATGATTTTTGTTTGTTTGATTCCTTAAACACGACGGTGGCAAGGAATATTTCCACCTAGGGAGACCAAAAGGAGATATAGGCTTAGGAAGTCATAATTAATCTTGAATTCTTGTGTAGACATACAAAGAACTTGAGACTTGTAAGAACCCCTGTTGTGAATATTGCATTTGAAGATTAATTCTGTCATAGACATATGAAGATTAATGAGAAAATGTAGATCTAGTAGTGATAGAACATGCTAGGCAGTGGAGAGAGAGAGGTTACAAGACCCAGAATTGATGTCTGAAACATGCTGGAGCATATAGGAAAGTAGATACTCAAAAGTTAGCAACCTAAGTGTATTTTATCTTATTATTAAACCTTATTTCTGAAGTTTTTGTTTATAATTTAGGAAGAACAATTATAAATCATTTTAGCTTTAATTGGTTTTATCACTTATAAATTTCTGCAATTTTAGTTTAGAAAATCATCACACAAACCTATTTTGCAAGCAATATTGTGTGCACGGCTTGATTAAACACTCTCTAGGGTTCAATATCTGGTCTCCCAGACTATATTACTTGTCGATTGTGTATACTTGCACATAGTTTCTGTAGATACCCTGCAGCAACACAACAAGTTTTTGGCGCCGTTGCCGGGGAGTGTTGTTTTTTTAGTCTGAATGCTATTATATTGCTTGATTACTGCTTTCATTTTGTTTTTATTATTTTTACTTGTTTGATTAACAAAGTGATGTAGTGTTTTAATATTCAGGTGTGAATAGTTTGTGAAAAAAAAATATGACAAATCAAGATGGTGTTGCTGGAAATGGTGGAAACAACTTGGTGAATATCTTGGCTATGGCTAATGATAAAGACAAACCTATTTGCTGTTATGCAAACCCACTGTTCCAGGAGCTGAAACCAAGCATTATGTGGCCTGAAATTGAAGCTAACCATTTTGAGTTGAAGCCGGTAATGTTCCAAATGTTGGAGTTCATGGGCCGATTTAGTGGTCAACCAACCGATGATCCCCATCTTCATTTGCGGTCTTTTTTGGAGGTTTGTGACTCTTTCAAGCTGCAAGGTGTGAGTCCAGAGGCACTAAGGATGAGGCTATTTCCCTTGTCATTGAGGGACAACACCCGATCATGATTGAGCTCATTTCCACCTGATTCTATCACCACTTGGAATGAGTTGACTGAAAAATTCTTGATGAAGTATTTCCCAGCTGCAAAGATTGCCATGTTTCAAAATGAGATTATATCTTTTAGGCAAGAGGATGAATATGTGAGTGAAGCTTGGGAACGGTTTAAGGAGTTGCTAAGAAGGTGCCCTTACCATGGGATTCCTAATTACATTCAGATTGAGACTTTCTACGTTGGGCTAAATTTGAATTCAAGGATGATGTTGGATGCATCAGCAAGTGGAGCCTTATTGTCCAAATCCTATGAGGAAGCATGTGAACTGCTAGACTTGATATCATCCAACAACTATCAATGGGAAGATTCAAGAGCTGCTCCAGAATTAACTCAAAAAGTGCCAGGAATTCTACAAGTGGATGCTCTCACAGCTGTTACTGCACCATTACCAGCAATGGGTTCAACAATTGAGAGTTTTGAGCATAACATTCATCCCCAAAAATTGTTGCAGGTGGTATCATGTGCTTATTGTGGAGAAGCACACAAGTTTAAAGAGTGTCCAGCTCATCCAACATCTGGATGCTTTGAAGAAAATCAGAATTATCAGCAGAACCAGGGGAATGATCCATATTCTAACTCATGCAACCCAGGGTGGAGGAACTATACCAATCTTTTATGGTATGAGTCAGAAAATCACAATGCTGCAGCATCTGAGCAGCATAAGTCTGGGAGTTCTGGTTTCCAACAGCAAAATCAACAAAGAACTGAAGCACCACCTGAGAAGCAGCTGAATTCATTGGAGGATATGCTCGAGAAATTTGTTACAAAAAATGCAGCAATGAGTCAGAGTCAAGATTCCCTTATTCAAAGCCAAGCTACTTCATTTAAAAGCTTGGAAGTGCAAGTTGGGAAATTGGCAACCGAGCTGAGAAATAGACCTCAAGGCTTACCACTAAGTGACACTTTCAATCAGAGGCCAGGAAAAGAACATGTCAAGGCATTAACATTGAGGAGTGACAGGGGACCTGAGGAATTTTCCCCTGCACAGGGTCAAAAAGCTGAAGAAGAATTACAGAAACAGACTGCTCATGCTGTAGCACAGAAGCAGCATATGCATGATGGGAGGAAGTTTGCAACCCCACCACCACCTTTTCCACATAGGGTTAGAAGGAAAAATGATGAACTGAATGAGTACTTTGCAACTAATGTGTTGGATATTTTTGCTGAAGGAATGCATGAAGAATGGTTCATGGAGTCAGAGCAAATTGGAAATGATTACAATGAGTTTGAGGGGCTGAGTGCCGATTAAGAATTTCAAAAACCTGAATCTCTTATCTTGTCATATGGAGAATTTCAGACTTTTTCCACTCAACAACCAGAAATGGTATTGAAATCTATTCTACCTCATTTGCAGCATGATGATTTGGAGGATGATGACAAGTTACCCTTCAAAACTCCAAAACCACCTGATATTTGGTACGTGGGCGAAGAGTTTAGCTTTTTGAATTCCATGGAAGAGATTTTGCTAAGAGAAGGTTGCAATGGCTTTGTGGAACAACAGCAAGTCAATGATGTGAATGAAGCTGTGGAGGAAGACATGATCAAATGTTTCGACCCTGGAATCAAGAATGGAATTTTTGATAGCTTTTTGGTCTACGTTGTCCAATGTGCTACAAAGGAAAGAAAGGTTACACACATGGCTGCATGCAATGAATCAATTCCTAAGAGGATTTTGATTGAAGGGTATGTTTGTGTTGATTACAAGAAGAGGAAACGAAAGAAGCAATACTTTGGTTGAGGATTCGACAAAGAGAAGGCTTCGACCTCATTGAAAAATGCTTAAGAAGAGAGGTACTTTGGGTTATCTAAGAGTTTCAGACTCTTTGGTACTTGAGATAGCCCTAAAATTTTACTGCTTTCGTTTTATTTCTGTCATTTAGTTAGTTTTATTTTTCTGTTATTTATTTTCTGCTTTAGTTATTTTGTGATGCTCTAGCATGGGAGTAGCATTAGCTGGACTGTGAAAGAGAGATTTGATGCTTAATATCAAAGACCAAAAGAAATTCATCCTGCAGCTGCTAAGCGCCATCAGTGCGAAAGTGGAAGGAAATGCAAGCACCTCTGCTGGCCCGTGACCCTTTGGTTAATTCGAAACCTATTCCACTCAAAAAAAAAATATATTTTTATATTTAGTCTTAATATGCTAGTTCTTCTTAGTTATTTTAGTTGTCTGTTTGTTGGATGTGAATATTTGATGTTTTTATTTTAGTGTCTTAGGTTGTGGTTGCGTGATTGATTTATGATATTTTAGCCAATGCTCATTTCTATGCCCGATGATGTGTCCATTCATTTCTTTTTTATCTTTTGGCTTCATGAATAGTTTTTGGTTTAGCATGTTTTGTTTTCTTCAGATCTATAGTTTTAACTTGGCAAATCATGACTGATTTGAGTTCCAAGTCCGTGAAAAAAAACGGAATTCTTTTTTAAAAACTAAATCATGCTAGTTCAATGATTTGGCAGGATTTGAGCTGTTTAGACTTGTGAGATGTGTGAAATAGTTACCTCTTACTTGGCCAATAGTAGATTTGACGCGAAATTAGGATTTGTGCCACTTGTAGAAATGATTAAGGCCATCTTTCATATATTTCAGCCTTCTACCGTTTCATTTCATTCATAAGTTTCCTTAACACCTTTCTTTTGTGCCTTTTGTCGTTTCTTTCAACTCCCTTACATGCTTAGCGAATTATCCATACACTCACCCTTATCCAGGAGTACCTTTAACTCTTTTTAACATTAAGGACAATGTTTGTTCTAAGTTTGGGGGGGGGGTACACACACGTCTTTACATGTTGTAGTCTTGGTGTTTTGTGTTTAGTTGGAATAATCAATGCTGAAGCATTCCAGTAGCATGAGTTGTCTGGCTGAAAATGTTGAAGAGCCAAAGTTTTGTATCTTGTATTAAAAAAAAGAGAGAATACGAAGTTATAAAAAAAAAGAAAAAAAAAAAGAAAAGAAAAGAGAAAGAGAGAAAAAAAAGAAAAAGAAAAAAAGAGTATAGTTTGCTTTATTTTTATCTTTTGGGAGTGGTTGCCTTTCTCCTTTGTTATTTTTGCAGTTTCGAATAAGTCATAAATTTAGAGAGTTTAATTATGCTCCTGGATGATAGTCACTTTAACCAAATTTACCCATCCCTAACCTTAGCCTTACATTACAAGCTATAAAGTCCTTTTGATCTGTGAGTGGCATAGATTCCATTTGTGGAGAAGATGTTAAAGGTCAAGTGTGTAAAAATAAGTAACATTGATGATCACTGAGCTTGATGAAATAGCTTGAATCATGTTGAAAAGTTGTGCTAGCTGATGTTGAGGCATCTTTGTTTTTGGAACTTGGAACTTCAAATTTGATTGAGGTGCTTTGTTAAACCGATGAGATATGTTTTTAACAATTTCATGCTGATCATAGACTATTTTGTTAAATCTTTCTTTTTCCAATTTTGCTGAGGGCATGATGCGATGTTGCTTAGGCTAAATTTGACTATCTCATGCGGGCTTATGTGTCATTTGTTTGTTTGTTTGTTTTTATTCTTTGTTTGTGTCTTTGTTGCTTGGGGACAAGCAACAACTTAAGTTTGGGGGGTGATAACTCCCTATAGGAGTTATTATTTCAGTTTTTTCTTGGTGTCTTTTATGTTCTTTTTAGTGTTTCTAACTCGTTTTTGGTTGTTTTTGTGTTGTATTTATCATTGTCTACATTATGTTTCTTGTATAATTGTGTTTTGCTGTTTTTAGTTGTTTTGCAAGAAAAATGAGTGATATTAACCAGGTTTCATGCCAAAGAAGTGAAGAGTAATCCGCTGAAAGTTATGCTGCAGCATATGAGTAGCATTACTGGGAGCATAGAGATTGCACCAGGGGGGACCACCTCTAGACAAAATCAGCTTACTTGTCAGATTCTGTCTCAAAAGTGGGACATGTGTCAACTGTTGTGAGCCATTAGAGTCAAAGGGCAGGATGGAGAGTCATGTGTAGGATGGAGATTCATTGGAAGTAAAAAGTTTGAAGATATTTTGAGAGCAAAGAGAGAGAAAAATAATTCAACCATTATGCTTCCTCAACAAGCTACGGTTTTAGAGAGAGGAATCTGGGGGCTACAACGCAGAGATGGAGGAAGAAGAAGAGCAACAGCTGGACACATTGCTGCTGGTTTTTCTGCACCTCTAGTTTATATTTGTAGTTGATAGAATGAAGGATAGTTGGATGTTAGCCATTTTTATTTATTTTCTTTTTAGTTTAAGCATGAGCTAAACTCCTAATGCTTGGGTTGTTAACTGGTTTATTTGCTTGAATATATGTTAGAGTTGTTCTTGTTTCGAATCTGATGTTTGATTATGATTTTTGTTTGTTTGATTCCTTAAACACAACGGTGGCAAGGAATATTTCACCTAGGGAGACCGAAAGGAGATCTAGGCCTAGGAAGTCATAATTAATCTTGAATTCTTGTGTAGACATACAAAGAACTTGAGACTTGTAAGAACCCCAGTTGTGAATATTGCATTTGAAGATTAATTCTGTCATAGACATATGAAGATTATTGAGAAAATGCAGATCTAGTAGTGTGAGAACATGCTAGGCAGTGGAGAGAGAGAGGTTACAAGACCCAGAATTGATGTCTGAACCATGTTGGAGCATATAGGAAAGTAGATACTCAAAAGTTAGCAACCCAAGTGTATTTTATCTTATTGTTAAACCTTATTTATGAAGTTTTTATGTTTATAATTTAGGAAGAACAGTTATAAATCATTTTAGCTTTAATTGGTTTTATCACTTATGCATTTCTGCAATTTTAGTTTAGAAAATCATCACACAAACCTATTTTGCAAGCAATATTGTGTGCACGACTTGATTAAACACTCTCTAGGGTTCGATATCTGGTCTCCTAGACTATATTACTTGTCGATTGCGTATACTTGCGCATAGTTCCGTAGATACCCTGCAGCAACACAACACATAACTTAGGATATTTTTGTTATTTAACTTTTTTTTTCAAACTTAAAAATCTCACTTAATATTTGACCATATTTTTTATTCCTTTTTTATGCAACCAAATTTTTATTCTCTTATTTGTGCGATCCTATTTCTTCTTCTTCATCTCTGCCATGGAGTCCATCTTGCTCGTCTCCTTCCTCGATTTCTTCTTCATCATCTGGTCCATCGTCTCCGCTGTGGAGTCCATCTCACTCGTCTACTTCCTCAGTTTCTTCTTCATATTTTGCAGTTGCACGATCGATGTACGCTTCAATTATGCTTCCAGTGCACTTTAATTATTCATCTCCAGCGGTCTGTGGCGGCGGGTGGTGATTTTGGTGGTTCAGATTTTAGTTTGATTGTAGATTTCATCTTTTTGTATGATGTTTGAATTCTGTCAACTAAGTGTTGTTGTTTTGCTTGTGTGAGTCGTGGGCTATTATGCTGTATATTAGTTCCTCTAAAGATGTATGAAGAATTGTCAATAATGAACTATTCAAAAGTTTATTTATTTTAATGTATTAGCACCTATTAAAAATGCACATTGGTGCTTCTAAAGATGCACGTAGAATTATAAATAATGAATTACGAAATCCTTATTGTAAGATTATAATTCTTTTGAGGTGATATGGTATGAATATTCAAATAAATTAAGGATATATAATCATATGAGAATAGTTTTTAGTATGAGAAATGAGAATAAATCTCAACCTTTGTTTTTGTGATTTCAACGCTCATGATCTATTTCACTCCGTGTGCAGTTTTCCTCGATTATCCTACAGTTTTGCAAAATTAAGGTTATTTTTGTAATTTTAGCTTTTTTTAAAATCTGAAATAGTATCTCATTAGATTTTTTATTCCTTTCTTCGCGCGATTTGATTTCTTCTTCCTTCTTCGTTCGATTTGATTTATATTTCTTTTGTCGATTAGATTTTTTTTCTTTGTTTCTGGATTTTGCATTTGTGTTCGGTCTCGACTTTGTTTATTTTGCATGAATATAGTTTAAAAAAATTTGTTTTATTCAGATCGACGTTCATTTTTACTATTATATTGTGCATCTTTAGTATTAACTTTGTGCATTTTTGTATCTTACAGGTTCATTTATTCCAAAGTGTGTTGATGAGATGAAACATTTTAAGGGCAGAGTTTTTAGAACTGTTGATGTTGGTATTGAGTTTTATAGAGACTACGCTCGTGTTGCTGCTTTGAAGAAGAAGATGTTTAATTTTTTTTAATTTGTATTTATGAAAATATGAAGTAAATCGGGCTAAAAATGAAGTAAATTGGGCTAAAAATGAAGTAAATCGGGCTTAAAATGCAGGTTGCTGTTTGTGTTTGAGTTTTTTTACAGTTTTAGCCTTTAAAGGCTATTACTGCAGGATATTGGGGCAAAAATGCCGCGTTTTTCAAATTGCTGAGAATGAATCCTGTTCGTCGATTTGATGAGATGGACACGCGAGATCTATTCTTATTTATCAAAGTAACTCCTATTCTCACCTGATCACTACCCTATATATATATATATATATATATATATATATATATATATATTTCAATTTTGTAAATCAGATAATTTTCATTAATTTTTAATAATATTCCCATATCAAATTAGATATGGATATCCAGATTTTGATACACACAATATTTCCTAATTAGAGAGATTAATTTTTTTTCTAATGAGATATAATGCATGTTTTCTTAGATAAAATGCATGATTGCTAAGATAAAATGCACAATATTGAAATAAAATGTCGTAAGTAGAGGGATTAAGCATTTTATTTCGCAATGTAATGTTAATGCAGGATATTGCCCTTAAAATGAACAAAATCGTAGTTAAAATGCAGGTTGCTGCTTGTTTTTGATAATGTATTTTTACTATTTTGACATTTACTACTGAAGCAACAAATGGCTTAACATAGAAGTCAACTGACACGACTCTAATTTTACCATATTTAGGTCTATTTTGTGTCTTATTTTGTTAATTTATTTAGATTTTGTAGTTAAGTCGGGGTATTTTTGCTAAGTTGTTGCAGAAGGCTATGAAGGTAGGGAATTCACTATATTCAGACGCATTTGGGACTATTGAGGAGATATGCCCATAAGAGTCCACTCTGAGGACCAGAAAGAATCAACATTTTTCAGATGCACTTGACAACACTTCCTCGTTTGGGAAAATCAACAAACAAACTGAATATGGAAAGTGTGGAATCTCCTGTCACAATCCATCCATATCAATCAAGCTCCATATGAATCTCCGCATAAGGGGGATCTTATTTGGCTAAGTAAGAAATGTTGCTGAGGAAGGGAAGGACGAGAATTTAGGAGGAAGATCCGGTATCCCTGCGTGGATGAAGTAGTTATCATATGTGGCGTATATGTTTTATATAAATACTTGCAACATAAGCAATGTGGGGAGTTTATTCAAGCTTTTGGATGTTTTTTACACTTATATTTTTCTGCATTTCAGATCTGTATTACCGAGGATATACCCACGTGCTCTTTATCATTTATATAATCTCGTATGATTTTTTGTTTATTTATCATTTCTATGTCTAGGTAAACGCCCAGTTTGGGTGGATGAGTTAATGTGATCGAGAAAGCTTGAATAATGCGTGAAGTTTCAGATTCAATTCCTTGTTTGTGAGAATCAAAATTTGCCTATCGTTGTTCTTAATTTGATCTCTAGGATATTACTCTAGTTAACCACGAATTTGGGCTATTAGGATTGGTCTCCTAATTTGATCGATAAGTGTAGAAAGCCAAAGTGAAGAACTAAAAGTCTTATCTAATTGTGTTTGTCTCCTGATTATACCTTGGATTTTTCCAATTGTAGGAAACTCGTGTACGCCAGTAAAAAACAAACTCATCGCAAAAGTCTCATCCACTCTGATCTCTTAACAATTTGATATACATTTAAGTATTTGCAGGTTATTTGATTAAGTACAAATCAAACAAGCTAAATCTTTAAGGAAATATTACAAGCTTCAAACAGAAACTTGTACACTGAAAGTTAACAAAGCTTAACTCCGCCCTCCATGGGATCGACTCTGACTCGATTTGCTATCTACATATCTGTTGGGCTAGGATAAGCCTGGTGTTCGAATTCTACATTTGGGTATTCTTGATGCAAAATGATACCGTGTTAGAATCGGTGATATTGTCGGGGAGTGGTAATGAAGCTAACTTTCTAGTGCCATATTATTTTAGTTAACTTGTGCATGTCAAGGTATCGTTCGGCAAATCTTATATTTGGCCCTGAAATTGAACTAACTACACGAAAGAATAAGGCATATGCAAGGTGATAAAAACAAAAAGGGGAGTATCTTCTGAAACAAGTTTGAAAGATAGTAGCATAAGCGAACAAGAGAATCCTGAACAAGACCAGGAAGTTGGGCTAATGGCTCAAAACAATGGGAACAACACCCATGGGGAAACTGGAGATGATGCATCGGCTAGGACGAGATCTCTGAGAGAATTAGCCTTTCTTGATGATTTGAACAAGCAACCTATGGGGATAACTTTACCCGTACAAAAAAGTTAGTTGGAACTTATGTCTTTTTTCATTGGAGTTCTGCCAAAATTTCATGACCACCTCGGTGAAGATCTGCACAAGCACTTGCAAGATTTTTTTGAGTTGATGTGTGAAACCTAGAAGTCCGATGCATACATGGGGGATTATTCCAGAATGTTGCCATTTCCATTCACTCTTTAGGATATGACACAAGAATGGATTTATTCCCTACCACTAGGAAGTACTAACATATGGAGGCAACTGCAACAAAAATCCTTTCAGAATTATTAGCTTTTGCTTGAGTCCAAACAATGAAAAGAAAAATTGGGCATGCAAGGATGGGAGTAAATGAATGCTTTTATGACTATTAGACTCTTCTCAATAGACTTTTGGCAAGATGTCTTCAGCACCACATAGTTGATGAGGATTTGGTCCAGTAATTCATTGCGGGATTATATGATGTTGAAAAGAGGTTTTTGAATGCATCTTGTGGGGGCACAATCATGAACAAATCATCTAAAGAAGGGTTGAAGTTGATTGCGGATATGGCAAATGAAAATGCAATGGAAGGAGATGATCCCAAGATCGAATATATGAGCTCAAGAGTTTTGGAAAAAGGAATTTAAAAGTTATGTGACTTGATGGAAAAGATGGCAACAAATTATACTTCTCTGCAAAAGAAGACGGTTAGGGCATGTGGGTTTTGTAATGATGTGGCTGGTGGATTTATATATTGAAAACATTATGATTTGTCTATTATGTACAAAGTTTATTGGTTAATATACTGGGAATCATTAATTTTGTATGTTCATCTTGTTAGGTGGTATGCGCTGCGGAAGCGTTGATTGATGACATATTTTGGTAGATGAATTTAATAAGTGCGAAAATTAAGACACTCAAGATTTTACGTGGAAAACTCCCAAGACGGGAGAAAAACCACGGACAAGGCTATGAGAAAATATCACTATGAAAGGAATTACAACACTCACTCTCTAATACAAGTATAGACCTATTTTACTATATCTTGCACTAGGAGTAACACTCTCTTTCTACAAAGAAAAAGAGAAACAAAAGAAATGAGAAAGGAAGCTAAATAAGATGTGGGATGCTCTCTCTGTTGGGATGATTTGAGGTGAAGAATCATGCCTCTATTTATAGAGAGGGTGAAGCACACCAATTTGAAGACCGTGTGTGTTTTCAAATTCTTCACCAACTCTTATTGATTACTGCCACCTTTTTTTTTTCACCATTCACACTGCTTTTCACACTGCTTCACACTGCTTATTCATTCACACTGCTTTTTCACATCCATTCACACTGCTTTTTCACATTCTCCCACTTGGAGACTAATGATCAATTAGATCTCCACATAATTCCTTCCGCCTTGTCAAGCCATGCTGCTTACGTTTCTGTAAGACCAAATGAGGATCTACTCCAAACGAACTTGTCTGGACCAATAGGCTTTGTCAGAACATCTTTATCAAGGTCACCTCTGATATATCTCAGAATCCTCTTCACTGCTTCCCAGTGCTCCCTGCCTGGATTTGCCATGTATCGACTCACCGCTCCCACTGCTTGTGCAATGTCCGGCCTTGTACAAATCATCGCGTACATTAAACTGCCCACCGCTGATGCATACGGCACTCGAGACATCTCCATCCTCTCTTCTTCACTGCTAGGACTCATCTTTGAGGATAACTTGAAGTTAACAAGGAAAGGGGTAGAAACTGGCTTACAATCTTGCATGTTGAACCGTCGCAAGATCTTTTTCAAGTAGTTCTTCTGAGAAAGCCAGATAACCCTGCTACTTCTGTCTCGGTGAATTTGCATCCCTAGAATCTTGTTTGCTGGTCCAAGGTCCTTCATATCAAACTCCCTAGCCAACTTGGCCTTCAATTCTTGGATCTGATCTTTGTTGGGGTTTACAACCAACATGTCATCCACGTACAATAGCAAAATAATGAAATCATTATTCTTACCAAACCTCTTGCTATAACTGCAATGGTCTGCATTGAATCTATTGTACCCAAGGCTCATAATGAAGGAATCAAATCTCTTGTACCAACATCTCGGCGCCTGTTTGAGACCATACAGAGATTTGTTCAACCTGCAAACCAAGTTCTCTTTACCTGTTTCAGTAAAACCTTCAGGCTGTAACATATAAATTTCTTCTTCAAGCGTTCCATGAAGAAATGCAGTTTTCACATCCAACTGCTCCAAGTGTAAGTCTAATGACGCACACATTGCCAAGACCACTCTGATCGTTGTAAGACGAACCACCGGGGAAAATATGTCGTTGAAGTCAATTCCTTCTTTCTGAGCGTATCCTTTCACCACCAATCGAGCACGATACCGTTCCACTTGATCATTACCATCACGTTTGATCTTGTAGACCCATTTGTTTCCAATGGCCTTCCTCCCTTGTGGTAACTGAACAAGATCCCATGTCTGATTTCTGTGTAAGGCCTCGATCTCTTCCTCCATCGCAATCCTCCACAGAGCTGCATCTGCATTTCTGCATGCTTCCTGGAAAGTTGTTGGCTCTCCATCCTCTGATAGAAGACAATATGCACTGTTCATTTCTACAACAAAGTCGTTGAAATGAGCTGGCCTCTCCCTTTGTCGAGTCGACCGGCGAAGTTCAGCTGCCTCACCCTCTGCGTGCTCTGGTTCTGCTTCAGAAGAATCCACGATTCTTTCTTGACTTTTTTCCACCTCTGGTGTGGTCTCCGGACCCTTTTCAGTGCTGTCAAAACTCACTATTTGCGTTTTGTCTTCCGCAAATATCACATCTCTGCTGATGACTAGCTTGCGGTCAGTGGGATCCCACAAGCGATACCCCTTCACCCCATCAGCGTAGCCCAAGAATACACATTTCCTGGATCTTGGATCCAACTTTGTGACTTCTTGCGAATTGTACATCACATACACATCACTTCCAAATGTATGCAGTTTAGAATAATCAACTGGCTTACCCGTCCACATCTCCATAGGCGTCTTCAGATCAATTGCAGTCGAAGGAGACCGATTGATCACATAACAGGCGAATCTGACTGCTTCGGCCCAGAATGATTTTTCCAAGCCCGCACTACTCAACATTGCCCTGGTTCGATCCAGCAACGTTCTGTTCATCCGCTCTGCCACTCCATTTTGTTGCGGAGTGTATGCTGTTGTGAACTGTCTTTTGATACCTTCTGACCGACAGAAGTTATCAAATTCATCAGCTGTATATTCTCCTCCATTGTCAGTCCTCAGGCACTTGATTTGCTTTTCGGACTCAAGCTCCACCCGCGCCTTGTAAACTTTAAAAGTTTCGAACACCTCTGACTTCTTCTTAATTGGGTACACCCAACATCTCCTCGAATAGTCGTCGATGAAAGACACAAAATACTTTGCTCCTCCGAGGGACATAACCGGTGCTTGCCAAACATCTGAATGAATCAGATCCAGGATATGTTTGCTCCAACTTACAGAGCGACCAAACGACACCCTGTGCTGCTTACTCGTGATGCAATACTCACAAAAGGGTAAAATTACCTTTGTAAGTCCTGGAAGTAACTTCTGGTCAGAGAGAACCTTGAGACCTTTCTCAGACATGTGGCCCAATCTTCGATGCCACATCATCGTCATCTCTTCTGCCGAACCTGTCGATGCCACCGACACCGATGCTCCTTCCTGCGTATCACCTTTAAGCATATAAAGATTAGATGCGATCTTTTCTGCTTTTAACACAACAAGCGCGCCTCTGATGATCTTCATGACTCCATTCTCTATATGGGTCGTACAGCCAAGATCATCCAATTGTCCAATAGACAATAAGTTCTTCTTCAAGCCGTCTACGTGCCTAACTCCTTGAATGGTGCGAACAGTACCATCATGCAACTTAATTTTGACAGTACCAATACCCGCGATCTCCAAGGTATGATTGTTACCCATGTACACAGATCCTCCAGGGGCCGGTTCATAATCATAGAACCATTCCCTACGAGAAGTCATATGCCATGTTGCTCCGGAATCAATCAACCACACGTCGTCAAACCTCGGTCGGCCGCCTGCAGATATTGAAGCCTCGCTTGATAAAATTTCACCATCACTTGAGTTCTCCGCTACACTTGCCTGAGCATTCTCTGGCCTTTTTCCTTTAGAATCATCATTCTTCTTGAATTTCCAACACTCACTTTTGTGGTGTCCTCGCCTGCCACAACCGTAGCATTTATCGTTTCTTCTGCTCCGTGATTTTGATCTGCTACGATTTAGACTCCCACTGGATTCACGTTCCGGGGCTCTCCCTCTCGTCATTGACAAAGCTTCTGCTTGCTGCGAACTCAACACTCTGTCATCCCGACTCTTGCGTCTATTTTCTTCCTCAAGAATAGCTGTCGCAAGATCTTCAAATTCAACACAATCTGTCAGCAAGTTGTTTGTCAGATTGATGATGAGTTGATCGTAGGAATCAGGTAAACTCTGGAGCAGCAATTCCCCACGTTCAGATGACCCTATCGTATGACCCAATGAACTGAGTTGAGCAAATAGGGTGTTTAGAACGTTGATATGCTCGGTAACCGATGTGGATTCTGACATCCGGAGGGTGTAAAGCCTCCTTTTCAAGAAGATTTTATTGTGTAGCGATTTGGCCTCGTACAGCTTCGTCAGAGTATCCCAAATTTCTTTAGCTGTCTTCTTTTCCGAAATACTGGAAAGAACTTCATCCGCTAATGCCAAGTGTAAATCGGCAATAGCATTACCATCTATCTCTTCCCATTTCTTGTCATCAGTAATCTCCGTTGGCCTTCCGATAATTGCCGTGAGACAATTATCTTTCCTGAGAACCGCCTTAATTTTCATCTTCCACAATGAAAAATTATTTCCATTGAACTTCACAATATCAAATTTTGCCGCCATCGTGACAATCGTTTCACCCGGACAACACCAAGTGGTGAACAATACTTGACGAATCCCGAAGGATGAAAAATTAATCTAACTTATTTTCTGATGCGTAGGATCCACTTTTAGTGGCAAACACAGAGCATACGATAAGCAGATAATAAACACCCTTAACCTCGCTCTGATACCACTGTTAGGTGGTATGCGCTGCGGAAGCGTTGATTGATGACATATTTTGGTAGATGAATTTAATAAGTGCGAAAATTAAGACACTCAAGATTTTACGTGAAAAACTCCCAAGACGGGAGAAAAACCACGGACAAGGCTATGAGAAAATATCACTATGAAAGGAATTACAACACTCACTCTCTAATACAAGTATAGACCTATTTTACTATATCTTGCACTAGGAGTAACACTCTCTTTCTACAAAGAAAAAGAGAAACAAAAGAAATGAGAAAGGAAGCTAAATAAGATGTGGGATGCTCTCTCTGTTGGGATGATTTGAGGTGAAGAATCATGCCTCTATTTATAGAGAGGGTGAAGCACACCAATTTGAAGACCGTGTGTGTTTTCAAATTCTTCACCAACTCTTATTGATTACTGCCACCTTTTTTTTTTTCACCATTCACACTGCTTTTCACACTGCTTCACACTGCTTATTCATTCACACTGCTTTTTCACATCCATTCACACTGCTTTTTCACACATCTCCTATTAAAATTAACAAACATGTATCACAAACGCTCTTATCTTCCTATCTCGTCGATAGGGAGATCATACGGTGTGTAGTATCATATTTTTTTTCAGGTATTGTATCATAATTGTATTGAGAAGTTGGATGATGGTATCATTAAATGTAACTACTCATAATTAAAGATGTTTGAAGAAAATTGTGGTGCACCGGTTCTTCAAACCGTCCAAGTGTTATCTCAAATTATTCTTGAAACTAGAGGGAGTGTTGCAATTTTGAACTATTTCGACCATATATCTATTGCAATTTTATTTTGTCATTTATGTTTAAATTGCACATAAGATAATAAAAATGGCCTTCAATGAAGGTAAATGAACAAAAATTGCAAAGATTTTATCATTTAATGATGTTAAATCTAGATAAAATGCAGGTTAAATATTTTCGTTCATTGTACAAATGACGAAGTACAATTACATCGGATTGATTTTATAATGAACAACACTTGAAATAAAATGAAAAATAACTAAGATAAAATGAAGAATAGCTAAGATAAAATGCATGTTACGTATAACATCAAATTTAATTTATAATAAATAACAACTGAGATAAAATAAAGTATACCTAAGATAAATGAAGAATAACAAAGATAAAATGAATGTTATAAAATAACACTAAAATTACGAATTTTCCCATTAATGAAGAAAAACTGAGATAAAATGCTGCATTCTTTTTACAGTCAATCTGGATCAATAATTGTGTTAAATCAAGAGTCGTGATTTATTCTCATTTCTCATGTTTAGGTTCATTCTCACCAGATCAGCCTCCTATATATATATATATAGAGAGAGTATGAGAGGTCTTATCATATGAGAATAGTTGTTAACGTGAGAACATGAGAATATATAATGAAGTAATTTTAAGATGAAATGAACAAAACTGAAAATAAAAGTGAACAATATTTAGAAAAACTGAAGTCTAAAAAGTACAATGAAGGACATCGAAGATAAAATCAAGAAAATTGAAGATAAAATAAAAATGAAGTATTTTGAGGTTAAAATGAAGTATTTTTGCAATGAATGATTTTGACGCTAAAATGAAGTATAGTGAGGATATAATGTAGAATTCTCATATTCTCTATTCTCACCGGATTATGTTTTCAATATTGTTTGATTGTGTTTTGCTCGTTGTTTGATTACCATATTCGCTTGATTATGTTGTAGTTATTGCTTGATTACTATGTTGCTTGATTGTGTTTTATTTGTTGTTTGATTGCATATCAACCATTGATTTATTTAGATCCAATGAATAAGATTTATTCTTTTTTCTCATGGAGAATTTATTATTTGATTCCTTCCCTTATATATATATATATATATATATATATATATATATATATATATATTATAAATTCATAGTTGTAAAAAGCTATAGCTTGTTCTACTTTTTGCTCACATCGTCAAACCAGTGAACAACCGGAGAACCAAACTCAACCCACAAACTTGAAATTTTCTATAAATTCAATTTGAATTGCTCGAATGAAAACTTGAAAATCGAACTGAAATCAAACCAAATTGAATCATCAATATCGATTTTAACCGAAAATTCCAATAATCTTTCAAAAAATTCCTAAATTAAAACAACTTAATTCCTAACACCTTGCTTTAAGTGTTACTATAAATACCAAATTTCGGTAAATTGTTTTGTTGATAAATCCCAATAAAAAAAAATCTTCTTTTAATCATCTTTACACATAAAATTGAGAAGCTCTACAGTGATGGTTCAAAGAAAAGGTTATATTTAATTTTTTTAGATTAAATTCAAATATAGATAACCAATAAAAATTTCTGAGTTGGAAAATCTATGAGATATTACATATTGTTAGTAGAGAAAAGTGAATATTTAGTCAAAAAAAATGAGAGTTTGAAATTTGGTATTAAAAATAAACTATATGTTAAATAAAAATATTTATGAGCCTTTAATATTTATGAGCCTTTAGATTGATCAAATCAATGACTGATAAAAAATATTATTTATTAAAAAATAAATATAATTTCTCAAATCACATGTATATTTAACAATTCAGCACAATACATTTTAAATTTAGAATATAAAATGAAAAAGGCTAAAAGTTGTGAACAAATTTTAATAAATTTAATATAAATGTAGTGTATGAATTATTCAAATTTAATATAATATAACTCCTTAACATTGGAGTCAAATTTAATACAACTAGTATGGCACCCACGCGATGCGTGGGGATTTTAATTATTTATATTATAATAATTAATTTAATATATAATTTTAATTAATTTGTAAATTTTATTTTATAAGCCTAAATGTTAGTTTTTAATTTGAACAATGTTCATATAATATTAATTTTTTTTAAAGGGGAGTGGGTATTTCAACGCAACTACAAAATATGACTAATTAATCATAGACAAAACAATTAACCACTTACACTTCTATACCATGACTTATATATTGTTTTATTGATGTGATAAGTTTCACTTCATAATTTATATAATTTTTAATGTTAAACAATTTTCATTATTTTTTATTCGAGTGGAAAACTGTCTATATATTGTTGTTGAAAAATTTTAAGTTTTCAACCAATTACTTCTTTTTTTTCTCCGTCTTCATAATTGATGTATCATAAGTATTTGTTAAATCATTAGATTTACCTACATGCATTATTAAATGCTTTATACATATTAAATTTGGACCTCAATTGTTTGACATGCAATTTGATTTATTACTCTCACAATGTCAAAAATTTATACACTCAACCTCTCTGTCAGCTATTTAATAACTTCAATCAAATTGGGATATCACACTATCCTAATTACTATTGTGCTCCATTAATAGTAAGGTGATATCAAAATAGTTCTCTTAACGATATTGGACTTTATATGTTATAGTTTGGTCAATAATATTACATATCTCATTCTAATTCATATCAGCATCATATTATTTTGTGTTTGTGAGTTCAAAATTTATAGTCAAAATAACTTCATCATTTGTGTTTCTTAGTACGAATCATTTTTCATCTTGACTATTATAACATAAACATTATGTTTCTTGTTCTTATACATTCGACATAATTCATTTTCTATTCTCTTCACTTTATTTTTCGTGACCGTAAATTTATTTTTTTGATGCACCTTATTATCCTTTCATTGATTGCATATTTTTGGAATAATATCTTTAAAATTAAAACAAATATTCTCAAACTCACACATGTTTCAAATTTTCAATGCAATAAAAGAAACATATTTATTCCCATGATTGGTATATCAAAATAATAATTTTCAAACATACTTACTTCAAACGATTGTTTTAAAGTCGTCGGAGAAGGACCAACAACCTAACTTGATAATCAATAATAAACCATTTTGCACATGTTTACGGTAAATAAAGCGTGTTAAGTTGTTTCAATAGTGTCACCACAAATCAAGTAAATCAGATTCCTTTTACAACTTCTTCGAATAAAATTTTCTTTAGTATATGGTACTTGGACACTTGCTCTCCAAGCATCTCTCTTTCCATGAAATAACATATTATAATATTATTTATACATTCTAATAATTTTTAAATTTTATTTAATAGTCTCTCATCCTTATATTTAACAGATTAATTTATTTTAACTATATAGTGCCACTACTTTTTTTTATGATTTTATTTCATTTTAAAACATAAATTGACTTTCTAATATATTTTATTATTATTTTTATCTTAAAATTATTACAATATTCCAATTTATTTTCTCATATTTCATTTTACTGTACAATTTTATATTCTATATATTTTTTATTTATTGGATTAGAAAATGAATTTTTATATTTTTTATTATATTTTCAAATTTGTTTTAAAATACTATTACATTACATATAAGAATATAAAAAAATAATATAAGATTAATTTATAGATAAATTAAGTAAAATAATTTCTCATTTTCATAAATCTTTTTATAAGTGATTTTGTATTCTATTTTATGGATAATGTTTCCAAAATGATGATAATAAATTCATACATTTTGAATGAAAATGTTGAGAGGATCTTAATTTAAAATATAATATTTATATATATATATATATATATATATATATATATTAAACTATACATCTATTATAAATGTCCCATCATCAATGAACTTTATAAAATAAAAAATAATATCCAATTGTTACGTGCAAATATTATTTATATTTATAAGATTATATACATCACAAAAATAATTAAAATAAATTATTAATTAAATAATTAAAAAATCAATTAATCTAACTATTAATATAAGTGTATTAATGAAGTGAATAGATTAATAAATATTAATGTAATTTTACCATTTTACCCACCGGTTTTATTAAAACAAATATTCTCAAACTCACACATGTTTCAAATTTTCAATGCAATAAAAGAAACATATTTATTCCCATGATTGGTATATCAAAATAATAATTTTCAAACATACTTACTTCAAACGATTGTTTTAAAGTCGTCGGAGAAGGACCAACAACCTAACTTGATAATCAATAATAAACCATTTTGCACATGTTTACGGTAAATAAAGCGTGTTATGTTGTTTCAATAGTGTCACCACACATCAAGTAAATCAGATTCATTTTACAACTTCTTCGAATAAAATTTTCTTTAGTATATGGTGCTTGGACACTTGCTCTCCAAGCATCTCTCTTTCCATGAAATAACATATTATAATATTATTTATGCATTCTAATAATTTTTAAATTTTATTTAATAGTCTCTCATCCTTATATTTAACAGATTAATTTATTTTAACTATATAGTGCCACTTACTTTTTTTTATGATTTTATTTCATTTTAAAGCATAAATTGACTTTCTAATATATTTTATTATTTTTTTATCTTAAAATTATTACAATATTCCAATTTTTTTTCTCATATTTCATTTTATTGTACAATTTTATATTCTATATATTTTTTATTTTATTGCATTAGAAAATGAATTTTTATATTTTTTTTCATATTTTCAGATTTGTTTTAAAATACTATTACATTACATATAAGAATATTAAAAAATAATATAAGATTAATTTATAGATAAATTAAGTAAAATAATTGCTCATTTTCATAAATCTTTATATAAGTGATTTTGTATTCTATTTTATGGATAATGTTTCCAAAATGATGATAATAAATTCATACATTTTGAATGAAAATGTTGAGAGGATCTTAATTTAAAATATAATTTATATATATATATACATAGTGAAATGATATGCTGCCCACCTTATGGTGAGCTTCTGTGAGCTACAACATATATTTTCATGTTTCTTTAATAAAATTTTATTTTGTTAATCTTTTATTTTTTATAATTTTAATTTATTATAGTTTAAATTAATTTTATAAATTCAACCATAGGGTTCATACACCCAATTAAGGTATATTATATTCTTGTAGCTCACGAATGCTCACCATTAGGTGGGCAGCATATCATTACTATATATATATATATTAAACTATACATCTATTATAAATGTCCCATCATCAATGAACTTTATAAAATAAAAAATAATATCCAATTGTTACGTGTAAATATTATTTATATTTATAAGATTATATACATCACAAAAATAATTAAAATAAATTATTAATTAAATAATTAAAAAATCAATTAATCTAACTATTAATATAAGTGTATTAATGAAGTGAATAGATTAATAAATATTAATATAATTTTACCATTTTACCCATCGGTTTTATTTTAATATATATATAGATATAGATATAGATATAACTCCACACATCTTTAGTTTAAGAATTGTGTACCCACTGTCAAAACGTTTGCCCAAAGCAACTATCAACCCCAAATAATATTACTATATGTGGAACAACCACAACTTCACCATTTTTGATTTTTTCAATCAACAGATTAATTAGCAAGATCGTAGGTAGCAAATAGCTTTATTAGGTAGCATTGAATGGATAAGACTCATTGCTTTCAATAATTTGTTGCAAAACTTATCTTAATATTTAATAACATACAATAGTTTGATTTGAAATTCTCAACTAATCTTTAATTTTGATTACTACTTTTTTTTTTCTAATTACCCAAACCCATAGTTGCTATAATTTTAATTTAGCAGTCTCTTTTCATTGGTTGAGAGCTGAGACTCAACAATCCCCTGACTTATTGTTGGGTATTGACATAGAAATCTTACCTTAATTTAATGTTTTGATGTGTCAAAACTATATACCAAAGTCTAGATATTAGAGTTTTTACCTCATGTAATCCTTGTATAGGATAATCGAGTTGTAATAGTCTAGAAAGAAGGAAGTCAACAAAACCGTGGAATTATTTTGAAAAAGACGCCATTCAGACGAGATAATTATCGTATCTAGAAGACGAAGACGAGCAGAGCAAGGTCACAAAACTATGGACACAATCTTCACATAAAAACTGTTGAGAGGTACTCACAATTCCAGACCTAGACAGTTTTGCGTCAAGGAATGCGTGCATGACAAGATGTCGAACAAGTCGCAGGAGAACTTCAAAGAAGTCAATGATAAAAGACTGACATATACTCAGCTGCGACTGACTTACAACGTTATTCGACGTCAGACACATCAAGTACGAACTACTCAGAAAAGCAGAACGTTGTAGCATAAAAAGCCGAAAGACAAGCAACTTTTCAGACGAGTATGGATTATGATTAGACATCCTCTCCAATGTCTCTACCGACTATTTTCTGGTTTCTCACCTATAAATAGCAGGACCAACAGAGACATAAAAACCTTTGCCTCTCGGCTCATCTGAATACCCTCGCAGATTTGAATCTCCGACATATTTATTGTCTCTCGGCTGAAACTAAAGCTCAAGCATTAAAAGACATCAAGTGAGAAGACGTTACCATCGTGGTTCATTTCTTGAAAACGAAGCATTCATTGCTAACAGAACCTTTGGAGATTCACCGTGTGACTTTAAGTACACGAGGATTAAGTCAACTGACTTAATCTACTATCTTGGTGTTCTTACTTTCAGAGTAAGAACATAGCAGCCTGATCTTGCATAGGAAGAACATGTTATTACGGGCAACTGCAGACCAGTCAATGTTCTGGGAAGAACATAACTATCCAACCTACCGAAGAAGTAAAAGTGAGGTTTGTCCTCAGTCCAACTTCGAGCCGGTCCATAGAGAAGACGCAGAGCCTTCGACGGACTGAAGAATGAGTGAAGTACAACTGCATGGGCGAGTGATTCATTGTGATGTGGATAGAGGTCTCTACAACAACTGGCTGTAGATCGTGAGGATTGTATCTTCATAACTTAGTGAATTACCGGATCTGATATCCGAAGAGTGGACGTAGGACTTGAGGCTTCATACCACTATAAATATCTTGTGTCGTTTATAGTTTTATTTACTTTATGCACTTTATAGTTTTCAACTATCTTGAAACCTTCAACACTTAGCGTGTAAGTGTTGAAGTGTATAAACTGCTGACTGAGCATAACTGTAAAAATGTTAACCTAATCTGCTGGGTAACTTAAACTGTGTTTCTAAAAACTATTAAGCAAAAACTGCGTACTGAAAACTTAACTGCTAAAAGTTAAGAGTATTTAACTGTTTTATTACTTCCGCTGCACATTACTCGTACTCTGATCTGGGACCAACAAGTGGTATCAGCGCAGGTCGGTCTTTCTAGACTGTCATGTTTTGAGTCGCTTAAGACCGGATCCGTACTTCCTTACACTCTAACTGTTTATCTAGTGTGTTTTAGTGAGCAGATTATTCTTAGAAAATGATGATTCATCCTAGTCTTCCCAAGTACAATCCACAGAAGTTTGAAGTATGGAAGAAGAAGTGTCTCATTTAACTAAGAGCTCAACATCCAGAGATGGATGAAGTCCTGAATAACGGACCTCTAAAGATTCAGATGCCCAAAGTCATCCTTGTGACAGCAGACAAGCCAGGCGGTGTCGACTCTTAGACAAGCCAAAGGAGGACTTTACATTTGAGGACAAGAAATGTCACCAGGTCGATTTCATTGCACAGGAGATGATCATACAATCCTTCCCAGATTCCCTCCAAGATGCAGCTGTAGAGAACAACTCTGCCAAGGAACTGTGGGATTGGATCAACGATCTCACTAAAGAAACAGAAGCAATGAAGTGCAACAAGAAACAAGTAGTCGTGAAAAAATATGAATCCTTCCAGATGCTGCCCGGCGAGTCAATCAATTCAATGGAGGCAAGATTTAATGCCATCATCAGTGAGATGAAGAACCTCGGAAGAGAAGAAAACGTGGCAGATATGAATGCCAAAATCCTTTCAAGGCTGCCAAAGGAAGAATGGTTTGTTAAAACCACCAGCCTGAAGGCCATGGATCTCTAAAAAATGTCCACCAAAGAACTGTTCGATGAACTTCAAGCCCATGAGTGGGACATCCAGATTGTGAACAGAAATGAAGCTGTTCTAACCCCAAATTCAGCAGTTGATGGCGATGCAACATTTTTTGTAAAGAGAGACTTCCAAAGGCGTTCAAAAAGGCCAACTTACTTTGAGAAAACTGCTTATCAATCCTCACCAGTAAATGACAAATCCAACTCAGTTCAACAGAAGGAAACTGAGCTATCAGTCGCCAAACTGGAGGAGCAACTGAGGAACCTGACCAATGTTCTAGAGAAGGCAAAAGGAAAGGAAAAGAAAACAAAATCCAGTGAGCAAAGGTTCACGAAGAGAGAGCTACGCACATGCTATGGGTGCAACTCTCCAGATCATCTAAAGTATGAATGCCCCCTAGTCTCTCAGGAGGAGAGAGACAGATTGAAAAAGGTGTTCGAGAAGAGAGCATCCAGAGCTGTTGCCCATGCGATGCTCACAAGAACTGAAGTGCCAGACGTATCCGATCATGATGATGGATACTACACGTCTGAGGATGAAGGAGATGAGGAAGCATTACTTGCTTTCATGACAACAATTGATGGAGATGTTACTGATGACGAAGAAGAAAGAGCATCAAATGGCAACATTCTGGTAACAACTAATCTGCCCTCATCTAGTACATCTTTTTACCTTGATGATTGTTCTGAACCATGTCATTCAAGCTCTGAAGACATCACTTTTAAAAGGATTATCAAATAATTCAAAAAATTTCATGAAATTAAAGATAAAGTGATTAGTGAAAATGCCTCACTGAAATAAAAAATATCAATTTTTGACCAATGAAATCGAAAGAACGAGGTCAATCAGTGAGGAACTAGAAAAATTCAAGGGGGAACATTCAAAACTTGTTAAAAATTTTGAAGATGTTTCAAGAGAATGTGACTCCTTGAAAAAAACCGAACCTTTCAAATGTGAATGTTTTTTCAAAAAGAGTTCTAAGAAATTAGATGAAATTTTGAATGTTCAAAAACATTACTCTGATAAACGAGGAATCGGTTTTTTGGAATTTCAACATGATACATCTATGAATAAGCATGCATTCACATCCAGGACTGAGAAATCACCATTGTGCTATGTCAAAGCAAATCTTAGTCCAAGTCATATGGTTGGGAAAGGAAAGGATATTCTCAAAGAACCAGTAAAGCAAGGTGTCAAGACCAAATGCTGGTCAAAATCTGACCCTAAACTGAAACCTCGACAGCATGGTGACACAGTTTGAAAACTGTCTAAACCAACTGTACAAAATTTCTGAGCAACATGTAAATGTTGCAAGGAAGTCTGTTCGACAACCGTATAGGAATCCGAGAAGTCTTGATAGATCACAGTTCTATCAAAACAGTCAACCGAATAGGGGGAATATCTATTCGAGGCCTGAGTCGAAACAATTATACTCTCAAAAGACTGTGATGGCTACACACCGAGAAAAGTTTCTTAAGACTCCTTCCAGAACAGTCGTTTCAGGAAGAGTTCACACACCACAGTCACACACAACCTGCACTCACACAGCACACACTTCTTTAGAGGAAAGGTAGATAAATCACAGAAAAGTGATTTTGTTTCACGAACTGTAAGGGTGAAACAAATGTGGATACCAAAAGGTTGGATCCACATGACTGACCCTTGAGGACCCGAAAAATACGGGGACCTAAATACTTTTTTTGTGTTGCAGAGACCAAGTCCCCAAAAGAAGACAAGAACATGGATTTTAGACAGTGGATGCTCGTCTCACATGATAGGACAAAAGGATCTAATCAAGAACCTTGAGATGTACGAGGGAACATCAGTTAGCTTTGGGAACAAGGCCACAGGACAAGTGATTGGAAAAGGATGTGTGGAGCACAACGTAATTATCATTCAGAACGTAATCTTAGTCACCAAACTGAAGCACAATCTTCTCAGTATAAGTCAACTAAGTAAAAGTAGCTACATTGTCAAATTTGAAGAATCAGAATGCCACATAATAGACAAGGTGACGGACAAGACCATAATCAGAGAAATCAGAAGAGGTCTTTATATTGTAGATTGGTCCAGTGGAGAACGAGGGACATGCCTCATAGCACTCAGTTCCTCAGACGGAATAAACTGGCTGTGGCACAAAAGACTTAGCCATCTGAACTTCAATTCAAACGACATCTGGCGAAGCATATCCTAGTTGAAGGACTGCCATAGAAGAAGTTCCAGAAACAAGGAGTATGTAAACCATGCCAGCTCCATAAACAGACGAAAGCCTCCTTCAAGAACAGACCAGTCATAGCGAGCACAGAAAGAATCTCGGAACTGCTTCACGTGGATCTGTTTGGACCAGTCACCCCACCCACAATCGGAAAAAGGAGATACACATTGGTGGTTGTTGATGATTATTCAAGATATACATGGGTGGTGCTACTCAAATCCAAGGAAAAAGTCAAAATTCAATTACCAGAACTGATTACACGCCTTCAGAACGACAAAGGAGTGAAAGTCAAGAGGATAAGATCTAACAATGGGACATAATTTTGCAACGGACTTCTTATGGACTTTTGTGCCAAAATTGGTATTGGACATGAGAAGTCTGCTCCTAGAACTCCTCAACAAAATGGTCTTGCTGAGCAAAGAAACAGAACACTCAAAGAAGCAGTGAGAACCATGATGGCTGACACCGACCTCGAAAAAGGATTCCGGGGAGAAGCCTTCATGACAACCTGCTACACAGAATAGAAGCGCATTCAACACGCAGCTGCGCAAGACACCCTACAAGATCTACAATGGTCGTAAACCTTCTGTAGCTCATATTCGTGCGTTTGGTTCTCCATGTTATATTCACAATAATGGGAAGTTCAAGTTGAATACCTTCAGCCCAAAGGCTGATGAAGGTGTGTTCCTCGGGTATGGACATCCTTCGTATAAGGTATATAGGGTATTCAAAGCTTGTGGAAATAACATGTCATGTTGTTTTTGATGAAGCTACCTTAGTGCGCAGGACACTTCAAGAACTGATTCTAGGGAATCATGAAATCAAGGATGTCAATGAGGAACCTAAGAGTGATCCGAATCATAATCAAACAGTTCCTCTAACTAGATCTATGAATGATATCCCTGAGGCTACAGCTGGCTCGGCTGAACCCCAAGCAGCCGAGAGGGCAGATGATGCAAACATTGAAGATTCAGGTGAAAAGAAGCTCCCTGAAGCACAAAATGCGGTCTTAGATGCAGAGCAAGCTGACACCGAAGAAGTCAATCTTGAAGATGCTAAAGAAGCAGATCCAGCTAGCAAGCCAACTGATGTTCAGAATCCAGATGCTGATCAGAATACAATGTCAGAACAAGAAGGTGAAGGAGTTTCTGAAGAAGAAGGAGAAACAATTCCAGTTTATGGAAATGAACCACCTCAAAGGGAACATTCCACAGTTTCTTGAGATCCAGCTGCTCGTGCTGAATCCGTACATGTAAAGAAGCCAAACTGGCTAAGGGATCATCCTTAAGAAGCCATACTCGATGATGTTGGAAATCCTGTTAGAACCAGACAAGGCACTGCATTGATGTCTTGCTTCCTATCTCAAGTCGAACCAGTAAAGGTTACTGAAGCTCTTCAATCAATAGACTAGATAAATGCGATGCAGGATGAACTAAATGAGTTCGCTCGCAATAATGTGTGGTATCTGGTGGATCGACCCACACATCAGTCTGTGCTTGGTACCAAGTGAAGCTCCCGGAACCGATCCTAAGCTTCATAAAGAGGCTCATTGTACCTTTGCCCAAACAATGTGATATCAGCCCTTCTCTTCAAAGTCAAACTTGGTGGGAAAAACTTGAATAGAAACTTCTCCCTCAACTCTTCCCAAGTGACAATATTTGATTTGTCCAAGCCTTCGAACCAATTCCTAGCACCATCTCTCAAAGAGAATGAGAATAACCGCAGTCGTATTTGATCTTGAGGCACTTGGTTGATCTTTATAGTATCAGTAATCTCCAAAAATTGAGAGATATGAACATTTGGATCCTCGGTTATGTGCCCCCCAAATTGGTTGTTCTGTATCATTTGGACCAATTGTGGCTTTATCTCAAATTGCATGGCATTTACTCCTAACCAAAAACCTCCCTTTAACGGTTCACCTTGAGGTTGAAAAAGATTTTGTAATGGTCTCCTCGGACCATTCCTCTCATTGATCATAGCTTTCATCAACTCGAGTTACCTTTCCAACTCTTCTATTCTAACCGTGTCTTCCCCATGGTTAGCCATCACAAAATCAATTTGAATATGTGCTCTGCTTTCTTGAAGTTTCCTTGCCTCAAGCTCTCTAGCCTTTGATCGAGTGATCATAAACTACCTAAGAAAAATCCACAAAACCAATTACAAGTAAACAATTCAACAAAAACAAACAAACACAAATAACATACAAAACAATGTTAGTAAAACTATTCACACAAGCATTTCCTCAAACACCTAGCATACCATACTTCAACTTTCAATAATTTCACAGGACCTACTAAAAGACTCCCCGGCAACGGCACCAAAAACGTGGTAGCCGTGTGAAGCACACACAATTAACACGTTAAAATTATCAATCCGGTTTCTTTTCTAATTCGCTCAAGTGGATATCATCTACTTCATTGAAGGGTATGAATAGCTAGGTTACACAAAAGTCGTTGGTTTTTATCTATCTAGGCAATGAATTGTAAACAAAACTTTAAATTCAAACAATCAACTAGTAAACTAATTACAACTTCTCCAAGCAAACAATTCAATCAATTGTATAGGTAGATTAAGATAACAAAACCGACAATCTTAGAAGATAGTGAGTGATTGTAAACTTCAATTGTTCCGAATTAAACCAAGTTATGTTGCAAACAAATTTTAATTCCTATGAGGTTGAGCAACCGACTCTAATGTTGCTAGTCACTTGCTACGGATAACTAGTGGTAGATGACAATAGGAATTGCAAACAGCTACGTTATTAACTCCTAAGCCATTCCCAATAGACCGTCGATTATCGCCCTACAATCCTAGCACGACACATGGATTGGAACTAGAACTATAAGATTATGCACTTATCACGACGATTCCGTCCGCGTGTTGGCTGCAACGTTCACGTCAACTACCTAAAGGCTGGCTATTACCTCCACCTAATAGGCAAGAACAAGCTCAAGTGCAAATCAACCCCACATAGAAAAGTAAACAGACATAATCGATTCAATTCATCACAATATCCGTAATACAACACTCACTAATGAAATTAGTTCTCCATACCTTGAGTTAAGTACAATACAAATTGAGAATTGAAAGAATTCATTACAAAACTTCAAGGTCAACGATTGATCTTCTTCGGTTGTCTTCCTTGAATCCAATCTACCTCTCTTCCTTCTTCAATATTCACCAAATGGATAGAATGTGGCTTGATTCCCCTTCATTTTGGTTGGGGAGATGTTTTGAGATGAATCTAAGGAGAAGTATCGTGACGGTTATTCTAATTTTGGGCCAAAGGTTTTTCAATTAACTGATTTCCCCCTTTTATAGGCGAGCAAACAGGGCCTCGGATCGCCCGAGCCAACCATGGCTCGCCCGAGCTATCCTGGGAACCATGGTATATCTGGGAAGCATGTTCTGGCTCGGCCGAGCCAGAACCGCTCGACTGAGCCTACTCTCTGCCAGCCAGGCTCGGTCGAGCCTGCACTGCTCGGCCGAGCGAGCTCTCTACCCCGCTCAGCTCGGCTGAGCCTGCTTCGCTCGGCCGGACGAGTCTTCCAAGCTTTCGAAACCCTCCTTTCGTTCCGCTCGGACGAGCCTAACCTCCTAGGACTCCAAACTCAGTTCCTCCAAAACTCCACCAAATATGCCATATTATGCTCAAAACACATCCTACAACATTTCAAACATGAAAACACGAAAACAAGACAAAAGAACAATGAAAGTATATGATATGAGTGTAAAATGGCCACAAACATGCATGCACACACATCGAAAAATAGGCCATTTTACACACATATCATCTGCCGCAACTTCCTCGAAGCAAAAAGACGCAGATTCCTCCAATCAAGAAAGGGAGAAGGACAAGATTCATGACAAGTGAGTAAGGTCATGAATTTATTTTTGCTTTGTTTTACATTTTGAATGTCTTCTATTACTGCAGTTTTAAAACTTTTCATGTATCTGTAAACAATCATAACTATTGAAAATTGAAAAAACTGTTGGTTTGAAGACAACTGCTCATTGTCTCTTCCCTTGATTCTTGTCTAGCTGAATTAACATTTTCCAGTGTGATCAGCAATCCTTCCTCTCTTATTGCTCTAAATTGATTGATTTTATTTGATAATTAATATCCCATTAAGGGGGAAGATCATTTAGAGTAGGTCGGGTGTAGAAGAGGAACAGTTCTGAGCAGTGCTAGATAGAAAAATTTGTAAACTCAGATCAACTGCATCTTCTCATCGACTGAGATAGACTTAGAGATATGGTTTTGACAACATTCAAAAGAGGGAAATTGTTAGGTATTGATATAGAAATCCCACCTTAATTTCATGTTTGATGTGTCAAAACTATATACCAAAGTCTAGATCTTAGAGTTAGTACCTCATGTAATCCTTGTTTAGGATAATCGAGTTGTAATAGTCTAAGAAGAAGGAAGTCAACAAAATTGTGGAACAGTTTTGAAAAATATGGCATTTAGACGAGATAACTGTCGTATCTAGAAGAGGAAGACAACCAGAGCAAGGTCACAAAACTGTGGACGCAGTCTTCTCATAGAAACTTTTGAGAGGTACTCACAATTTTAGACCTAGACAGTTTTCCGTCAAGGAATGCGTGCATGAAAAGATGTCGAACAAGTCGCAGGAGAACTTCAAAGAAGTCAATGATAAAAGGCAGACAGATAATCAGCTGCGACTGGCGTACAACGTTGTTCGACCTCTGACACATCAAGTACGACTGCTCAGAAAAGCAGAACATTGTAGCAGAAAAAGTCGAAAGACAAGCAACTTTTTAGAAGAGTATGGATTATGATTGGACATCCTTTCCAATGTATTTACCGGCTATTTTCTGGTGTCTCACCTATAAATAGCAGGACCAACAGAGACATAAAAACCTTTGCTTCTCTGCTCATCTGAATACCCTTGCAGATTTGAATCTCCGACATATTTATTGTCTCTCGGCTTAAACTAAAGCTCAAGCTCAAGCATTAAAAGCCATCAAGTGAGAAGACGTTACCATCGTGGTTCATTTATTGAACATGAAGCAGTCATTGCTAAAAGAACCTCTGGAGATTCTCCGTATGACTTTGAGTACACGAGGATTAAGTCAGCTTACTTAATCTACTATCTTGGTGTTCTTACTTTCAGAGTAAGAAAATAGAAGCCTGATCTTGCAAAGGAAGAATAGGTTATTACGGGCAACTACCGACCAGTCAACGTTCTGGGAAGAACAGAACTATCCAACCTACCGAAGAAGGAAAAGGGAGGTTTGTCCTCATTCCAACTTCGATCCGGTCCAAAGAGAAGACCCAGAGCCTTCAACGGACTTAAGAAGGAGTGAAGTACAACTGTTTGGGCGAGTGATCCATTGTGCTATGGACTGAGGTCTCTACAACAACTGGCTATAGATCGTGAGGATTGTATCTTCATAACTTAGTGAATTACCATATCTTATATCCGAAGAGTGGATGTAGGACTTAAGGCTCCGAACCACTATAAATATCCTGTGTCGTTTATAGTTTTATTTACTTTACGCACTTTACAGCTTTCAACTATCTTGAAACCTTCAACACTTAGACTGTAAGTGTTTGAAGTGTATAAACTGCTGACTGAGCATAACTGTAAAACTGTTAACCTAATCTGCTGGGTAACTTAAACTGTGTTTCTAAAAACTGTTAAGCAAAAACTGCATACTGAAAACTGACTTGCTCATAGTTAGAGTGTATTTAACAATTTTATTACTTCCGCTGCACATTACTCGTACTCTGATTTGGGACAAACACTTATTCTGCTGGAATCAATATTATCTTACATCTAATCCTCTGGATTGCTGAGAGTTTGGACTCAACGATCTGTTAAAATTTCAGTATTTCTTTTCTGAAGAGCGTATGCTAGGACACACTCTTATTCCACATAATCTTCAAGAAATCCAAACGACTATAGAATTTTGATTCTTGAGAAAAACTAAAAATAGAATGAGAGCTGGGACTCATTCTTCCATAACATCATCTAACTCCAATAGACCGAGCTTAAGAGAAAGCTCCTTAAACCTGTTATCTGCTAGAGGTTTGGTGAATATGTCTGCTAGCTGATCCTCTGTTATGATGTAATCCACTGAGATATCCTTTTTCTCAACGTGATCTCAAATGAAGTGATGTAGGATATCGATGTGCTTTGTCCTAAAATAAATGGGAATGCAACCAGTGCTGACTTCATAATCTTGAAGTTGTTGCTTGATCCATAGCACTTGTGTACAATAACTTGCAGCAGCTACGTATTCTGCTTCCATTGTGGATGTTGCTATGGAGTGTTGCTTCTTGCTGAACCAGCTTATCAGCTTATGACCTAGGAATTGGCATGTTCCGCTCGTGCTCTTACGGTCTATTATGTAGCCTCCAAAATCTGAATTTGAGTATCCTACGAGTGTGAGATCATCTGCTCTGGGATACCAAATTCGTAAATATTTTCTTCCTTTTAGATATCTGACAATTCTTCATGCGTATTCCATGTGCGATTTCTTTGAATTTGCTTAATATCTAGCACATACGCCTACAACATATGACATATTTGGTATGCTGGCTATCAAGTATATCAGTGAGCCAATTATTCCTCTATATGTTGTGGGATCTATGAATTCGCCTTCTTCATCCACTGATATTTGACGGGCAGTGCTCATTGGAATCCGCAGCGTCTTCGTCTTCTCTGGACAGAATTTGTTGATGAGATCCTTGTTATACTTCTTCTGATGAATGAATATCCCATCACTGGATTGTTGAACTTGCAGACCTAGAAAGTATGACATTTTTCCCATCATACTCTTCTGAAAGTTAGTCTGCATAAGTCGCGCAAACTTCTCACATAGATTTAGATTTCTTGATCCAAATATGATGTCATCCACATAGATTTGGACTAGTAGAATATCTTCAGCATCTTTGATCAAGAATAGTGTCCTATCGATCTTTCCTTTCCTGAATCCATTCATCATCAGAAACTGGGATAACGTCTCATACCAAGCTGTTGGGGCTTGCTTCAGACCATAAAGAGCTTTTCGTAATTTGTACACCTTGTTTCCGCGCTCGAATCCTGGAGGTTGCTCCACGTAGACTTCCTCCTTCAATTCACCATTTAGGAATGCACTCTTGACTTCCATCTGAAATATAGTAAAACCATGATGAACAACATATGCTAGGAATAACTTTATTGCTTCCAGTCGAGCTACCGGAGCAAAGGTTTCATCGAAGTCTATTCCTTCGCACTACGCATATCTTTTGGCCACTAGTCTGGCTTTGTTGCGAACAATGATTCCATTTTCGTCTCGCTTATTCCTGAATACCCATTTGGTTCCTATTACTAACTGATGTGTTGGTCGATCGACGAGATCCCATACGTGATTCCTTGTGAACTCTGCTAGTTCATCTTGCATTGCGTTGATCTAGTCAGCTGATTTGAGTGCGTCTATTACTTTGGTAGGCTTTTCTTGTGATATGAAGCAGGCTAGCATGACACTATGTCTGGTTTGGATTGGATCTGCAATATCTCCTAAAATTGCTTCCGAAGGATGCTCTCTAAGCAGCCATTTAGGTCTTTTTAGCTCTTCTACTGGGATATCTTGACTGCTGGTTGGTCCGATGGGCTCTTCTAAGACTGGTACGTCAACAAGCTGTAGGTTTTCCAAGCTGTCTGCTACACTTGTTGCGGTGTCTTCTGCTAAGTGACTGTCTTCTGGCATGCCATCTGCTGGATCCTGGATTACTGGTGTAGTACTTCTGTCTTCAACAGTCTGCTCCTGGTTGTCTTTAGCAGAGTTGTCTTTAGTGATCCTCTCTCCATTCTGGGAACCTTCAGCTGTATCCTTATTCTGATTAACGACTTCATCTCCTTGAGTTCCCTTTTGACATGTAAGCTCTTTGAGAGAGTTTATGGTGGCCTTAGCATTACCAGTTACATCACCGACCATCTTGACTGTCGGCTGATCAGTCAAGGTCTCCAGTAGAGATGATGAATCACTCATTAACCTATTTGGATCAATTGGTTCAACTTCGGAAATATTCAGGATCAAAGATCCATTGACATCATTGGTTTCATGAGTCTCATCTCTTTGACTTATCATGGTCCTGCGCACTAATGTGGCTTCATAAAAAATAACATTGCATGTTATTTCCACAAGCTTGGTTGTCTTATTAAGTACTCTATATCCTTTGCGAGATGGATGTCCATATCCTAGGAGCACACCTTCATCAGCTTTGGGAGAAAAAGTACTTAACTTTGACTTCCCATTATTATTAATATAAAATTGTGAACCAAAAGCACGAAGATGAGCTAAGGAAGGCTTACGACGATGATATATTTCATAGGGAGTCTTGTTGACGCGAAGATTTATTCCGCTTCTGTTCTGTGTGTAGCAAGCATTCATAACAGCTTCTCCCTAATACCTTTGACTCAGATCTGTATTCGCAAGCATTATTCGCACAACTTCTTTGAGAGTCCTGTTTCTTCTTTCTGCCAAGCCATTCTGCTGGGGTGTTCTTGAGGTGGACCTCTCATGTCCTATCCCAGCATTAGCGCAGAAATCCATCAATGCTCCGTTATATAATTCTATACCATTGTCGGATCTTATCCATTTTACTGTGAGCTCTTTGTCATTTTGAACTCTGAGTATTAGCTCCGGAAGGATAATCTTCACCTCGTCCTTGCTTTTGAGTAACCTTACCCACGTGTACCTGGAATAATCATCAATAACTACTAAAGTATATTGTTTGTTACCTACAGTGGGAGAAGTCACATGACCAAATAAATCCACGTGCAGCAGCTCAAGGATTCTGTTTGAAGTGGCCTTTTCTGGATTGGATTTGAAGGACGCTTTGACTTGTTTTCCTTGTTGACAGGCTCTGCATATTCCTTCCTTTTTGAAGGTTTCTTGAGGTAAATCTACAACAATGTTATTCTTTGTAATATAATTGATAGTCCTAAAGTTTAGATACGTTAGCCTTTTGTGCCATAGCCAGTTTGTCTATTCCTTCTTGAATGCTATAAAGCATGATGCTTGTTGACCACTTTCCCAATCAACAACGTAGAGTCCTCCTTTCCTGACTCCGCTAAGCATTACTTTACCAGTGGTCCTATCATCAACTTCACAACCTTTGTCAAAAAAAGAAACAATATATCCATTTTCACTTAGCTGGCTGATGCTCAGTAGATTGTGCTTGAGGTTATCGATGAAGGCAACATTTATCATTTGCATTCCATTCTGCTCGATGCATCCTCTTCCAATTACTCTAGCCTTGGAGTTGTCACCAAATGAGACTGAAGCTCCTCTGAACTAGTGATGCTCTGTAAAGATTTCTTCATCTCCTGTCATGTGACCTGAGCATCCACTATCTAGGATCCATTCTTTGAGTTTTCTTGAAGTTCTTCTTCCTGGACCTTGTTCCTGCAAAAAAGAAGTTATATTTTCGGTACCCGATCAATTACGGGCCATGCAGGATTAGTTTTTTGGATTATTCCGTTGGGAATCCAGACTTTTGTGATTTTGATATTTCGTTTGTTATCACGTTTCACTACTCTTCCGTTCCTTTAGGCATAATTACTGAAATTTGCAAAGGAATGTGTAGTGGTGTGTTGAGCTATCACTGATATTTGAAAACGATTTATTTTAGTCTCCGACCTCAAGTAGATGTTCCTTCTACTTGGAGTGTTTGCTGGCTACCTTGCAATCTCAGGAGATTGCTTAGCCTTGCTAGTATTTGTATGAACCTTCCTAGCAGATGGAACAGTTTGCTATGTTGCATACTTAGACTTTGCTGGTCTATTTTCAGCAGACTTTTAATTAAATCTTTGCTGAGTAGTCAGCTGAGGGATACTTGTCTGCCAACATCTCTGCTGAGCAGTTGATTTAGGATTTTCCCTCTTGTCTTTTTTCTAGCAGTTTGCTGAATCTTCCCAGTTGCTGGGACAAAAATAATCTTCTTTGTCTTACTTAATTCAGCATCGCAAGACATTTCTCTATCGAAGCCTATTCCAATGATGTTTTTAGAACTTCTTTGGACACTTAAAATGTCATTCAGATCTCTCGTGCTTTTTGAAAATTTGCATTGACACACACTTTGCACGGAGTTATTGTTTTTCAAAACCTCATTCTCCTGTTTTAAAACATTAAATTTCTCATTTGATGAGAAGAATTCAGTTTTCACTTTTGAAAGTTCATCGTTTGTTGACCTAGATTTTTCAATCTCATTGGTTAAATTAGACAGCTGAAATTTCAGAGAGAAATTTTCTTTTACTAAAATGTCCTTTAATGCGTGAACTTTTGAAAATTCTTTCAACAAATATTCTACAGTTATCTCATCTGATTCTGAGCAATATGAATCAACAGTATCATGCATGTTATTAGAGGTAGACGTAATGAACATAGTAGAATGTGTTACCTGGTTTCCTGTGGCAGCCAGAGTTGATTCCTCTATCTGCTCTTCGTTGATATCTGCCATGAAGACTATGAGAACATCCTCTTCATCTTCTGATGAGTATTTTTCATCGTCATAATCTGGGATGTCTGGTATTTCCGTCCTTGTCAACAATGCTTTGGTGACAACTTTTGATGCTCGCCTTTTAAAGAGCTTCTTCAGTCTTTCCCTTTCTTCTGGATCTACTCGCGGACACTCGAAATTCAAATGATCTGGGGAATTACATTTGTCGCATGTTCTTGGCGCTTTCTTGATATTTCTGTTGTCTGCTGGTTGACTTGATTGGAAATCCTCCTTTTTCCATTTAGCTATCATCAGCAGCTTCTGCAGCCTTTTCATTTGTTCTTCCAGTTCGCTAACTGAGCTTTCCGTTTCTCTGAATTTGGATTCACTGGTGGTAGGAATCTCCTTTGTTGAACTAGACTGAGCTGGTCGATCTGAGTGGAATGGCTTCTTTGTTTTCCACTATTATCCATCTTTCTTCACGAAGAATGCAGCATCTTCGACTAGTTCTTCAGTGATTACTCCAGCACGAGCAGCTTGAGGTTTTTTTATCTGTGTGATGTCCCATTCGTGGTCCTTTAGTTGAGCAAACACATCCTTGGTGCTGATTGCAAACAAATTTTTCTCCTTTAGACTGGTTACTTTGACGAACCAATCTTCCTTTGGAAGTCTTGAGAGAATCTTTGAGTTCATGACAGGAAGCTCGTACGTTCTTCCCAATTTATTTAACTCAGCTACAATGTTGTTGAATCTGTCCTCCATGTCCTTGATGATTTCACCTGGAATCAATCGAAAAGATTCATACCTGTCTACCCATTGTTGTAGCTTGTTTCTCTTCATCTGATTAGTCTCTTTGCTTAGAGTACCAAGAAAATCCCACAAATCTTTGGCTTTTTCATACTCCAAAGCTTCTGCCATTAATACCGGTGATAATACACCTAATATTAAATATATGGCTATGTAATTTAGTTGATCCCGCGCTCGCTCTTCTTGAGTCCATTCTTCAAATGGTTTATCTACCATTTCGTCTGGTGCTGCTACATTTTCTCCGACCCTTGTCTCTACATTCTGGATTTTAATCGGTCCCTTCTAGATCACTTGTCTCATCTCAGGATGCACATTTAACAGAGTGATCAACGACCTCTTCTTCCAGGTAGAATAGGATTCTGGAGAGAAATTTGCAAGCTTCGCGTTGTGCGTCATTGCTTCAATCCTGAGCTAAACATAAAAACATAGATATGCAAGGAAAATCTGGATCTGGTCCTTAGCGAATCAGAAGCAACTAGTATATAAAGACTAACCGCTCTGATACCACTTGTTGGTCCCCGGTTAGAGTGTTTTGTATGCAACGGAAGTATTAATTGTATCTTGCACTTATCTTACTAAGGTCTCGACTTAGCAAGGGTTTATCAAATGTGTTTTAGCTCGAATAATCGTTAATTCCAATAGTACAGTTTATACTTCAACACTTGATATGTTGAGTTTCAAATATGTATGCGCAGAATATAACAATATAAACCAGTAAGGAACACAAGGATTTTATAGTGGTTCAAACAATTGCTCTACGTCCACTCTTAAGTCCTCCGACTGAAAATTCACTAGAAGAATGAGTACTAGGTCAGACCTGATCTCTAACGTTGAGCAGCTCCTCCGTCTCGTCAGTACGCACCTTCAAGCACCTCGATCTCCAATCTTCACCCCGTGTCGCTCCGTAGAGTGAGGACAAACCTCCCTTCTCCTTGGACGTCGCCTGCTGGGAGTTTTATAGTTCTTCCCGGAACCTATCCTTGTGTTGGCATAGCCCATAATAATTACATCTGCACGACAATCGTGACTGCTAGATTCTTTCCAGAATAGAAAGAATCCCAAAATAACCTAGGAAGCTTAACTTTGCAGGTTTCGAGCTTTAGAGATGAAAGCTTATGCAAAGCTTCAGTCAAGAACTTAGCTCGAGTGTGTTCGCGTATTATGGAGAATGTGTTTGTTCTCTTTTTGTTATCTCTGAGTGTAGCATTTTGCGAACCTCTGAATCAATTAAGGATGACACCTATTTATAGGTGAGGATTCAAACGGCTGTTTGAATCCTATTTGTTAGACTCAAAGGCATTGCTAGCCTATCTGCGTTCTTCCTTTTTCTGCAGTTAATAGAGACTCTTCATGTCTCCTCGCCTCTGATTGGCATAGCTTCTGTAGATGTCTTTGTCAAAACGGATCTTTTGGTGTAGCTCTGAAACCTTCTTTGTGCATCATGATTATTCTATCCTCTGATTGGTCGGGTTTCCTTGAGATTTGTGATCCGTTTTATTCACAACTTCGTAATTTCTCATGATTGCTGATTATAGTTGTTGGCCGCTGGCGTGCGTCAAGTATCTCAGCAGTTTGAGATGAGACCTTCGGATTCTGCTGGAGTTATTCCTTCAGCATTCTTTTTATGTTCCTCCGCTTTGCTGGCCCTTACTTCTTTTCACAATCATCAGCAATTCATCAAGTCTGCTGACTCCTTCAGCATTCTTGATTCTTTTTCCTTTCTATTACAACTCGAGTATGAATTTCTATACAGGATTTTTACAATTGACTCGATACTCAGTTGTCAGGGCTTTGATGCACCAAAATATATCCTCCTAAGACTATGAATCAATTACAATTGAAAGGGTTTTTATAATATCTAACAATATTCCTAGCAAGATGTCTAGCTATTGGTAGAAGGACCGAGATGTGAATATTGATAGTGGGATTAGGAATGCATGATATACTCTATACTATCCAAATGAGATGTATTAGACTATAGGAATTGAACTAATTTGCTTATGAGATTGACTAATTTGGTGTTCTTGAGACCGGGAGGAGATGTCACTAATTAGTAATCTAGGTTATATTTGCCTTACCCAGGAAATATAACATTATTGCAGTATTCCACCTATTAATTTAATTGGTTCTTGCATGTCATCGATAATAAGATTTCTGCCCTAGGATCTGTGTTTTTCTTATTTGACTTAACTTCCACTTTTTAATTCATTTACCTAGTTTAGTAATTAAAACCCGATTTTAAATTACTCAAACAAGTAGTCTGAAACTGTGTTTTAGTATATAGGACTATCTCGCGCATCTTTTCCCTGTAGGTTCGACATTCCTGGATTATAAATTTATTTTACCATTATACTATAATTAATATGGTAGAAATATCATTGATCAAGCCTTCACAGTCTTTCGAAAATAAGTTGGGTTAGACTTAGGCCTCAAATAAGTGTTCCTCTTACTTGGAGTCTTTGCTGGCTTCCTTGCAATCTTAGCAGATCGCTTAGCCTTGCTAGGTAGTGAACAAACCTTCCGAGCAGATGGAACAGTCTGCTGGATCACATTCACCGACTTTGCGGACTTCCTCTCAGCAGGTATTCTTTTTAACCTTTGTTGATTGGTCAGCTAGGGATTCCTCACCTGCCAGCAATTCTGCTGAGCAGTGTGTGCTGATTTAGTAATATCCCCTTTGTCGTTCCTAGCATTCTGCTGAACCCTCCCAGTTGCTGGAAAAAAGATTATTTTCTTTGATTTGGGGGTCAACATTGCTCGAATCACTTTCTTCAAAACCAATTCTAGCAAAATCATTTGGATTCCTTTGAGTATGCAAAATCTCATTTAGATCTCTTGTGCTTTTTGAAAATCTACATTGACAAGATATTTACACGGAGTTTTTGCTCTTTAAAACTTCATTCTCTTCTCTTAAATTTTTTATTTGTAAGCGTAGAGAATTCAGCTTTAAATTTTAAAAGTTCCTCGTCTGCTGACCAAGAATTTTAAATCTCACTGGTCAAAATAGAATGCTGAGATTTCAGCGAGGAATTTTCATTTGTTAATGCATCTTTCAAAGCATGAAATTTTGAGAATTCTTCGAATAGAAGATCCATGGTTACATCTCCTAAGTAAGAGAAACATGACTCAACAGTATCATGCAAATTTGCTGAACTAGAAGTAGCAGACATAGTAGGATTTACTAACTTATTGTTTGTGACCACTAGGGCTGATTTTGCTACTTGGTCTTCATCACCATCTTCATCATCATTTATTTTGGCCATGAACACAAATAAATTTCATCATTATTGTCTGGAATATCTGGTATTTCTTTCCTGGTCAATAGAACTTTAGTGACCGCCTTCGATGCATGCCTTTCAAAATCTTTTTCCATCTCTCCCTTTCTTCTTGGTCAATTCGAGGACATTCGAACTTTAAACGATAGAGAGAGTTACATTCATAGTATGTTCTTGGCGTCTGCTTTGTGGTCTGGTTCTTTGCTGGCTATATTTGTTGTGGTTCTTCATTCTTTACCTTAGCCTCTAACAAGAGCTTTTGCAATCTTTTCATTTGTTCCTCCAAGTTACTGATGGAACACTCAGCCTCTTTACGTTAAGACTCACTTGCTGAGGTGGTCTCTTTTGCGAGGCTTCACTGAGCTGGACGATTCAAGTGGAATGGCTTGTTTGTCTTCCACTCTTGGACGTCTCTTGTTACAAAGTATGCTACATCTTCAGCATGGTTCTCAGCAGATGTAACTGCCCTTACAGCTTCATTATTGTTTATTTGTTTTATATTCCACTCATGGGCCTGAAGTTGTGCAAATAATTCTTTCGTGTTTATGTTCGAAAGATCTTTTTCTTTGAGGCTTGTCACCTTGACAAACCATCATCTTTGGGAAATTTTTAGAGCACCATTGCGTTCATATCCGCAAGCTCATATTTCCTTCCCAACTGTTTGAACTCACAGACGATAGAGTTAAATCTAACTTCCATTTGCTTTATTGTCTCTCCAAGAAGCATGTTGAATGACTTGTACTTGTCCACACATTGTTGAAGCTTGTTCCGCTTCATTTGATCTATTTCTTGGCATAAGGTACCAAGAAAGTCCCAAATTTGTTTGACATTGGGATATTCCAAGGCTTCAATCATCAGAAGTTTAGGTAGAGCATTTAGGATCAAACCATAGCCACAGAGTAAAATTGTGAGCATATTCGATCTTCGTTTGTCCACTCAGTGTACGATTTATCCACCATTTCTGATCCAGTAGTATCATCACCGAGTCGAGCATTCACCTTCTGGATTTTGATAGGTCCTACTTCAATCACGTGTGCCATCTCTGGGTGAATATCCTTTAGTGTGATTAGCGACCTCTTTTTCTAGACGTTGTACATTTCTGGAGAGTACTAGTTCAACTTTACGTTGTTCGCCATTTCTTTTAACCTGAGCTAAACACAGAACATAAGAAAGTGCAAGGAAAATGTATATGGTCCTAAGGGACTCAGAAGTAGCTAGTCTGTAAAGACCAACCGATCTGATACCACTTATTAGTCCCGAATCAAAGAATCAATGTATGCAGCAGAATATTTAAGGGTCCTTGCACTTACCTTGTTGAGGTCTCGACTCAGCAAGTGTTTATGAAATGTGTGTTTAAGCTCGAATATTACTTAGGTTTATTTCAAGTTATACGACAACACTTGAGGTGTTGTGTTTTAAATCAATTGAAATAATAAAACAGTGAGCAGTAAATAACACAAAGGTTATAGTAGTTCGAACAAATGTTCTACGTTCACTATTCAGTCTACTGACTAGTAATTCACTAAGATTGATTGTACAATGTAAGACTTGATCTCTAACTTCAAGCAACTCCTCTGTCTGGTCATAGCGTACCATCAAGACTCCTTGAATATCAACCTTCTCAGCAAACACTTAGAGTGAGGGCACAACTCCCTTCTCCTTGGTCGCAAGAATAGGAATTTTAGAGTTCTTCCTGGAACTTATCACACATGTGGCTAGATGCCCGTAATATTCAACCTCACAGATCAAGATGACTGCTAAATTCTTTCTTAGACAGAAAGAACTCCAAAGGTAGCCTTAGAAGCGAGCTTCTTTGGTTCGTGATGAGCACGACAGCTAGTGGAAAGCCTCGATTTATAGACAAAGAGTCAAACGTCTTTGTTTGAATGTTTTTTCTATTATACTCTTTTGGATTGCCCACCAATATTCGTTCTTCTTTTTTTGAAAAGCACAGACTCTTCAGGTCTCTTCCTTGTCTGATTGGCTCTTTCCTCCAATAGCCAGCTTGTTAGAATGGAACTTTTAGTCGAGTCTAGAAATCTCCTTTTTCTCGTTTGATAATTCAAAATTTGATTCCAAGAGATTCCTTAAACTCTGGAAATTAAAGATCCCTTGGTTTTGCGGCTTTTAGTCGATTACTGACTGCTATTGGACATATTGTTGAGTCACTATCCTTATGCTGAGATCTTAGCAACTTTGCTAAGATTCAGCAATCTGTTCTCTATATTTCTTCAGCAACTTGAGGTGTTTGATGAGTGTGTTCAGCAAATTCCGAATGTTTGCTAGCCTTCCGATACTTCATTGTTTGCTAGCAACCTTAGTAATCTTATTTTTTGCTGAAACCTTCAGCAATCATTTCGCACTTTGCTTGAGTCTTTTCAGCAATCTCTTCGAACTTTGCAGACTCTTTCTGCAAACTTCAGCAACCATTTCTAGCTCAATTAGAACTCGAAAAAAATCATCCTATACATGAATTTTAGAATTTCGACACAATTCTAAGATGCTAGAGACTAGGTATGCTAGCTTTGATGCACCAAAACCTTTTACAATTACATAGTAAGATCTAAAAAGGTATTTCTAACAATTTCATCATTATTCCCAACAATTTCCCCCTTTTTGGTGCGATCAAAACCCTAATTCTTTAACTGATGATCATGGGAAAGTAGATTTCTAAGTTTACAAGATATTCCTAGCAAATCTAACTAAACATGTGAACTCCCTTAGACTCAACATATTTCGAAAATGTTCCCCCTCAAAATAAGAGGGGTATTGCTCGATTAAAAATTTATCGCAAGTGAATGGCTAAAAAAATGCTTGAATTTCGGCAAGCAAATAAGCACAAGCGTCATCCTCACATAAGATAGAGCAACACACAATTGAACATGAACATACACTCAACAGTCCATGCAATTTGTTGATTACACAAAATGTGTAAGTTCAGTTAAGGTAAATAATTAGAATTGGACAATGAGGTGTTGTCGTCAATTTGGGTAAGTTTCCATTAAGATATTCAACAAGTGAGTACATGAAATACGAACCCCAAATAAAAAACTTACAACGAATTCAGGATAGGAGGATTACTGCTTGGCCGCAAAGGAATCAGAATCATCATTCTTCAAGCTAGGAGATCTGGCGGCCTTGGTCAATTTGCTAAGGGGATTGAGCAGTTATCTTCATAAATTTATCCACCAAGGCATCCCGTTCTTCTTTCCTGATCCTCTCTTTTTCTTCCTTCTGCATCCTTTCTTCCATCTCTTCCTCCTCCTGCTGCCTTCTCAGATCTTCTTCCATCTTTCTGCAAGCTTCAAGGCATATTTTTCTTGTTTCTTCATCTTTCAGCCTTTCTCCTTCTTAAGTTAATCTCTTCTTATCTTCCCCCTCTTTGATTGCAGCAAAATGTTCGGAGGAGAAAGAGGCAAGGTCTTCCTTCATCGTTTGGCGAAGTTATTCCTTGGCTTGAGCAACCTTCTCTACCACCTTGGTTTCCACCTTCGCTTCGACCTTTGCTTCTACTTTTGCTTCCACCACAACATCTATGTACATCTGGATATCCCTGTGATAAATACTAAAGCTCAAGGGCTCAACAGATATGATCGGGGATCTCTAAGATGTCACCATTTGTCCAGAGCTGGTAGGGATGGCAGTAGATGTTGCCAGTGCCTGAGAAGAACCAGCATTTGGATCAGCAGACTCTGCTTTTTCAACGATATCTTCTTTTGTAGCATTGAGAGTGGGAGGCTCGTAGGTAGCCATCCGAGTAGGAATGCAAGCCAAGGTGTTCAGCACGTTCTCCCGGAACTCCTTCATCTTCCTCTCCTCTTCTGCATTCATCTTTTCGGCTTTCTCCTTTGCTAATTTAGCTTGCAACTTAACACTTGCAGCAATATGCTTCCTTGTTGCAGGAGACTCAAACATAAGTGCGGATGAGGATGATTCGGCAATGGGATACTCAGATAAAGGCAATGAAAGATCTCCAGTGGCAGCTAGATGTTCTTTTATCTTTCTTAACCTAGCAACCACTTGCTTCTCAGTGTATTGCCTCTTGGCCATCTTCCTTCACCAAATCATTTACAACAAAAACATTAACAACCCGATCTCCACCTTGCGGGACCGGTTGTTCCAACACAATCTCAGCAACAACACTGCTTCCTTCTTGCACAACAGTCTGTGCTTTCTCAACAACAATCTCCTCAGCAGCACTGCTTACTCCTTGCGCAGCAGTTTGCTTCTCAACAACTTAGGAAACAAAACCAACTCCACCACTTCCCCCGTGCGTAGTGGTGGGCTATTCAACCTGAGTAGCAACACTACCTTCCCCTTGCGCGGGAGTCTGCTTGATCACAAAACCGCCTGATCCACTCGTCGGCTTATCTGGAAGATCATTAAAAGCTCCTTGTTTCAACATCTTGTCAAAAATTTGATCTGAAAGAGCATTTGTATGTTGAACAACTTTTTCTTCAACAAATTCCATCTTCTTACCTTTGGCTGATGGATTTATATACTGAAAGCATTATGATTGGTATATTATGTACAAGATCAATTGGTTAATATATTGGGAATAATAAATGTTGTATGTTCATCTCCTGTCTGAATTAACAAACATGTGCCGCAAATGCTCTTATCTTCTTATATCATCGATAGGGAGATCATACGGAGTGTAGTAGATCACGGAAGATCGTATGGATCATTTGACCTAGTGAGATATAAATAGTTATCACAGCTGAGACAGTTCCAGGATAAACTGTCTGTGTAGGCTGCAGCATACGCAGTAATAAGGATCTTGTCTTGGATGGCTTGGTATGCTGGTGTGGGGCACGCATTGATAAGGACCTAGGTTGTGACGATTCTTTTATCTGACATTAAAAGAATCTAGATCTCTATGGCTTGATGAGATCCTAAGCCTAAATGAATGTACAGAAGTATACACAGATTGTGTATCACTTTGAGTTACAGTGAAAGTCTCTAGTTGAGCTTGTATATCTGTATCTTGGGTGATAGCAGTTTGTGTATGACTGTCCGGTACTGGAACTAGGTAACCACATCCAGTATAGGATGGTGACATTCCCTGAGCAACTCAAAAGGTTCGTTATGCTAAAGTCCTGCAGGCTGATTAAGTTCAAGCATAAGTGAAAAGGTTTGAGTGGATTGACTCAGGAATATAAGATGTTAATTAATTAAATGGCTTGTCAGAGCTTAAAATAATTAACGAATGTCTGCAACCTTGAATGTGGGGATATACCGAGCCCATGCAACTCGTATCTCAAAACGTAGTAGCAAATAGGTAGGACAGTATTGATTCTTTGGTGGAATGAATCAATATTAATTAATTAATTATATTATGGGTTGAATATGAGAATTAATTAATTGATATACCTTATTATCTATTTGCATTCTAGTCCCTGGTCTGGCCCATGAAAACTCCGGCCCAATAGATCCAGAATTTCCTATAAATAGGCCTCACATTCTAAGACCACACCACACCACACCACAAGATCATATGTTACAACACAGCAAACCAGTATTTTGGGAGTCGTAGTGATCGACTAGATCTGAGAAACGAGGAGGAAATTCTGTTTCTCAACCGGACAAGGAATCAGAAGGGAATCTTCACCAGATATTTGGATTAGAGTTGGGGTATAGATCAGAAGATCAGATCAGGAGGATCATGTTCTTTCTTCACTCCCTCTTTGTTTTTGAAAATTATCTTTTAATTTTCAAAGATTTAATTCCTTAATCTGTTAGGAATAAATCTTGGTGCGCGGAAAAAGAATCGAGGATCAAATCTCTGCGCACTTGTTCTTAAGGTTTCTACTATCCAAGTATTCCGCAAAACCCCCTTTATGCATAATCAATAGGAGCATGCTAGGATTAATCATAGTTATAGAAATTTATATTTTATATTCCAGTTAACGATCTCGGCTAACGGATTAAGTGATTCAGTTCAAAAATCCCTTCATTGGCAACCTGTGCCTTTTTAACAGCCTTCTCAGCAGGAATTTGAGACTCAGCAGTAGCTTTCCTAACAACTTTCTCATTAGCTACTAGCTCTTGCTTCTTCTTCTCTGCATGCTCTACAACAACAGCTTTCACTTGTTCGAATCTGGCATTCCTCTGGTCTAGAGTTATTGCCCACATCTTCTTTTCAAACTCCTTCTACACCTGCGCTTTCTTTAACTCCTTCTCCTATCGGCTTTACTTCCGAGCATCCTTCTCTTCTAGGGTGAACAACCTTCGCTTTATGTTTTTGACAGCTGAGCCAATAGGGGGTTCTTCTGGATTTGCAGCAACATCAGGTATAGGAAGGGTTGTGTTAACAACAGGGACTTGAACTTGAACTACTGATCATTGGAAAGCATCATTCCTGCCCTTCTTCTGTGTTTCCCCCTCAGCATCAGCCGCCTTCCTCTTTCTCTGTTGGAGGTTCACTGCGTTCGCTTTTTTTTTTTTGCAAAGGGCTTCAGGGTAGGATCCAACTTAGTAAGCTCTGACAGCTCTTCCATCTCCTTAAAGAGATTATCTGTTTCAGCTTTCTTCCTTTCCTCTTCTATCTCATCCGCAGACATCAGAATTGCAGTCCGTGGGATCATTTCACCTGTATAAGGTTCTTCCTCGTCGGAAACCGGATCATTTGGGTCGACATTGCTCTTCCCCTTAGGAAATCGTGGTCTCCCCAGATCCTTTGGTGGTTGTTGCTTTTTGGTGAATAACATGTAATCAGTCGGTATCTAATCTTCTCCTTGATAATGCTTCTCCTTGGGTACGTAGCCCTCAATGAAATGACTTATTTTGATACCAAAACTCACATCTTAAGTGAACAGATGAGTCGTCTTCATGTTCACGTTCTTGTATACATGCTCCAACCACTTGGTGTAGATTAACTGCGCCCAGTTTCCTTGGATTTGATTTTCGATTGCCATCGTCACAGTAAACTTCTTTGCACTAAGCTCCGAGAAAGAGCCTGCTTCACACACTAACATCCTAATGACAATGATGGCCAAGTCCTTGATAGATTCATTCAAAGATTCCAAGGGTACGGACACTTTCCATTCCTTCTCGAGAAAGTTTTTCGTCTTCCGTTTAAGCCATCTCTTATCCATTTCTTCACCATTCTCCACATTGTAGGTGGCAACATCCTTCCCATCCAATCTCAGACCATACTTCTGAGCCGAAAATTCTGGGCTAACCACAATCTTGGTGCCTAGCACGGTGGTGGTGAAAAACTTCTTGTTATTGTCGATTACAGCCTTGGCAAAGAACTCTGCTACCAGGTGTGGCCTGAACTTCAAGGGTTACGCCGTCATATACTTTAGCAACCCTTCATGATCAAGCTGTTCGACAAGCCATGTTGAGTAGTGTTTCCTGAACAAGGTCTCATATATGACTTTGACTTTCTGCACCTGGGCTGCCCTCCTCTGTTCGATGGTTAGTTCGCCAGACATCCTCTTGTGGGCTGTTGAGACCATTTGCCCATATCTAATTGACTCATCAATATGCTCCTTTTTGAAAATACCAGTGAATTTAGGTTGATGTTGTTAGGGCTCACCAAGAATGGTAGGACATCCTGATGATTCGGCAGGGGGACTGGAACGGTTGAATGATTCCGCCATTCGGAGATTTCTGGATATTAGAGAAAAATAGAGAGTCGAAGAAAATTGCAAACATGAATGTATAGAGCAATAGGGTTAGAAATGATCTGAAATGATCAACTCCTTTTATATGATCTGAAATGATCAATTGGAGTGGACAGTTGGATTCTGGCATCAATCTGGACAGATCTACGGTTGGGGAGTTGAGTGATGGTTCGCATTTCGACTCATGATGATGGAAATACCTGCGTGGCTGATGTGGCAATCACTCATTCATCTCCGTCCTACGCAACAGTCACTACCACATTTAATGTTGCCTTCAGCAACCACTTCGATCGATTGTCGCTTTGGCCTTTTTAGAGATTTGAAATCATTTGCTTGATTCGGTCTGCTGAACGGTTTTAGCAAACAACGGCACAATGCTGAGAGCTTGGACTCAGCAATCATCGGGAATCTGTTGAGAGCTTGAACTCAGCAGACAACAAAGACTTTGCTTAAAATTTGAACTCAACAACCAACAAGCACTCTGCTAAAGGCTTTGATCCGAAAGAAGACTTTCCATGAATCTCCTATCTGTTGATTCTTCCCTCTTATTTGATTGAATTAATAAAGAAAACACAAAGAGGATAGATAGGAAGCTGTTTACACCAAGAATGTAATGAACCAAAAATAACCAAGGAAATTAAGATTTTGAGACAACAGAGTATTGTCTTCAAAATGAACAAGTTCTTTTATTGATATCATTGATTTTACAAGAGTTACACTTTGAAATGCAGTAAACTACAAGTTACAATGATCAAATTTAGCATAAAACTGCTTCACTTTAATCCTTTGTTGGGTCAACTCCCTCTTCTAAGTCTTCTTCTTGGTCTCGTTGCTGCAAGTCTCCCCACTTGCGCAACAACGCCTCCTTGGCTGGTCGATGTTTGTTTGCAAGTTCATCTTCTTGCTCCCCTTGCCGGGCCTCACAGACATCTCTTTGACAATAACCTTGTTTCCTGTAGACAATCAAGCTGATTTGGAAAGGAAGTCCGAGTCTAGCAGGTCTCACACCTGCTCAGACCAGTGCTAGAGTCTGCAGCTCCTTGAGCTTCAGATGCCATGTAGATACACATGGGTAACATCTGCACCATCTGCAAGCCTTTCCTCCATCTCCTCCTCCTGAATCGGTAGAAGAGATGAGGAAGAAGTAATTCGGGTATCCAATGGACACACCTGCTACGGGCGCCCAAAGAAGTTACCCAAACCATGTGACGAGATGAAAACCATCCTTAGACCCACCTCACAAACTTCCTTATCATCAACGATGAAGTTGTCATGGCCTGACGTGATGAACTTCCTATCTCCCTTCGGTTCTAATATGAGAAAACTCATTATGAGTGGTGAACCGAGAACTGAGAGAATCTTCTTTGTAACGTTTTTGGTGAAGATTATGATCTTTTCTCCCAATTCAGAGACTTTCAAGTCTCATTGTTCGAACACATCTCGAAAGGAACTTTGATGAGATTGTAAAGGAAAACATCTTCTCTCTTGCACAACAGGATTAAATCCTAAGATGTAGGAAGATGAATAGAATATTTCTTCAGAGGGTTGTATATTCATTTGGAAACCTAAGACCTCCTTTAAATAGGGAAAACATCCTTGATGAATTCTAGATCAATCACATCTTCAGTTTTGGGAACCAACGGTTTTGAGATTATTTTGCACGTAGCTTTCTATTATTCCACATCTGGGTCTGTAACGCCTCGAGCCCTAAGCGGATTCTTTTTTAATGATATCTGATTTGACCGATCACACATTAATTCTCATAATTAATGTAGTTTTAACTATTTCAGCAGCTGAGAAATCCTGCTTTTTACGAAGTTGTTTCCTATTTGCTGGGTGTTGTCTGCTAAGGGTCGATCCCACGGATTTGAACCTTTGCTGAGAGCTTGGACTCAGCAATCATCAAGGAGTTTGCTGGAAGTTAGGACTTCAACAACCAACAACATGTCTGCTGAGAGCTTGGACTCCGCAAATCAACTAATGTTCTTTCCTAGCAATTATCTGGAAAATGTGAGTTTGGACACACTTTAATCCGCATCAACTCCGGAAATCCAAGAAATCTAAGAATATAATGAGAGCTTGGACTCATTCTACTAAAACCTCTTCCAACTCTAGCGATTTGAGCTTAAGGCAAAGCTCTTTGAATCTTCTCTCTGTTAGAGGTTTGGTGAATATATCAGATGGCTGGTCTTCTGTCCGAATATAATCCACTGAAATGTCATTATTTTCCACATGATCTCGGATTAAGTGGTGTCTAATATCGATGTGCTTTGTCCTCAAATGATGTACTAGATTTTTCATAATGCACATCGCGTTGTTGTTGTAGCAATAGATCGGTACACATCCAGTACAAACTTCATAATCTTGAAGCTGTTGTTTGATCCACAACACATGGGTACAACAACTCATAGCAGCCACGTATTCAACTTCCATTGTGGACGTTACTACTGAGTGTTGCTTGGTGCTAAACCAGCTGATCAGCATATGCCCAAGGAATTGGCAAGTCCCACTCATACTCTTTCGATCTATTCGTAATCCTCCAAAGTCCGAGTCTGAATATCCAATGAGAGTAAGATCATCTGGTCTGGGATACCAAATTCCAAGTGACTATGTCCCTTTCAGGTACTTGACAATCCTTCTTGTGCACTCCATGTGTGGCTTCTTTGGATTAGCTTGATACCTAGAACACACTCCTACGACATACAAAATATCTAGCCTGCTGGCCGTTAGATATAACAATGAACCAATTATACCTCAATATGCTGTTGGATTTATGGATTCTCCTTCTTCATCGAAGGAAATTTGGCATGATGTGCTCATGGGAATCCGCATAGTCTTTGTCTTTTCTGGACAGTACTTGCTGATGAGATCGTTCGTGTATTTCTATCGATAAATGAAGATCGCATCGCTGGATTGCTGAACTTTTAGTACTAATACGACATCTTTCCCATCATGCTCATTTGAAAGTTATTCTGCATGAGCTGAGCATATTTTTCACAGAAGGTTAGATTCTTAGAACCAAAGATACGGCCGTCCGCGTATATTTTAACAAGTAAGATATCTTCAGCTTCCCTGATCAAGAAGAGTGTCCGGTCAATCTTCCCTTTCCCGAATCCATTATCCAGCAGAAATTGTGACAACTTCTCGTACTGAGCTCTGGGAGCTTGCTTTAAGCCATATAATGCTTTTCTCAACCTGTACACCTTGTCACCCCGTTCAAAACCACGAGGTTGCTCCACGTAGACTTCCTCCTTTAGTTCCCCATTCAGGAACACACTCTTGATGTCTATCTGAAACACAGTAAAACCATGGTGAGAAGCATATGCAAGAAATAATTTGATTGCTTCCAATCGAGCTAATGGAGCAAATTTGTTGAACTAGAAGTAGCAGACATAGAAGGATTTACTAACTGATTGTTCGTGACCGCTATGGCTGATTTTGCTACTTGTTCTTCATCAGCATCTTCATCATCATTTATTTTGGCCACGAACACCATTAGAGCCTCTTCATCATCTTCTTTGGAGGAATAACTTTCATTATCATTGTCTGGAATATCTGGTATTTCTGTCCTGGTTAAGAGGGCTTTAGTGACCGCCTTCGATGCATACCTTTCAAAAATCTTTTTCAATCTCTCCCTTTCTTCTTAGTCTGTTCGAGGACATTCAAACTTTAAACAATCAAGAGAGTTACATTCATCTCATCTTCTTGGCGTCTCTTTTGTTGTCCGGTTCTTTGCTGGTTGTATTTGTTGTGGTTCTTCAGTCTTTGCCTTAGCCTCCAACAAGAGCTTTTGCAGCCTTTTCATTTGTTCCTCCAGCTCACTGATGGAACACTCAGCCTCTTTAGGTTAAGACCCACTTGCTGAGGTGGTCTCTTTTGCAGGGCTTGAGTGAGTTGGACGATCCGAGTGGAATGGCTTGTTCGTCTTCCACTTTTGGGCGTATCTTTTAACTAAGTATGCTACATATTTAGCATGGTTCTCAGCAGATGTAACTGCCCTTAAAACTTCATTCTTGTTTATCTGTTGTATATCCCACTCGTGGGCCTGAAGTTGTGCAAATAATTCTTTCGTGCTCATGTTCGAAAGATCATTTTCTTTTTGAGGCTTGTCACCATGACAAACCAATCATCTTTTGGAATTTTTTAGAGCACCTTTGCGTTCATATCTGCAAGCTCGTATTTCCTTCCCAACTCTTTGAACGCACAGATGATAGAGTTAAATCTAACTTCCATTTGCTTTATTGTCTCTCCATGAAGCATTTGGAACGACTCGTACATGTCCACGCATTGTTGAAGCTTGTTCCGCTTCATTTTATCTGTTTCTTGGCATAAGGTACCAAGAAAGTCCCAAATTTGTTTGGCATTGGGATATTCCAAGGCTTCGATCATCAGAGGTTCAGGTAGGACATTCAGGATCAAATCTATAGCCACGGAGTAAAGTTTTTTGCGTATCCGGTCATTGTATGTCTGCTCAGCGTATGGTTTATCCACCATTTCTGGTCCGGTTGTATCATCACCGATTCGAGCATTCACCTTCTGGATTTTGATAGGTCCTACTTCAATCACGTGCGCCATCTTTGGGTGAATATCCTTTAAACTCTGGAAATTAAAGGTACCTTGTTTTTGCGGCTTTTAGTCGATTACGGACTACTATTGGACATATTGTTGAGTCGCTATCCGTATGCTAAGATATAAGCAACTTTGCAAAGATTCAGCAATCTGTTCTCCATATTTCTTCAGCAACATGAGGTGTTTGCTGAGTGTCTTCAGCATATTCTGAATGTTTGCTAGCCTTCCGATACTTCATTGTTTGCTAGCAATCTTAGTAATCTTATTTTCTTTACTGAAACCTTCAGCAATCTATTCAAACTTTGCTTGAGTCTTTTTAGCAATCTCCTCGAACTTTGCTGACTCCTTCAGCAAACATCAGCGATCATTTCTAGCTCTATTACAACTCGAAAAAATCATCCTATACATGACTTTTACAATATCGACACAATTCTAAGATGCTTGAGACTAGGTATGCTATTAGGAATTATGTTGTAATTCTCCCTTAGATCAAAATTGTAAAAGGTTTTGTTGATTCAAAGTCTTAGTAGTTTGGTCGATCATTGCTGAAGTCTAGCATAGTTTAGCAACTCTTGTGTAATGTCCTATTTAGTTAAAATATCGAGTTGTAATAGATTATAATGCTAGAAGTATTCTTAGTAGATGATAACTGCTAGAGAAGTCAGCTGACAAGGATGACTGCTAAGGAAGAAAGTAGTCATGTGTTAAGAAGAGTGATTGCTAAGGCGTTAGCAATCATATGCTGAAAAGAAGAGACTGCTAAGGAGATAGCGGACATATGCTAGAAGGATGATTGCTAAAGGAGTCACCATTCGCTGCTACGGAAGAGATTGCTAGAAGCTATAGCAATCAGAAGCCAAGATATTGAGTGATAGCAGAATGCTGAAGGAGTCAGCATTCGCTAGTACTTAGAAGATTGCTAGAAGAGCTCAACAACCAAAAGACTTAGCAGATTGCTAAGTAGAGCTCAGCAATCAAGAGGCCTAGCAGAGTATTTCCAGCATTTTCCGATAGAATGCTAAGCAAGGAAATACTTAGCAAACACTTGCTAAAGACGCCCATTCTGACAGAAGGTACAACAAAGAACGAAAGCCTTACCCGAAGTAGGTAAAAAGGTACTGTACGATGTCGGAAAGGAAGAAAAAGCAAGTAACCATTTTGGACGGAGAAGACCGTTGTGTCTAACGAGTTAGGAGATTCAAAGTTTGAATCTACAGATATAAAAGAGAAGTCCAACAAAGAGAGACACTACTACTGCTCATACTCGCTCATACAAACACTTGAACAATCAAAAATGCAAACAGAGATTCCTTTCACAAAAGCAAACAAAGCAATAGAGAGAGTAGTCAGTTGAGAGCCCTCTTAAAGAGAAGTATTCGAAGCACTCAACAACCATAGTGTCCCCCATTGAATATCTGACACTATCTTGAAGAGATTCCTTGACTTTGTTCAAGAATTTGATCATTGGGATAACTTCCATACTAGGAAGCATCCAGCAGTCACATCTCTGAAAAGCGATTGACTCCGGCGTGCTGTTGCCAAAAGCAGACTATGTTCAGGAGAGAACTATAAAACCTCCATTACTGCGAAGGACAAGTTTTATGAAGGTGCGCCCTTGACTTGGCCGTAGCTGCTGACAGAAGAGATCGAAGTAACGGAGGATAGCTTTGTAGTGGCCAGCTCGGAAGCTCACCGCCTGCTACAAGAGATAGGCGATTCCTTGTACTTCAAATATCTTTTTAGTGAAATTCTCAGTAATACTACTGAGGAGTGGACGTAGAACTTTAAGATTGAACCACTATAAATCTATTGTGTTCTTTACTGTTTTATTGCATACTGTTTGACTGTTGTGATTTGAAACCTAGCATCGACAATTGCTAGTGTGTACCTCTGAAACAACCCTAAGAACAACTCCGAGCTAAACATTTTTGACAAGAACTTAAGTGCAAGATAATCATTAATCTTCCGCTGCATTCGTGTGTTAGTTATTTGCTATTCACCACGACGACTCTGATTTTGGACCAACAAGTGGTATCAGAGCAGTAGGATGAACGACCGACTGCTTCTGAGTTGCTTTAAGACCAGATCTGTATTTTTTACTTGCACTGGTATTTTGTTCTTTGGTTGCTCTAGCTCAGCAACTCGAAGCTTGTCGAGATGAATCATACTTTGCCGAAGTATACCAAGGAGAAGTTCAATTCATGGCAGAAGCTTGCCACTATCCAGCTCTAGAGTATACATTCAAAGATGGTGGATGTTCTCACCAAAGTTCCCATAAGGATTATGAAGGTCAACCCCTTCGTCAGTCCAGTCACTGAAGGTCAACCGAGACCTTCGCAGATGATCGAGAAGAAGTTTGATGAATGGACGGTTGAGGACAAAAAGAGAGTCCAACTAGAATACCTAGCAAAGAAGATTATACTTGACAGTTTGCCTCCGTTGATGGCAGACAAGGCTCTGGACTTTGATACAACTAAAGAAATGTGGGATTATGTTTGCGAATCATCCCAGGAGACAGACCAAATGAACCGCAACAAACTCCAGGTAGCTGTAGATAAGTATGAATCCTTTTCTATGATTGCAAGAGAATCCCCACAAGCAATGGAAGTGAGATTCAACACTATCATTGGAGAGCTCTGGAACTTAGGAAAGACATACGACAATGGTGAAATGAATAACAAGATCTTTTCCAAGTTGTTTCCAAGGAGTGATTGGTTTGTATAGATGACAAGCTTGAGTGAAAAGGACCTCAGCAAGATGTCTACATCTGAGGTATTTGCTCAACTCAAAGCACATGAATTTATTATACAACAATCAAAGAAGAACGAAGCCGCTGCTGTGCTAGCTTCATCATCAAATGCTGTGCCCCCGGAGGATCTAGCATTCTTTGTAAAGAGAGATGCTTGAAAGTGGAAGCCGATGAAGCCCTTCCATAATAATGAGAGATCCGCTCCAGCTTCCCCAGCGAAGGAGGTTACTTCAACCTCAGGCTCACAGAGTGTAGACCTAAAGATTAGTGAGCTCGAAGAGCAGATGAAAAGGCTTCAGAAGCTTATGCTGGAAGATAAAGCCGAGAAGGAAGCCAAGCTCAAATCTTCCTCCAGATCAGCAGATAGAAAGCCCAGGACATGCTTTGAGTGTAACTCGCCAGACCATCTTATGCATGAATGTCCTAAAGTGAGCAAGGAGGAAAGAGAGCACCTCAAGGAATGATTCAAAGAAGAGCAGTGAAAGCGGTCACAAGAGAGTTGCTGACCAGGATCGAAGTGCCCGACATCCCCGACAATGATGAGGAGTACTATTCATCAAAAGAGGATGATGAGGAGGTCATGCTGGTCTTGATGGCAGATATAATTGATGATGAGGATGCTGATGCTGAGCAGAATGCTGAGTCGGCTCTAGCAGTCGATGCGCATGAGGTACAATCTACTAGCATTTCTAGTTCAGTAGTCGTGCATGAATCAGGGGATTCTTTTCTAGATTCCGAGGATGATTATCTCACAAAGCTTTCAATTGAGTTTTTGAAAATGTATGAGATAAAAAAATGCCATTGTAGGCGAGAATAACTCACTGAAACAAAAAGTTACATCTTTTACCAAGGAAGTCAAAAGACTAAGGTCTGAAAGTGAGGAGTTTTTGAAACTCAAAGCAGATTACTCTAAGCTTTCTGAATATTTTCAAATTATTGAAAAAGAAAATCTAGCTTTAAAGAGTAAACCTAAGGAGGATTGTATATGTGCTTACACATCCAGCAAGGCAGTTCTTAGTGCCATTGTGAGCCAACAAAGGAAACATTCTGATAAATCAGGATTAGGCCTTGGTTGTGTTGAAGTAAAATCCTCTAAGGAAGCTTTGAATACAAATGCTGAATTTTCTAAGCAGAAAAAGATTTTATTCGTTTCTGCTGGAAAATTCAATGCTGACAAAGGTAAAGGGAAGGTAATTGCTGAGTCGTCAACTACTAAGCAGACAAATTGGCGTAGCAAGCATGCTTCTACTGGATCTCAGCAGAATACTCACAAAATGCCTGCTAGACATGCTAGTGCTAGATCTCAGCAAAGTACCCAGAGAGTGCCTGCTAAGCATACATTTGCTGGATCTCAGCATAGTACCCAGGGGATGTCTGCTAGACCACACTCAGCAGTGCCAAGGAGGAATGTTGAGCATTATATTTCTAATGCTAGGATAGCATATCCTTCCTTCACTAAGGGCAAGCAGGTAGCATACCATGCTGTAAGACCACAATATCCAACGTTCACACCACATAAGAGGTACACCTATGTGAGGACTAAGTCCAATCAATTTCCATTTCAAAGGACTAGGAAGGCTAAGCACACAACTCCACCTAGATCTAATTATGCAAAGCATGCTTATCCAAAGGTTGAGAAGGGTGATATCAAGAAGAAAGTCTTAAAAATAACCAAGATGTGGGTTCCAAAAAGAACCATGATCAACCCTAATCCTGCAGGACCCGATGCTAAGCGGGTACCTAAATCAACGCGTTGATTGTTTTGCAAGAACAGGATCCAAGAGCTAAGACATGTCAAATGAGTGGATCCTAGATAGTTGCTGTTCAGCACACATGATGGGGGATGAAGAGTTGTTCTCAGATATTCAAAGAATTTATGGCCCACAGTCATGTTCGGTGATAACAACAAAGGCAGAGTGATTGGGAGAGGTTGCATAGAGCGAAATGGACTTAGGATTATCAATGTTGCGCTCATCTCCAATTGCAAACACAACCTGCTAAGCATAAGCCATCCATGCGAAAATAGGTACACCGTTTCTTTCGTTAATACTGGTTGTTCAATTGCTGACAATGCTACAGGTGAAGTAAAGCTTAGAGGCATCCGCAAGGGTGGCCTGTATATTGTTGATTGGCAAAGTGGCCAGCAACATTCTTGTTTTGTAGCATTGAACAGGGAAGAAACCAATTGGCTATGGCATAAGAGGTTGACCCACTTGAATTTCAAGACCATCAACCACCTAGCCAAACACAAGCTTGTTGAGGGACTGCCTGCTGTGACTTTCCGAAAGGAAGGCGTGTGCAAAGCTTGCCAGTAAGGGAAGCAGACCAAGGCATCCTTTAGATCAAACCCGGAGAAGGCCACTTCAGAGAGAATCCTAGAGCTTTTGCACACGGATTTATTTGGCCTAGTCACTCCAACCACTGTAAGTAAAAAGGTTTATACACTTGTGGTTGTTGATGATTTTTCTAGGTATACATGGGTTCGTTTGCAAAGACGAAATCAAGCTCATCCTTCTAGAGCTCATCCTCAAGGAGCAGAATAGCAAAGAGGTTACCGTTATGAGGATTAGATCTGATAACGTGACTTAGTTTTGCAATGGGATTTTGATGGATTTTTATGCCGAAGTTGGTATCGGGCATGAGAAATCCACTGCTAGGACCCCCCAGCAGAATGGTCTAGCAGAGGGAAGGAATAGGACCTTGAAGGAATCAGTGCAGTCAATGCCAGCCGATTCCGGTCTAAGTGGAAAGTATTGGGGCAAAGCAGTCATGACAGCTTGCTATACACAGAATAGGAGTGCAATCAATAGCAGATTCGATAAGACTCCTTATGAAGTGTACAATGGTCCTAAGCCTTCTATTACTCATCTTCGTACTTTTGGTTCGACATGTTATATTCATAACAATGGGAAGTCGAAGCTTAACACTTTTTCGCTTTAGTCTGATGAAGGTATGTTCCTGGGATATGGACGTCCATCTTACAAAGGCTATAGAGTGTTAAACAAAATGACTCAAGTTGTGGAAATAACATGCAATGTTGTTTTTTATGAGTCTACCTTAGTGCACAGAGTTATAAGAGAGAAAGAGGATAACAATCATAAGGCTAATGATATCCATGGTCAATCGATCTTGAATTCTTTCAAAAATATGAAAATTGTCCTGACTAAGTCTATGAGTGATTGTAATCCAACCCAGACGCACTCAGCAGGTGACCAGACTGCTGACCGGGCCAATGATGCTAATGATCATGCTGAGTCCACCACCCAAATTTATCTTAATGATAATTTGGATATTCCGGGATCGCTTGAAGAAGAAGATGAAGAAATGCCAGATCAAGGACGTATTGCTGAAGGAAGATTGGACGTTGATGAGGAAATTGCTAAGGACGATGCTGAGAATCCAGCTGCTGAGGACCCGGTAGCTGAGATTCCTGATGCTGATGTTCCGAATCCTGAGATTCCTGATGCTGATGTTCCGAATCCTGAGATTCCAGATGCTGATGTTCAAAATGCTGAGATTCCTGTTGCTGAGATGCCAAATGCTGAGGTGCAGGATGCTGAACCCCAGGTGATTGCTGAGGAGAATTTTCTAGCAGAGAACAATTCAGCAGGCGAAGCTAGCAATGCAACCCCAACAACCAGCAATCCAATACCGAGATGGCTACGTGATCACCCCCTAGAAGCTGTGATTGATGATGTCAATGATCCAGTAAGGACGAGACAAGACTATGCTATGTTAGCATGCTATATGTCGCATGAAGAGCCAACCAAGATTGAAGATGCTCTACAATCCTTAGATTGGGTGAATGCTATGCAAGAGGAGCTTGTTGAATTCACGCGCAAACATGTTTGGGATTTAGTGGATAGACCCGAACATCAAAGTGTTATTGGAACCAAGTGGGTTTTCAAGAACAAGAAAGATGAGTGAGGAAATGTTGTCCAAAATAATGCTCGTCTAGTAGCAAAAGCCAATAGACAATGCAAAGGAATTGATTACGATGAGACGTTTGCCCCAGTAGCTCGACTAGAAGCAATAAGGTTATTCCTTGCATATGTTGCACATCATGAGTTCTCTGTGATGCAGATGGACGTGAAGAGTGCCTTTCTGAATGGTGAGCTCAAGGAAGAGGTGTACGTTGAGCAACCATCAGGCTTCGAGCAAGGAAACCAAGTTTACAGGCTAAGGAAAGCCTTATATGGTTTGAAGTAGGCATCGAGGGCATGGTATGGAACATTGTCAATGTTTTTGCTAGACAATGGTTTCAAGAAAGGGAAAATCGATCAGACTCTCTTTCGCATCAAGGATGAAGGAAGTATCTTACTTGTGCAAATATATGTCGATAACATTATCTTTGGCTCTAAGAATCAAAGCTTATGTGATAAGTTTTCAGAGCTGATGCAAAGTAACTTCCAAATGAGTATTATGGGAAAGATGTCCTACTTTCTCGGATTGCAAGTCCAGCAATCAAGTGATGGAATCTTCATTCACTAGAGAAAGTATACTCGCAATCTGATTGCTAAGTATTGTCCTGAAAAGACGAAGAGCTTAAGGATTCCAATAAGAACAAGCTATCAGATAAGCCTCGATGAAGGAGGATAACCTGTGAATCCTACATTATATAGAGGTATCATCGGATCCTTGTTTTACTTAACAGCTAGCAGACCAGATATTTCTTATTCTATCGGTGTATGCGCGAGACATCAAGCAAATCCGAAGAAGTCACATTTGGATGTTGCTAAGAGGATTGTCCGATACCTCAAGTGTACCGAGGGTCTAGGAATTTGGTACCCAAGGTCTGATGGGCTAGCACTCAGTGGTTATTCAGACTCAGACTTTGGAGGGTGCAAGATTGATCGGAAGAGTACCAGCGGGACATGCCAATTCATTGGACATAAGCTGATTAGTTTGTTTAGCAAGAAGCAGCACTCAGTGGCTACGTCCACTACTGAAGCAGAATACGTAGCAGCTCCAAGTCGTTGTGGATTAGGCAGCAATTGCAAGATTATGATATTCCTCATGAATGTGTGCCGATCTACTGTGACAACAATAGTGCTATGTGCATAACAAAGAACCCCGTTCATCATTCAAGGATGAAGCATATTGATATCCGACACCACTTTATTATAGATCATTAGAAGAAGAAGGATATCGATGTTCAATACATATGCACTGATTATCAGCTAGCAGATATCTTCACGAAGCCGCTTGCTGAGGCCCGATTCAAACAGATATGTCTAATGTTAGGCCTCATAGAGCTAAAAGATTCTATGGATGAATGAGTTTAAGTTCTCATTCTTTCTGGATTTCTTGGATTCCTCGAAGAAGAAGGAGATAAACGTATCCTAGCTTATGTTTTGGAATTGCTAATTCTTGTTGCTGAGATATTGTTGCTAAGCAATTAGATGCTGAGTCCGAGCTCTCAGCAGATACTAATTGGCTTTCTTGCGACTAGTGGTTCGGGGGCAGAAGAATGCTGAGTCCAAGCTCTTAGCAATTGCTAAGAAGTATAATATTATAGCAAGTGGATCAGACGTTTGCTAGTGCGTGAATCCTGAGTCCAAGCTCTCAGAATTTCATCGGAATGTTATGCTATAGTTCTCTAGCAAGTGGTACAGACGGTTGCTAAGAAATGTTTGCTGAGTCCAAGCTCTCAGCAGACAACATGAGAATGATATGATATTTCAAGTGATGTCAGTAATCAACATTCTTGGATGCTAGAATATGTGGATGCTAGGATCCTGATGCTGAGTCCAAGCTCTCAGCAGTTCATATGAGTGCTAAGGATTTCCAAAGCTAGCAGATTGCTGAGTCCAAGCTCTCAGCAATCTCTGACTCTCCTAGAAGTCAAAGCGGGAAGGATTTGAATTTGAATTGATGTGTCCGACACGCTGCATTTAATGCGTGCAACTGACTGCGCCAAATCAGGAGTCGACACGTCACAAGTACTCAAGTGTTTTGGGGCGTGGGTAACCATACAAAGAGTCTCGTATATCCTGAACCGTTGATTGAATATGAAGCGGTTCTCCCCTAACCGTCAGATCGAGCACTCAGAAGGTATAAACACCATACTTCGTCAAATTTTTGAAACCTTCTGATCTTTGATATTCAAATCCCTAGCTTTTGTTCTCTCTCAAAATCCCCAAGCTCTCTCTGAAATTTTCTCTCCATTCTTAAAAAATGTTTGCTAATCCTGAATCTCCCCAACAATCTGAATCCCCTACACACTCCAATATGTTCGATTCTTCTACTGAATCTGGAATCCCCATCCATTCCCTCACTGTCGATGTGACCCTCCACGAATGGTGAAGATGATATCCCATAAGACCAACTCGTTACGCTAGCCAGGAGGAAGGAGACATCCAGTCTGTCCAATAATCAGAGGTGCGTTGCACAAATTATGAAAGAACGCATACTCTACACTCCTCTTGCTGCGCTTCAGATTCCGGAATGGATAATGGAAACCCTAGTCAAGGCAGGGGTAGTTCAATACTTGTCAGCAGAACCACTGTGGTTCCACCCGCATATGGTTTCTGAATTCTACGCGCAAGCTGTCATAGCTGAGGACAACCAGAAGTCCTTCAAAACTTCGGTGTTTGGCACAATTTTGGAAGTGAATGCTGCCATTCTTGCTGCTAAGTTTGAGCTTCCCAATGCCAGCGAGTGTATTGCTACTTACAAGGTCAACGATCTAGAGGAAATTGAGAAAAGGTGGAAAGCCTAGAAGAAGCCAGAATTGATAAAAGACCAGGAAGGGAAGCCGATCACATTCAAGGTAGCGACCCCTATTAACCAATTCAAGGATGATTTCAAGCTCCTTGATGAGCTGGTAATCAAGATGTTTCAGTGTGATGTCGGTTCATATTCTAAACTTTCGGCAAAGAAATATGTTGTTATGATGGCATAAGTCGATGGGATCAAAGGCAATTGGGTGGAATTCTTCTATAGGCGGTGGTTAGAGCACGCCAAGAAGAACCTTAAGATCAAGAAGGAGGGTGTCTTTACCTCCAATGTAAATTTTGGGTTAAAAATAAGCTAGTTCATAGAGATGTTCTTCCATAAGAAGAAGCTTGACAGAGGAGAGAAGCTTCTTCCTACAGACTTTATCCTGCAAACGAGAAAGACACCAGCCCCTACCGATCGCACCCGACCAATCATACTGAAGGGAAAGTCCAACGTTGACACCAAGATTCCTACTTCTCCGGAAGAGCCCCATTCATCCTTGTTAGCTTTCCAGAGATTGGAGCATGCAGTCGCTCTAACCCCTGAGGAGATTGCCGCTGTGACTAAGGCCGCTGAGATCGAGAAATGCTTCCAGGATATTGATGAGATCGAGAAACTGGGAAATCTTCTAGCGGAGCAAGTTGAGGAGATATTTGCCAAGAGGCAAGCTGAGCAACCGGCTCAAGCTTTGGGTCAACTTGCAGTCGCAATACCCAAGAGGAAGAGGTCGGACGTGGCAGATCCTGAAAAGAAAAGGCGAACACGCAGAAGGCTTGTCAAGTCTGTTGAGAAAGAAAAGGCAGAGAAAGAAGCTGCGGAGAAAGAGGCTGCTGAGAAACAAGCACAAGACACTCCTCTCTCTTCTAAACCTTTTGAAGAGAGACTATGAGCTGTAAGGAAGACGAACTTGAATAGGAAGGCAGAGAAGAAGGAGCAAGAGAAAAAGAGGTACAAAAAGGAGATAGAAAGAATCACATTTGAAGCAAGAGATCAGAACTTCGAACAAGTTAAGCAAACTGCTGAGGAGATCGCTGCCAAGAAAGCTGCTGATCAGCTAACAGCCAGGGAAGCTGCTGCGTTGGTAGCACGAGCAGCTGAGGAGGCCAGAAGGCTAGCAGCTGCTGCTGCTAAGAAAGGGAAAGGGAAACAGGTTGCGGATGTTCCCATTCCCACACCTGTGGTTGCTGAGGAGATCGTGCTCAAACACAATGCCTTGACCGATCAACACTTGGACAAATTGATGGAGGCTGGTGTTTTTGATGCCCCAGACTGCCCTCGTGGCCAAGGAGGGGTCTTGATCGGGGAGCCTGCTGATGAGCAAGGAGGAAACAACAGTGCTGATGAGGTTATTGTATTTGATGAAGCTTCGGGATCATGACGGAATGCTGAGCCCGATGCTAGCATATCTGCTAGAGCTGAAGGGTCAAATGTTGAGGCAAGGCCTAGCACGGAGATTCCTGCTGAGGAGAGGCCTAGCGCGGAGATTCCTGCTGAGGCGAGGCCTAGCACTGATATTCCGGCTAAGGCAAGGCCCGAGGGTTATGTTGAACAAGATCCGGCCTTTTAGCTTCCTGCTTTTCTGATTCCGATTCTAATGGAGAATCTGAGAACGTTTATGACGCTCGCATCCTGAGGAAAGTCCCAACAGGCGACAGTGAGACACTCCAAGTTCCTTTTAAAGGATTGCCAGGAAAAAGATTCAAGTTACGAAGGGTTGCTCAATGGTGTGCACCGGTCTACCTCGAGGAGAAGGTAAATTCTGATCTATTTCCTATGCTTTCAGAGATAGAAGAATTTGTGTTGGCCGAGGTTGAAAGAGACATTGCCAACGTGTTTTATGCTGAGCTTGATGAGACCACACCCGAAGGGAAGTTGTTGGGTGAAAAGTTCAGGAGATGGAAGAAGTTCGGTTATATGATGCACCAGCTATGTTTCGAGGAGCAAATGTTTATGATCACAGCTAAGGGTCTGAATTTCTGGACGAAGGAGGAGAAATGGGCCAATGATTGGATGGATCAAGTGGCCGGAACGAAGCAATATTCTGATAAGCAAGTGCTTGCAAGGCTTCAAGCCATTCGTGCCCATAGGCTGTTCTCTACTCCAAAATCCTTGCCGAAATCTTCATTTGCTCCTGATGGATACTCAGATGCCAGGATTGAATTGTCAAAGCGCCAAGCAAAAGTAGCTGCTGAGTATAAGAGACGCCAAGCAGAGTATGAAGCTGTAAAGAAGGAGCGGCTGCTCGCCAGGATCGTTGCCACGGCTGCTGAGCGAGAGGTCGCACAGCTAGACGCCTAAGACAAAATGATTATCATGTTCTTGGAGGACGACATCCATATAATAGTAAGAGCTGTTCAAGCAGAGGAGGCCCGAGCTGCTGAGACTGTTCAAGTTTTGGAGGCAGCAAAGCGAATAATGGATGAGGAGACTCTATACTCTGATGCCCAAAGCGATATTTCTCAAGCCAAGGAGGCGGCCCATCTCATAATACACGAGGACACTCGATACTCTGCTACTCAAAGAGAAGTTGCTCTAGCCATGGAGGCGGCAAAGCGCTTAGTTGATGAGGAAACTCTATACTTAGGTGCCTATGGCAACGTGGATGGTGAGATGGAAGGAGGTGACTCTGCTGGAGGCCGAGAACTTGCGATAGCCACAACATCTTCTTTTGATGCTACTCCTGTATGTTCTCACGACTTCTACTCATACTTGGATTCTACCGTTCAATTTGCTGTACAAAATGCTCTATGAACTTTCAATGAACGAGTGGCGATGGAAGCGACTGAGATAAAGAGGGAAGTTGGGAATTTCAGAGCGATGTCTCCGAAGTCCAATCCGAGATTGCTGAGATCAAGTCTGATGTGTCTGGTGTGAAGACTAATATGGATGTGCTGAAAGATGAGGTCGCTGACTCCCAGCAGAAGCTCACGCAAACTGTCATCTCTTTCTCATCCACCTTTTATGTTGCGATCAAAGAGGGGGAAGAGAGGAGACTTGCTGAGGCAGAGCAAAGGAAGAAAGTGGAGGAAGAGCTCGCTGCTGCTGAAGAAGAGCGCAGGATTGATGAGGAGGACCTGAAAAAGAAAGAGATAGAGCTAAAGTTGAAGAAGTTGGAAATGGAGAATGAGAAGCTTGCAAAGAAGTTGGAGAGGGAGGCGGATGAACGAGAAGCCAGCAAAGCCCATCTTGAGAAGTTCGTGTAGATGACCATTGGCAAATTCGAAGAGTATGACCAGAAGAAGCCTGCTTCTGACCCATGAACTTTTGTATCTCTTTTTGGTCTCTTTCAATTCATTGTACATGTAATCGCTCAATATCATAAATGAAGTTGGATCAGACTTAGACAATTTCTCATTGTCCACTTCTGATTTTTGCGTGTCTGAGTTGATATACACTTTTTGTGTATTCAACGAAAATTGCATGTGGATGCTGAATCTTATATCTTTTAATTGGTTGGTAAAATGCTTGCTGGATTATTTGGGTGCTAAATTCTAGCATATTCCTAAGTAGCATTTACTTGTGTTTTAAACCAATCCTTGCTAAGATTTAAGTTGGGTAAATTCTGAGATAGTTTTCTGAACTTAAACATTTGTAAACTCAGACATTTTTTCTTCTTAGATTCAGCAATTAGCTAGTAGGCTTTGATCGCACAAAAAATGGGGAAATTGTTAGGAATTATGTTGTAATTCTCCCTTAGATCAAAATTGTAAAAGGTTTTGTTGAATCAAAGCCTTAGTAGTTTGGTTGATCATTGCTGAAGTCTAGCATAGTCTAGCAACTCTTGTGTAATGTCTTGTTTAGGAAAAATATCGAGTTATAATAGATTAGAATGCTAGAAGTATTCTCAGCAGATGGTAGCTGCTAGAGAACTCAGCAGACAAGGATGACTGCTAAGGAAGAAAGTAGTCATGTGCTAAGAAGAGTGATTGCTAAGGAGTTAGCAATCATATGCTGAAAAGAAAAGACTGCTAAGGAGATAGCAGACATATGCTAGAAGGATGTTTGCTAAAGTGAAGGAAAGAGTGCTAGGAGTATTTACTCAGCAGTCAGCAGTAAAGATCTAGCAGAATGCTAAAGGAGTCAGCATTCGCTGCTATGGAAGAGATTGCTAGAAGCTATAGCAATCAGAAGCCAAGATATCGAGTGATAGCAGAATGCTGAAGGAGTCAACATTCGCTAGTATTTAGCAGATTACAAGAAGAGCTCAACAACCAAAAGACTTAGCAAATTGCTAAGTAGAGCTCAGCAATCAAGAGGCCTAGCAGAGTATTTCCATCATTCTCCGATAGAATGCTAAGCAAGGAAATACTTAGCAAACACTTGCTAAAGACGCCCGTTGTGATAGAAGGTACAACAAAGGACGAAAGCCTTACCCAAAGTAGATAAAAAGGTACTGTACGACGCCGGAAAGGAAGAAAAAGCAAGTAACCAATTTGGACGGAGAAGACCGTTGTGTCTAACGGGTTTGGATATTCAAAGTTTGAATCTCCAGATATAAAAGAGAACTCCAACAGAGAGAGACACTACTACTGCTCATACTCGCTCATTCAAACACTTGAACAATCGAAAAAGCAAACAGAGATTCCTTTAACAAAAGCAAACCAAACAAAAGAGAGAGTAGTCAGTTGAGAGCCCTCTTAAAGAGAAGTATTCAAAGCTCTCAACAACCATAGTGTCCCCCATTGAATATCTGACAATATCTTGAAGAGATTTCTCTACTTTGTTCAAGAATCTAATCATTGGGATACCTTCCATACTAGGAAGCATCCAGCAGTCACATCTCTGAAAAGGGATAGACTCTGACAGGCTGTTGCCAAAACAAGGCAAAGTTCAGGAGAGAACTATAAAACCTCCATTACAGCGAAGGACAAGTTTTACGAAGGTGCGCCCTTGACTTGGCCGTAGCTGCTGACAGAAGAGATCAAAGAAACGGAGGATAGCTTTGTAGTGGCCGGCTCGAAAGCTCACCGCCTTCTACAAGAGATAGGCGATTCCTTGTACTTCAAATATCTTTTTAGTGAAATTCTCAATGATACGATTGAGAAGTGGACTTAGATCTTTAAGATCGAACCACTATAAATCTTGTGTGTTCTTTATTGTTTTATTGCTTACTGTTTGACTGTTGTGATTTGAAACCTAGCATCGACAGTTGCTAGTGTATACCTCTGAAACAACCCTAAGAACAACTCCGAGCTAAACATTTTTGACAAGAACTTAAGTGCAAGAGAATCATTAATTTTCCGCTGCATTCGCGAGTTAGTTATTTGCTATTCACCACGATGACTCTGATTTGGGACCAACATATGCTAGCTTTGATGCACCAAAACCTATTACAATTACATAGTAAGATCTAATAGGGTATTTCTAATAATTTCATCATTATTCCCAACAGTCTCTCGGTATAAATTCGATGTGAGAGATTTTACAAGATCTATATTATAAAAGAATTTTTATACTCCCTCCGTCCCAATTTATTAGTCCTACTTTACTTTTTTGTCTGTCCCATTTAATAGTCTCATTTCCTAAAATGACAAAATTTTTCACACTCACCAATAAAATATTAATTCCAATACACTCACAAACATTAGTTATTGAGCCATTTCACTTTGGGACTATTAATTTGGGACGAATGGAGTATATTATTTGTTGTATTATTTACTGAATACACACTAGATATATTATTTATTGAAGAAAAATACATCATTTACTGAATAAAGACTAAATAAATTATTTATTATATAAAAATACATTAATTAAAAAATACATCATTTATTGAGAAATTCAATTAAAATATATGTATAGGTTTAAATCCATCTTAAAGAACCATGAGTTTATCTCATACATGTTTCATAATTTTCTTGTATCGAACCACAATTTTATTAATTCAATAATCGTTGTTGAACTTAAAAATCAATATGAGAATTTGAATTCAAAGTGTTAAAATGACTTTCTAATTTTTTTTTTAATTGTAAAAATTAGAGTATATTATTTAAATTGAAAAGAGGTATTACTGACATTACTCAAACTCAAATTAATCGACCATAAACAAAATATTTAACAATTGAACTCCGAATTCTCATGTCATATTTTGGGCGTCAAAGTTTTTCTTTGTAGTTGAACAATGGATAAACTTTTGATATTTAAGTTATAAAGTTTCTCTTTAAATATAATATATTAGTAATACTTGATATTAATGGGGTCAGTAAACGGATTTTGCCTTTTTGGTAAAGACAAAATTATTCTACAGATGTAACGATATGTAAATGATTTAAAATGAATAAAATAAAGCAAGACGCAGGTGCAGAGATTAGAAAATTCATATGTTTATGTAGAAAGATTCCATCCATGTGAGTGAATTAATTATAAAATATAGTTGATCAGAACATGAGTAAATTGCAGGCATGTGCCATCAAATGATGAGGAATTTAATTGTTAAAATTAAATTTGTTATTGTACCAACCATTTTGATAATGTTGTGCTTTCTTAACATTATGTCCAATACCATTTAAATATATTTTGGAATGTAAACGAAATTAACAGAATGAGTATAGTTGTATTTTAATTTTATTTTTTTAATAAAGAATCGAAATTTATATTATATAAATTTATGATTTAATTAAATTTTAACGAACTTGATAAATCTAGAATTATTTCTAAAAACATATTATTTTCTATGAGGAAACAAATTAATTATTTGCAATAGTTGTATTTACCACAATACAGCATATACTTATTACAACTAAAAAAACTGAAATATTCCTTAAATAAAATAAAGAAATGTTAAGAAATTTGTTAGAATTCTCCTTATTTTAATATTATGTTTTGGTGGGTTAAAGAATGTAAAAGTCATCTTCGAAAGTTTAAGCATAGTCGAAAATGTAAAGTCCTGTATATGATCAATTTCGAGTTGTAAGTTGGAGCTAATCCGAAGACTGGACTCGCCAATCAGTCTAGTATGCGCAAAAGACTCAACAAACTATTGTTCATGCTTAACGCACAAGTCTGGGAATATAAGAGTCTGGCTGATAAGTTTGGCATTCTCCATGTACGGGTTCAACAAGTATGATTCACTCGGTACAACAAACTTGCCAGCATAGGGACCAAGCATACACTGAAGAATGACATCACCAGCATGGACATGCAAGTATGACGACATTAGCATAGACTTCATAGTCTTGGTCCCAATGCAAAGATACAAGAAGAATCGTTTGAGGAACGTACTGACGAAGTACAGACTTTAAGGATTGGAGATTTCTTAAAGTATGCAAGCACGAAACTCTATATCTCGATACCTAGGACATTCAGTCCGAGACCCCTCAAATTGATAAATACTACCGTTCTGACACAAATGCAAAGCATCACTATCGCTATCAGAAAAAGTTAAAGTAGGTGCGAAACATCTGGAAAAGCACCACCTACCAGCCTAGTGCAGTAGTCAACAGAGACATCTGATTGAACATCTTCCAATTTATCTTTAACGGACATTTATTTAAAACCTTCTATCTCACACTTATAAATACCGGAGATTTCAATAGAAGAAGGTTATGAACTAAAACTGAATTTACAACGAATTCTCGATGAAGTTCAGATTTTACAAGCTACATCTTATGAAAACTGAATTTAAGCTAGCTTAAAAAGCCAAAGTTCTGACATAACAGTTGTGGCTATTAAGCTTTTCCGTGTATCACATTAGTGAACACGAGACTCAGAACCTTAGTGTTGAGTTATTTATTGGTAGTCTTTCTCTCCAAAGACTACAACAGTCTAGTACATCTTGTATTCTGACTCTTACGGTCAATCTGCCGCCGAGGAGAAAGTTCAAGGGAAAACTATAAAGACCCTATTCTAGCGATGAGGAGGCTGAGTGGTGTGCCCACACTCTAAGGAGCTACGAAGCGAAGAACCAAGCAAGGACAAGGCGAGTGTTCTTGTGGACTGAAGGATGGGGCATTCTTCATCAAGCAATGCATCGTAGGAGCAGCTATTAAGTTCTAAGCTTAGTGGATTACCAAACTTAGGTTTGAAGAGTGGATGTAGGATATTTTGGTCCGAACATCGTTTGTCATTTATTGCTTTCGTTTACTATCAGTTTACTTTCATTTCAAACTCAACACTCTAGTGTTGTAATATACATTGAATATTGACCTAAAGCATACTATACCCTAAATACCTGATCTAAAATTTGATAAACCAAGCTGGCACATCACCATCTGCTTGGATGAGTGCAAGTATACCGAATTAATCAAATTCATGTCCGCTGTGCACATTAAGTAAACTCTCATAAACTAGGACCAACAATTGGTATCAAAGCAGTTAGTCCTTCTAGGTTGGTCGTTTTGAGTCGCTTAGGTTTGGCATCCTTTCCTTGCACAATTTTTTTCTTGTCTTATCTTATGATCTTTGGTATATTGGAATCATAATGAATATACTCAAGAGCTACCCTCGTACGATCCGGAGAAGTACGAGAAATAGAAGAAGTGGTCTTCCATCCAGTTGAAAAGGATTCATCCAGAAATGATCGAGGTGTTGGAAAGTGGACCAATAAAGATTACCAAGGTCCTTCCACCACTTGGCACTGAAGGCACAAGGACCGTTAAGAAACCGTACGACGAGTGGACTCTAGAAGACAAGAGGAGGAATCAACTTGATTCCGTAGCTCTAGAGACCATACAATCTTCCTTGTCAAATGCTCTGGTGGAGGAAGTTATGCAGTTCAACATCGCTAAAGAAGTAAGGGATTATCTCGATACACTTTTCCATGAGACCGATCAAATGAAGTGCATCGAATTGTAAGTTTGTGTCGACAAGTAAGTGTCATTCTTGATGCTACCTGGAGAGACGATAAAGGCGATGGAGAAAAGGTTCAACACCATGGTCAATGAGCTCAAGGTATTGGATAGGACATACTCTAATGTAGATCTCAACGCGAAGATCTTATCCAAAATGCCAAAGGAATACTGGTTCGTCAAAACAACCGCGCTGAAGGAGAAAGATCAATCAGAATTGATGACCAAGGAATTGTTCACCCAACTCCAAGCCCATGAATGGGACATCCAGATGGTGAACTGAATGAGGCTATCCAAGCGCCAGCTCGCCAAGGTAACAAGATGAGGATGCAACTTATATCATAAAATGGGATTCCAAATGGAAACCCAAGAAACCCTTCCATACTGACTGACTAGCTGGTCAGCCGAGATCACTACAGAGAGAGCTTCGTACTACATCGGGATCACAATTTAAGGAAGGAGAAAGCTCAATCGCCGAGCTTGAAGAGCAAATGAGGAGGCTTTCCAAACTCCTCGAGAATGCGAAAGGAAAGAAGGAAACACCTAGTTCTGAGGAAAGAGATTCATCAAGCGAGCCCTAAGAGCATGCTTCCAAAGCAGTTCCTCTGAACATCTAAAGTTCGAGTGTCCCTCTATGGATAAGGATGAAAGGGAAAGATTGAAAAAGGTCTTCGAGCGTCGAGCATCAAAAGCAATAGCCTAATCTATGCTTACAAGGATGGAGATGCCGGACATTCCAAACCATAATGAGGACTACTCATCTGAAGAAGAAGAATATGACAAGGACGCTCTTATAACATTCATGGTCACATTCGGAGAGGAAGCAGAGGATGTGTTTGTCCCCGATCAAAGTTTTTCATATATGCAGTGGAAGTATTAAAAATGTCTTGCACTTATCTTGCTAAGGTCACGACTTAGCAAGTGTTTGTCAAGTGTGCTTAGGTTTGAATATTCGTTAGTTTGATTGCAGATTATACTTTAACAATTGATGTGTTGAATTTCAAATATGCACCATACACAACGTAAGGAAATAAAGTAGTAAAGGACACAAGGATTTATAGTGGTTCGAACAAATGTTCTACGTCCACTCTTAAGTCCTCCGACTGAAAATTCACTATTCGATTGATTACAAGGTCAGGCTTGATCTCTAATATTGAGCAGCTCCTTTGTCTGGTTAACGCACACCTTCGAGAACCTCGGTCTTCAATCTTCACCTTATCGCTCCTTAGAGTGAGGACAAACCTCCCTTCTCCTTGGACGTCGACTATTGGGAGTTTTATAGTTCTTCCTAGAACCTTTCCTTGTGTTTGGCAATAGCCCGTAATATTCACACTTGCACAACAAGATGACTGCTAGATTCTTTCTAGGATAGGAAGAATCCCTAGATTAACCTTAGAAGTAACACTTCAGAGGTCTCGAGCTTCACGTATGAAACCTTATGAAAAGCTTCAATCAATCTTCAAGTAAACAATCAGAGGTCACATTTGCTAGCTTTTACTAGCAACTTCAGCAATCTTCAGGCCTGTTGATTCCTTCAGCATTCTTCGGTTCTTCATTTCTAATTATATTACAACTCGAGTATATATAACCTATACAAGACTTTTACATTCCGACTCGATACTAAGTTGTTAGAAATTAGATCAGCTTGAGCTTTGATGCACCAAAACTTAATAAACATACATTGACAACCAAGGGATTTTAATGTTTCTAATAATATTCCTAACAATTTTCCCCATTTTGGTGCGATCAAAGCCTCAAACCTGAGCTTTAATACTAACTGATAATGGGAAAGCTAATTACTGAGATTACAACGTATTCCTATTATATCTATTCTCAACATATCAACTCCCTTAGACTCAGTATGGTTCCTAAATGTTCCCCCTCAAAATATAAAGAGTATTGCTCGATTATATATTTTTGCTTCACGTAAATGATTTTCATATCATTTATCAGATAATCATGTAGCACATTCACACACAATTATCAAGCAACATACATGAACATATCACACACATCCAACAATCCACGCAGTTTGTTGATTACACTGAGTGTGTAATTTCAGCTTAATCAATTAATTCAGTGTTGGACAATAAGATGTTGTCTTCAACCTGGGTTAGTTTCCATTAATCAAGATCTTGCCGTGAGGTATAGGAAACACACACCCAAATGAAAAACGTATTGTTTTAACACTAGAAGAATTATAGGGTTTGGAAGAGTTACTTCTTGGTTGTTGAAGAGTCTGAATCAGCAGCATTTTTGGCACTTGAGGAGCCGACAGTGGTCTTTTTCATATTCCTAAAGTTCTCGAGCGTTACCTTCATGAAGTTGTCCAGTACAGATTCTATCTCATTTCTTCTGATTCTTTCTTTCTCCTCAATCCTTCTTTGATCCTCTTTTTCTTCTTCTTCTTTTTGTCTTCTTAAGTCTCTTCATTTTTTCTTCTTGCTTCGAGGCGCCGAATTCTATTTTCTTGTTCCTTCAATCGCTCCGCTTCCTCGCTATTCTCTTCTCTTCCCCCTCTTTGATCACGACAAAAAGATCGGTGGAAAAGGTGTCAAAGTTGTCCTATAGAGTGCTGTGAAACTCCTCCTTTTCCTAGATCACTTGGTTCCTTACTTTAGCTTGCACAAGCGGCACTATTTGCTGCCCAATGCTTCTTCTTACCATCGTATGGATGAATACTGTAGGTCCCTCTGATAAGTACTGGAGCTCAGGGGTTCAATTGTCAGGATTGGGTGTTCCTCCGATAGCACAATTTGATTTTGGGAGGTAGGTATGGTGGCAGTGGTAACCAATGCTTGAGATGAAGTGTGAGGTGGGTTAACATCTACTGCTGTGACATGTTCATTCTCTTGAATTCTTTCTTCTCCAGCAGGAATTGCAGAAGGAGGCCTAAAGCTATCCATCATGGATTATATATTTGCCAATTGATTCAGTATGCGCTCCTTAAACTCCAACATCTTCCTCCAATCCTCTTCTCTCTTACGTGCGGCTTCCTCTTCTGCTAACTTGGTTTGCAGCTCAGCAACTGCAGCCATCTGTCTCCGTGTTGCTGGGGATTTGAAGTTCTGAGTGAATGGTGGTGAGTCTTCAATAGCATACTTAGATGTTGGCAATGAGCGATCTCCCTTGAGTGCTCTGTGCGCCTTAATCTTTTGCAATCTGGCAACGACTTGCTTTTCTGTGTATTGCCTCTTGGATGTCTAATCCATCCAATCATCTGCTCGACCAATTTAACTTCACCAGTAGTTGAGACCCATCCTTGCTATCATGATTGCGTGGTCTTCGTAATGTATTTCGTGAATGGCATAATCGAAGAATCTCCTCCTCTGGAACTCTGATTTCAGCCATTCAAGATCAGAAGACCCGTCCATTAATTCTGTAGGATATGTGTTCTCAAACTCGGCAGCAGCTTGAGCTTCAATAAAAGCACAAATGTCTTTTGCCCATGAGATGAGATCATCATTCTTCTCATCTGTCACGGTGACAGGAGGAAACCACTTAGCAATCCATTTTGCTTTAAATTTCTTGTCAGGTGGTCCTTCTATGGGCACTCTTAGTGTTTCTCCTCTAAAGATAGATTCACCATCTGCAAGCATCATACTCCCCATGGCAGTTCCAGTGTTTCCTGCATTCTCCTCATCATCAGTACTAGGGATGGCACTAAAAGATATACCTGATACTTCGGGAGAGGTAGGGATTGGAATGCGCCTCTGCTAGAGTGATTCAATTGTGTTTTCAAGCACTGAGGTAGTATATGCTTCTGAATTCCATCCTGGAACAGAAGATGGATCCATTGCTAAGGCGCGGAGATACTGCTCGTTTCGGGCTCTCACGCTTGCAGTGAGGTTGGCTTGCAATCTTGCTTGGGTTTCAGCATGCAAAGAGGTAGTGGTTCCTCCTCCATTGTTGTCTTCTCAACAATGCTCTCGTCAGCATCCAACTTCTCTACTGTAGGGTTGGTTTGCTGATCAGCTGTCTGTGTAGCTAACTCGGGATTTGTTGTACCCTCAATTGTCATCATCTCAAGGTCAGCATGCTCCTCTTCTGCTGCCTTGTCTTTCTAGTCTTCGGTCGAGATTTGGTTCTCTTTGTTCTCCAAATCACATTCTGCTAAAATTATAACAATTTTGCCTTCTCCATGCGCAGCCACTTGTTCATCCTCAATTCCCTTTTTCAACAGTGACATCAGCTCCTTACTTCCCCCTTAAGTGGTGACAGGCTGAATAGTAAGGGTAGAAGAATTCCTTTCTCCTTGCACAGGAGTCTGCTGCTTCCTTGATCCTTCGAGTCTCCTTGGCACAACTTCTTGTGAATCCATAAATGATCCTTTCCTTTTCCATTTGTCAAATTATATATCAGACATGGCATCTGGATTGACAACCCTTTCTTCAACACTGCTAACCTTAGCTTTCCCTTTCGCAGTTTGTGCCTTCTCGATGTCCTTCTTGGTGATGTGTCCAGGTTGATCACCAGCTTAAATCTAAGCGTTGCGCTCAGCATAGATAGCCATGACTTGCTCATATTGAACATCCCTTTGTTCAAGAGTCATCTTCAGCTTAGCTTTGTCAAATTCCTTCTGTGCGCGTGCCCTTTCCAACGCTTTCTCTTGTTGCCTCTTCTTCTGAGACTGCTCCTTGTCAGAGAATTCTAGCCTTCTCTTTGTATCCTTGGAGGCTGGCTCAATGGGCTCTGCCTATCTTTCCTGGGCAACATCTGGAATTGGTAGAGATGTGTCTCCCCCTTGTATGGTGACCTCAACTTTTGATCCTTGAAAGCGATCATGCTTTCCTCTTTTCTTGGCTTGATCCTCATCACCTGCTGGCTTGCTCCTCTTTTGCTGAGGGCTTCTCTGCAAACGCCTCCACTTTGAAATAGTAGGCATAGGGGGCTGAGTGGATTTCAGCTGAGTGATGTCGACTAAGCTTTCATATTCTTTGAACACAGCGTCCTGATCATCTTTCATTCGTTCATCTTCAATTTCCTCCGCAGTGAGTGGAACAACAATTGGCAGGATAACATGTGCTTTGTGGGGGTCTTCTTCATCACAAACCGGTTCCTCGGGGTTGACATTGCTCTTACCTCTTGGAATAAGTGGTTCTCTGAAGTTCTTTGGCAGCTGTTGTTTCTTGGTTTGCAGTATTGTAGGGTTTTACCGTGAACCGAATCACCAAAACCAAACTGAACGGGATCCATTTATGGATTTTATGCATAATTAAATAAAAGATAAACCCTAGCATGCTCCTATGAATTTCATACAATATTGTGGATTCAGAATTACCGTAATTCCGTCGAGTCTGTACCGATCTTTTGCGTTTGAAATTCCAACTTGAATTCAACCATGTAATTCGATTGTTATCTGCGGAATAAGAAATTAGAACTCTAATTTCTTAGAATAAAAATCGAAAAACAAAGAGGAAGAAAGAAATCTGTTCTCCAGATTAGATCTTCAGATCTGTATCCCGGTGCTGATCAGATCTACTACAGGTGAGGACTCCGTAGATCTGTGGCTTGAGCAGGACCAGAATCAAAATTCTCCTCCTTCTCCCTTAGGATCGGTGCCTCCCTCTCTCTCTCTCTCCTAGGTTTAGTGTGTTTCAACTATGTTACAACTTATGAGAGAGAGTTGTCTATTTATAGACCTAGGGTTGTAAACCCTAATGGGCTCCTGGGCTCAATTCAGCACACTTATTTGGGCCAGACCTGAGACCTAATGCAAATAATAAAGTGGGCCTATAAATTAATTAATTCCCATGTCCACAACCTAGGACACAATTAATTAATTAATATTAATTCTTTTTCACCAAAGAATTAATACTGACCTACCTATTTATTACCACGTGATGAGAACGGGCTGCATTAATTGAGAATCCCCAAATTTAAGGTTACCGGACATTCATTAATTAATCGGAGCCTCTGACAAGCTCTAACTACAATTAATTAATATCTTATTATTCCTGAGTAGTACCAATCAATCCTTATCACTCGTGCCAGAACTTAATCAGCCTGCTAGACTTTGGCATGATGAATGTTATTGAGCTCCTCAGAGAATGTCCCCATCCTATTACTCGGATATGGTTACCTAAACCCAGTCTCAGGCAGTAGTACTACACAAATTGCTGTTACCCAAGATGCGGATATACGAGCACGTTACTTAGGCTCTCCACCATGGCAAGTCAAAGCAACGGTCAACCCGTGCAAACCCCTGACCCTTCGTTAGGGTTTGGACTCAATCAATATAACGAGATCTTGTATTCGCTGATGTCAGACAGACGAATACATCTCACTGCGGTCCATCAATACGCCACCTCTGCGTACCAGCATGTCAAGTAACCAAGACAGACTATTTATTCCGACAATGTCGCAACCATCCGGACAGACGTATCCTCATACGCTGTCTCGGCTGTGATCAGGTTTATGTCTCACTAGGTGAAGTGATCATACTGTCTTCTGTGATCTACAACACGCTGTATGATCGTCCCTATCGGTGAGACAAAAGGATTCCATTGTTCATACATGTAAGATTGTTAACAGATAGGAGAAATAAACCGTTGTATACTCATTATTATAAATTCTTTCAGTATACAAAACCCATCAATCTCCCACTTATACTCAAAGCATAACTAAGTTATTACGGAGTATACAGTCCGTCTATCTAGTCTACTGTCTCTTTAACCACTATCAGTGGTCGGCATCCACCTCAGACCCAGCTCACGAATATGTCTTTCGTAAACTTTCTGCGGCAAACTCTTTGTAAATGGATCAACAAGATTGTCAGCAGTGTCAATCTTCTTAATCAGCACATCGCCCCTCGATACGATTTCTCGTATGATATGGTACTTTCTCTCTATGTGTTTGCTTGCCCTGTGAGACCGCGGTTCCTTTGAGTTTGCCACTGCACCAGAGCTATCACAATTAATTGTGATGCTCCTCGGCAAACTCGGGATCATGCCCAACTCTAAAAGGTAGTTCTGGAGCCATACCCCCTCTTTCGATGCGTCGGAGGCGGCGACATATTCCGCCTCCATAGTGGAGTCAACAATGCATTTCTGCTTTGAGCTTCTCCAAGATATAGCTCCACCTCCTAGGGTAAACACATATCCTGAGGTCGATTTCTTCTATTCCTGGTCCCCATGGAAATCCGAGTCCGTATAACCCACATGGCACAAATCCTCACATTGATAAACTAGGCAAAAATTCCTAGTTCTTTTCAAATACTTTAGGATGTGCTTTACAACAGTCCAGTGCGCCTGTCTAGGGTTACACTGATATCTTGCTACCATGCCAACGGCATAACAGATATCTGGCCTGGTACACAACATCGCATACATGAGGCTACCCACAGCCAAAGCATATGGTACAAGACTCATCTCATCTTTCTCCCGTTGTGTCTGAGGACACTGCCCACTAGAAAGATGAACACCATGTCTTAAAGGCAACAAGCCTTTCTTGGTGAGTTGCATGCTGAACCGGGCTATCACAGTATCCACATAGGATGCCTGGGATAAGCTCAACATTCTTCTCTTACGATCTCGTAAGACCTTAATCCCAAGAATGTAGCCAACTTCTCCCAGATCCTTCATTTGGAACTGTTCGGATAACCAAGCTTTGATTTCGGACATCACTCCCTCGTTGTTTCCAAATAGGAGTATGTCATCAACGTATAGTGCAAGGAAGACCACTCTCCCACTGACACAAAGTCGGTAAACACAACTTTCGTTTTCCAACTGTGCAAATACATAGGATTTAATCACATTGTTGAAACGTAAGTTCCACGACCTTGAAGCTTGCTTAAGTCCATACAAGGACTTCCTAAGCTTCCAGACAAGATGTTCTTCACCCTTGCTTATGTAACCCTCGGGTTGCTGCATATAGATGTCCATACCTTCTTCAAGGTAACCATTTAGAAAAGCGGTTTTGATATCCATCTTCCAGATCTCGAGGTCCATATGCGCGGCTATGACAAGGAGTATCCGAATGGATTTGAGCATGGCTACGGGTGAAAAGGTTTTGACATAGTCAATGCCCTCTTTCTGACTATAACCCTTTGCCACCAGCCTGGCTTTAAAAGCCGTGATCTTTCCATCCGCCCCTTTCTTTCTCTTGTATTCCCATTTGCATCCTATGGCCCTAAAGCCATCCGGCAAATCAGTTTTCTGGTATACATCCATAGCAGTTATGGATTCTATTTCAGAATCCATGGCGACACGCCATTTGGCAACATCCTTGTCCTGCACTGCCTCTTCGTAAGTCAGTGGGTCAAAGTCCTCATGTCCGTCTTCCGGGCTCAAGTCCGAAGACTCACCCACGAACATGTATCTTTCTGGCTGGAAAATAACTCTCCTACTACGACGAGGCATCGGTGCCGTGTCAGTAGTAGGTGCAGTAACTTGTGGTCCTGCACCTTGCACTGAAGAATGTGTCTGTGGTGTTGTACCTCTCACAGGTGCACTCACATCTACACGTTCCCCTTCCCTTGGAATCGCATTCTCGTTCTCAATTTCTTGAAGAACGATATCACTCCTTGACTTGAGATTACTCACATACTTGTCTTCCAAGAATCTAGCGTTGGTGCTAACAACGACTCTTTGACTCTCAGGACAGTAAAAGTAACCACCATTCGTTTGCCTGGGATACCCTATGAACAACATTACTTTTGACCTGCTTTCTAATTTATCAGGTTCCTTCGACAGTACGTGTGTCGGACAACCCCATACTCTAAACTTGCACAAACTAGGTTTGCGAACAAGGAAGAGCTCAGAAGGCGTCTTAGGAACTGATTTAGAAGGCACCACATTAAGCACGTAAGCTATTGTTTCCAATGCGTAGCCCCAAAACGAAATTGGTAAGTTTGCATAACTCATCATTGATCTTACCATCTCAAGAAGAGTCCTATTTCTTCTTTCAGCTACACCGTTTTGCTGGGGAGTACCCGGTGCAGTCCACTAGGATGTAATCCCGTTTTTCTGACAAATATTGCAGGAACTCGTTACCGAGGTATTCGCCACCGCGGTCAGATCGCAGTGACTTGATAGTTTTCCCGACCTTATTTTCTACTTTAGCCTTGAACTCTTTGAATTTCTCAAAGCATTCGGACTTGTAGCGAAGCAGGATAACATATCCGTACCTTGAGTAATCGTCAATGAAAGTGACGAAGTACTCGTACCCTCCACGAGCCTGCGTGGACATCGGTCCACATAAGTCAGAATGGATCAATTCCAACACTTCCTCTGCTCGAGACTGACTAGCCTTGAAAAGCCTAGTTGACATTTTGCCCTCGATGCTGGATTCGCAGACTTGATAAGGTACAGCCCGGACTAAGTCCAATGTACCGTCATCTGCAAGTCTCTGAATCCGCTTCAAGTTGATGTGACCCAGTCTCAAGTGCCAGAGATATGTAAGATCCTCATCAGAAGAAGTAAGTTTTCTCTTTCTAGGATTATCAATTATGGATGAATTAAATGCAATACTTGCAGAAGACTTATGATTACAGTTAACAACATAGATAGAATTATTCAGCATTCTATGACAGATAACACCGTTATTACCAATGATAGAAACACCACTATCAAAAACAACTGAATATCTATCAACATAAAGTTTGGAAACTGAAATAAGGTTACGCCGAAAATCCGGCACGTACAAAACATCTCTCAAAGTTAAAACAGAATCATCAAAGTACAAGGTGAAATCTCCAATGGCAGGTGCACTCACTTGTGTTGCGTTCCCCATCGAGATGGTAACCTCGTCATTCTTCAGCACCCTCCTCAGTATGAACCCCTGCAAAATGTAACAAACATGATTAGTAGCTCCAGTATCCACTACCCACGAATGAGTAGAAACCGATGCTAAACATGTTTCCTTTAAGAATGCAAATGATGTACCTTGTCCCTTAGCATTCGGACAATCCACCTTTCCGCATCCAGCACACTCGTTCTTCTTTGGCGTGACCTTGACTCTCTTCCCCTTCCTAGACTTGCTATCACTGCCTGTTTTCCTGAACTTGCTCTCAGCACCATCGTCTCCAACCTTAGAGGTTGTCGAACCAGTACTAGAACCAGACAGAACAGGTTTCCATGCTCGCATGGTAGACTGCTCTACTACAAGGTCCTCAAGCAGCTCATGCAGAGCATACTCTCCCTTTGCAGCAGCAACTACCTTAAAGTCATAATAGGATTCCGGAAGAGAATTCAAGATAATATCAATCTCGCCTTGCGCACTGATATTACCACCCCGCACTGTAAACTGTCTCATGAGATCAATCACAGACATCAAGTGCGTAGTCACTGAACTATCCTCAACCATCTTCTTGCACACAAGATTGTGCACAAGCTTGCAGTTAATAGTTCGCTCCACTTTGCCAAAAGCTGTCGAGAGTTCCTTCCAAAGCTCTCCAGCCCTTTCGAGGTGCTCATACTTATGCCTTAATTCTCTAGACAGGGAACCCGTGATGAGCCAGAAGGCAAACTCATCAGCATCCTCCCATCTTTCATAGAATTCAAGCTCAAGCTCGCATACTCCTCTTTGAGAGCGCAACAGTGGATCCATGTAAAGAACATGTGCTTGATTTTTCAGATAAAGGATGTGTTTGATGCAGAAACTCAATTCATTGAAGTATGGACCAGTTAGAGGATTGAGAGCAAGTATATGATCGACAATAGACATAGACATATCTGAAACAATAAAGATCTTAAATAAGAACATACACGTAGAACTTTGAAAACAAATGCATTGAAAACCTTTTAATAAATCAAATACAAATGTTTTCCACTAATTGCCCAAGAGTTCCCACCGCAAGCTACACTCGTAGACGTTTACGATGTCACCCTCAACCAGAACTGCGGGTTTTAAGGCAATCCATTTTATTTTCACTACCATTTCAGGAAGCTATTGACACTAGAAATTAATAATTAGTGAAAACCTTAGACCAAGCCATCTCTCAAGAACAGGGATGCAATTCTTGCATTATATTCTAAGATGATTCTAAGAAATTAACCACAAATTTAACTCTGGCCAAAAGAGATAGTTGAGCATGGCACGTAACCATACCGCATAGCCCTTAAAGCTTTTGTTATCTATAATTTAAATCAATCCTAGAATACTTGTGAAAGAGATCTACGCAAGCTACACTCGTAGTAGTTTACGCAAAACCCTCCCACTATTCACATGATTTAAATTGTTTGTCTAGAAATCCCAACAACCGTACCCATGCACCTCTAGGAACTAGCAAGCTACACTCGTAGACGTTTACTAGAACGAGAGATACACTTACAGCCTAGGACCGCTTTGTGGAGGTCTATTGATTTTAATTAAAAAATCTGCTTAGTATTTTTCTTTTAAAAGGTTTCTTTATGCGCACATGTAATTTCTTTATCATTATATTTCCCAAATTTTTGCATGTAATAATACAAGCCCAAAAATTCCCAAAATATAATCCAACAAGAAATTAACCACATAAGCATGCTTGGAAAGTTGTAAATAATAAAAACGATAAATCATGCTTTTCCTATTATCTACACATGCTTAATTGCGCACATAAATAAATCACATATCATACGAGGACAATTAAGGCAAACAAAAATTCCTCGTGGCCCCAAAAATAGAAAAAATAAATTATATCTATTACAATTTTAATTTGAATTTAATTTGGATAATTCCAAATCTTTTCAAATCTTCAAGGGCCTCCAAATCTTGATCCACCAAAACTTTTGGGATTTAGGCCTTTGTGATCTGATGATTTGCCCTAACCCTAATGCAAACCCTAGGGTATACACAGGATTGCACAAACCACCAAAACACGAGCCACCGCGATGGATAGCACCAGCCGACGACGACCACCGCCGCCGCCAGCTGACCGCCGCCCGCCACCGCCGAACCAGGCCGCCGCCCTGCGCCGCCGTGCGCGTACCGTGCACCCTCGTCCAGCCTCCCAGGCGTGCAGGTTGCGCGCCGTGGCTGCTGCTCGCGCGCGCCTGCCGTGCCGCGTGCCGCCGTCTGCCATGTCCTTGCCGGCCCTCCGTCGGCTCCATCTTCGTTCTTCGTCCTCGACCCGTCCAATTACATAATTTGAAAAATTACAGAAAATCTATTCTATTGTAATTTTTCAAAACTACACTAATCACGGATTTTCTCATTATTTTACAAAAACTATTCAGCCCTACACGGATAAACCACCGCGGGCTGAATCACACGGGTTGCCACGAGGAAAAAAAATTATCCACAACAATAAATTCATACATACATGCATATTGAATTTAATTATACATAAAAGAGCCATAAATCAAGAACCTGGCTCTGATACCAATTGTAGGGTTTTACCGTGAACCGAATCACCAAAAACAAACCGAACCGGATCGATTTAGAGATTTTATGCATAATTAAATACAAGATAAAACCTAGCATGCTCCTATGAATTTAATACAATATTGTGGATTCAGAATTATCGTAATTCCGTCGAGTCTGTACCGATCTTTTGCGTTTGAAATTCCAACTTGAATTCAACCACGCAATTTGATTGTTATCTGCGGAATAAGAAATTAGAACTCTAATTTCTTAGAATAAAAATCGAAAAACAAAGAGGAAGAAAGAAATCTGTTCTCCAGATTAGATCTTCAGATCTGTATCCCGTTGCTGATCAGATCAACTACTGGTGAGGACTCCGTAGATCTGTGGCTTGAGCAGGACCAGAATCGAAATTCTCCTCCTTCTCCCTTAGGATCGGTGCCTCCCTCTCTCTCTCCTAGGTTTAGTGTGTTTCAACTATGTTACAACTTATGAGAGAGAGTTGTCTATTTATAGACCTAGGGTTGTAAACCCTAATGGGCTCCAGGGCTCAATTCAGCACACTTATTTGGGCCAGACGTGGGACCTAATGCAAATAATAAAGTAGGCCTATAAATTAATTAATTCCCATGTCCACATTCCCCGGACACAATTAATTAATTAATATTAATTTTTTTTCACCAAAGAATTAATACTGACCTACCCATTTATTACCACGTTATGAGAACGGGCTGCATCAATTGAGAATCCCCATATTTAAGGTTACCGAACATTCATTAATTAATCGGAGCCTCTGACAAACTCTAACTACAATTAATTAATATCTTATTATTCCTGAGTAGTACCACTCAATTCTTATCACTCGTGCCTGAACTTAATCAGCCTGCAGCACTTTGGCAAGATGAATGTTATTGAGCTCCTCAGAGAATGTCCCCATCCTATTATGGTTACCTAAACCCAGTCTCAGGCGGTACTACACGAATTGCTGTTACCCAAGATGCGGATATACGAGCACGTTACTTAGGCTCTCCACCATGGCAAGTCAAAGCAACAGTCAACCCGTGCAAACCCCTGACCCTTCGTTAGGGTTTGGACTCAATCAATATAACGAGATCTTGTATTCGCTGATGTCAGACAAACGAATACATCTCACTGCGGTCCATCATTACGCCACCTCTGCGTACCAGCATGTCAAGTAACTAAGACAGACTACTTATTCCGACAATGCCGCAGCCATCCGGACAGATGTATCCTCATACGCTGTCTCGGCTATGATCAGGTTTATGTCTCACTAGGTCAAATGATCATACTGTCTTCTGCGATCTACAACACGCCGTATGATCGTCCCTATCAATGAGACAAGAGGATACCATTGTTCATACATATAAGATTGTTAACAGATAGGATAAATAAACCGTTGTATACTCATTATAATAAATGCTTTCAGTATACAAAACCCATCAAGTATGTAGTTGGAAGGCAGGAAATCTTCTCCACGACAGTGCTTCCCTTCGGGTATGA
>JAPKLW010000447.1:166131-184419 GCA_026898455.1 Plectranthus barbatus
ATGTTTTATCGCTTTTATTATTTACAGCTTTTCAAGCATGCTTATGTCTATGTCTATTGTCGATCATATACTATCTCTCAATCCTCTAACTGGTCCGAACTTCCATGAATGGAGTTTCTGCATCAAACACATCCTTTATCTGAAAAATCAAGCGCATGTCCTTTACATGGATCCACTGTTGCGTTCTCAAAGAGGAGTGTGCGAACTTGAGCTTGAATTCTATGACAGATGGGAGGATGCTGATGAGTTTGCCTTCTGGCTCATCATGGGTTCCTTGTCTAGAGAATTAAGGCATAAGTATGAACACCTCGAAAGGGCTGGAGAGCTTTGGAAGGAACTCTCGTATAATATGGTACTTCCTCTCAATGTGTTCTGTTGCTCTATGAGTTCTTGGGTAATTTAGGAATCACATCCAATTCCAGAATGAAGTTTCTAAACCATACTACTTCTTTCGAAGCTTCGAAAGCAGCCATATATTCTGCTTCCATGATCGAGACAACTTTGCACTCCTCCATAATATGGCCCCACCTCCCAATGTAAACACATAGCCAGAGGTGAACTTCTTTTCATCTCGATCTGACTTAAAATTTGAATCCGTATAACCCACAGGGCACAACACTTCAGACTGATAGACGAGACAATAGTCTCTAGTCCTTTTCAAGTATTTGAGTATGTTCTTTACCGCGGTCCAATTTGCTTGTCCAGGGGTAGACTGATATCTTGCTACCATACCTACGATGAAGCATATATTTGGCCTCGTACATAGAATTGCATACATGAGACTCCCTACGACCGATGCATGCGGCATATTGCTCATCTCATCTTTCTCCTTTTGTGTCACCGAACACTGATCCTTGGAAAAATGTTCGCCATGTCTGAAGGATAACAGACCTTTCTTGGCAGTTTGCATGCTGAAACGGGCAATCACAATATCCACATATGAAGCTCGGGACAAGGCCAACATCATTTTCTTGTGCTCCAACATTACTTTTAATGTATCTTGCCTCCCCAAGGTTCTTCATATGAAACTACTCGGATAACCACCCCTTTATGCCCGACAATACCTCTACATTGTCGCCAATTTGAAGAATATCATCTACATAAAGTGCAAGGAACACCACGCTTCCGCTGACACATAGACGGTACACGCAACTCTTGTTTGAACATTGAGAAAATCCATACAATTTAATCACTTCATCAAAACATAGATTCCATGACCGTGAAGCTTACTTGAGTCCATACACCGACTTCTTGAGCTTTCAGACCAATTGCTCTTTGCCCTTCCGCAAATATCCTTCTGGCTGTTGCATATAGATGTCTCGACCTTTTTTAAGGTACCCGTTTGGAAATGCGGTTTTGGCATCCATCTGCCAGATCTCTAGGTCCATATATGCTGCTATGGCTAGGAGTATTTGAATGGACTTAAGAATGGCTACCGGTGAGAAGGTCTCGTCATAGTCTACACCTTCTTTCTGACTATAACACTTCGCAACCAACCTTGCTTTAAAAGCTGTAATTTCACCATTCGTTCCTTTCTTTCTTTTGTATAACCATTTGGCAAATCTATTTTCTAGTATACATCCTTAGCTGTTATGGATTCTATCTCTGAATCCATGGCGATCTGCCATTTATCCGCATATTTATGAGATACCGCCTCATCATATGTCTATGGGTCGATATCATCTAGTTCGCTTTCCAGGATCAAGTTAGAAGACTCTCCCACAAACATGTACCTTTTTGGTTTCCGAACAACCCTCCCACTACGATTAGGCATTTGAGCCATGTCAGTAGTTGGCACAGTACTCGTCGTTTCATTATCTCCAAGCTCATAGAGAATAATTTCACTCTTGGATCTGTGGTTCCTTACATTTTTTGTCCTCGAAGAATCTTGTATTGGTATTGAAAACCACTTTCTAATTCTCATGACAATAAAGTAACCACCTTTTGTTTGCATGGGATATCCTACAAACAGCATCAGCTTACACCTGCTTTCTAACTTATCAGGTTCCTTTGTCAGCACATATGCTGGACAACCCCAAACCCTCATTCTGGTTAAACTCGGCTTTCGCCCATACCAGTGTTCTAGAGGCATTTTAGGAATAGATTTAGAAGGTACTAGGTTAAGCAAATAGGCCGCTATCTCCAAGGCATATCCCCAAAACGAAATTGGCAAGCTTGCATAACTCATCATGGACCTAACCATTTCCAATAGAGTTATATTTATTCTTTCCGCCATACGATTTTTGTTGAGGGGTTCCTGGTGCAGTCCATTGGGACATAATCCCGTTATCTGACAGATACTACAAGAACTCATTACTGAGGTAATCCCCACCACGATCTAATCGTAGTGTCTTGCCTAGCTTCATTTTTACCTCAGTCATAATCTCTTTGAATTTATCAAAACATTCAGACTTGTGGCGAAGCAAATAGACATATCCAAATCTTAAGTAATCGTCAATGAAAGTGACGAAGTACTCATAACCTCCACAAGCATGTGTGGACATTGGTCCATATAAGTCAGAGTGGATCAACTCCAACACAATCTCTGCTCGAGACTGACTTGCCTTTAAAGGCCTGGTCGTCATCTTTTCTTCTATGCACGATTCACACACATGATACGACACCACTTGAAAAGATTCCAAGAACCCATCACTCGTTAGTCTCTTGATCCTCTTTAGATTGATGTGACCTACTCTCAAGTGTCAGAGATATGTTTGATCCACATCGGAAGAAAACTTTCTCTGTAAATGATTATTATTATTGGATAAGTTCGCAACATTCACGGAAGATTTATGCATACAATTAATGATATAGAGAGAGTCAATCACTCTTTGGAGTGACTTTAACCCTCTTCACCTTCCTTGACTTGCTTTCACTAACTGCTTTCTTGAGCTTGCTTTCAGCACCGTCATCTCCAACCTTAGAGGTTCTCGAACCAGTGCTAGAAGCAGTCAGAACAGGCATTTGTGCTTGCATGGAAGATTGCTCCACCACAAGGTCCTCAAGCAGCTCATACAGAGCATACTCTCCCCTTGCAGCAGCAACTACCTTAAAGTCATAGAAGGATTTAGGAAGAGAGTTCAGGATGATATCAATCTCGCCTTGCGCACTGATATTACCACCCCGCACAGTGAACTGTCTCATGAGATCAATCATAGACATCATGTGCTCTGTCACCGAACTATCTTCAACCATCTTCTTGCACACAAGGTCAGGTACAAGCTTATAGTTAATAGTCCGCTCCACGTTGCCATAGGCTGTCGAGAGTTCCTTCCAAATCTCTCCAGCCCTTTCGAGGTACTCATACTTGTGCCTTAATTCTCTAGATTGAGAACCCGTAATGAGCCAGAAGGCGAACTCATCAGCGTCCTCCTATCTTTCATAAAATTCAAGCTCAAGTTTACGGACCTTATGACGAATACGCAACAACGGATCCATAAAAAGAACGTTTGCTTGATTTTTCAGATAAAGGACGTGTTTGATGCAAAAACTCCATTCAGGGATGTTTGGACCAGTTAGAGGATTGAGAGCAAGTAAATGATCGACAGTAGACATAGACATATCTGAAACAATAAAGAATCTTAAATAAGAACATACATGTAGAACTTCAAAAACAAATGCATTGAAAACCTTTTAATAAATCAAATACAAATGTTTTCCACTAATTGCCCAAGAGTTCCCACTGCAAGCCACACTCGTAGACGTTTACGATGTCACCCTCAACCAGAACTGCGGGTTTTAAGCCCCAATCCATTTAATTTCACTACCATGTCAGGATGCTTTTGACACTAGAAATTAATAATTAGTGAAAACCTTAGACCAAGCCATCTCTCAAGAACAAGGATGCAATTCTTGCATTATATTCTAAGATGCTTCTAAGCAATTAACCACAAATTTAACTCCGGCTAAACGAGACAGTTTAGCATGGCACGTAACCATACCGCACAACCCTTAAAGCTTTTGTTATCTATAATTTAAATCAAACCTAGAATACTTGTGAAAGAGATCTGCGCAAGCTACACTCGTAGACGTTTATGCAAAACCCTCCCACTATTCACATGATTTAAAGTGTTAGTCTAGAAATCCCAACAATCGTACCCATGCACCTCTAAGAACTAGCAAGCTACACTCGTAGACGTTTACTAGAACGAGAGATACACTTACAGCCTAGGACCGCTTTGTGGAGGTCTATTGATTTTAATTAAAAAAGCTGCTAAGTATTTTTCTTTTAAAAGGTTTCTTAGATGCGCACACATAATTTCTTTGTTTATTATATTTTCCAAATTTTTTGCATGTAATTAAACAAGCCTAAAAATTCAAAAAATAAAATCCAACAAAAGAAATTAATCACATAAGCATGCTTGGAAAGCTGTAAATAATAAAAGTGATAAATCATGCTTTTCCTATTATCTACACAAGCTTAAATAGCGCACATAATAAATCACATATCATACGAGGAAAATTAAGGCAAACAAAAATTCCTCGTGGCCACACAAAATAGAAAAATAAATTCTATCTATTACAATTTGAAATTTGAATCTATTTGGATAGATACAAATCTTCTCAAATCTTCTAGGGCCTCCAAAACTTTATCCACCAAATCTTTTGGGATTTAGGCCTTTGTGATCTGATGATTTTCCCTAACCCTAATGAAATCCCTAGGGTTTACACAGGATTGCACAAACCACCAAAACACGCCCCATTGCGACCGCCGCTGCGCGCACGCGCCAAGCTCGCTCGCGCACGTGGGCACCGCCCCAGCAACCTTGTTCCCCTCGCGCAGGCCGCTGCGTGCGCCTGTCGCGCCGCCTGCCGTCGCCCGCCGTCGTCCTTTGCCGGCCATGCGTCGGCTCCATCTTCGTTCTTCGTCCTCAACCCGTCCAATTACATAATTTTGAAAAATAAAAATTATAGAATCTATTCTATTACAATTTTTCAAAATCTACACTAATCACGGATTTTTTTTCGTGATTTTACAAAATTAATTCAGCCCTACACGGATAAACCACCGCGGCCTGAATTACACGGGTTGCCACGAGGAACAAAAACCAACATCCACAAAACATTAAATTCATACATGCATACTGAATTCAATTATGCACAAAAGAGCCATAAATCAGAAACCTGGCTCTGATACCAATTGTAGGGTTTTCCCGTGAACCGAATCACCGAAACCAATTTGAAGCGGATCGATTTATGGATATTGTGCACAATTAAATACATGATAAACCCTAGCATGCTCCTATGAATTTAATACTCAGATTTTTGGATTGAGGGATTACCGTAATTCCGTCGAGTCTGATCCGATCTTTTGCGTTTGAATTTCCAACTTTAATTCAACCACGCAATCCGATTTTATATGCGGAAACATAAATTAGAACCCTAATTTCTTAGGTAAAAATCGAAAATCAAAAGGGAAAGAGAGAAGTTTGTTGTTCTCCAGATTAGATCTTCAGATCTATATCCCGGTGCGTTCCGATCTGCTACTGATGAGGATTCCACAGATCTGTGCTTTGAGCAGGACCAGAATTCAAAAAATTCTCCTCCTTCTTTTCTCTCAAAAAACGGTGCCCCTCTCTCTCTCTAGGTTTAGGGTTTTTCAACTGTGTAGTAACTTATGAGAGAGAGTTGTCTATTTATAGACTTAGGGTTGTAAACCCTAGTGGGCTCTTGGGCTCAATTTAGTACACTTTCCTTGGGCCAGACTTGGGACCTAATGCAAATAATAAAGTGGGCCTAAAAATTAATTAATTCCCATGTCCACAACCTAGGACACAATTAATTAATTAATATTAATTCTTTTTCAACACGGAATTAAAACTGACCTACCCCTTTATTACCACGTTATGAGAACGGGCTGCATTAATTGAGAATCCCCATATTTAAGGTTACCGGAAATCCATTAATTAATCGGAGCCTCTGACAAGCTCTAACTACAATTAATTAATATGTTATAATTCCTGAGTAGTACCACTCAATCCTTATCACTCGTGCCTGAACTTAATCAGCCTGCAGGACTTTGGCACGATGAATGTTATTGAGCTACTCAGGGAATGTCCCCATCCTATTACTCAGATATGGTTACCTAAACCCAGTCTCAGGCGGTACTACACGAACTGCTGTTACCCAAGATGCGGATATACGAGCACGTTACTTAGGCTCTCCACCATGGCAAGTCAATGCAACAGTCAACCCATGCAAACCCCTGAACCTTCGTTTGGATTTGGACTCAATTAATATAACGAGATCTTGTATTTGCTGATGTCAGACAGACAAATACATCTCACTGCGGTCCATCATTACGCCACCCCTGCGTACCAGCATGTCAAGTAACCAAGATAAATTACTTATTCCAACAATGCCGCAGCCATCCGGACAGATGTATCCTCATACGCTGTCTCGGCTGTGATCAGGTTTATGTCTCACTAGGTCAAGTGATCATACTGTCTTCTGTGATCTACAACACGCCGTATGATCGTCCCTATCGGTGAGACAAGAGGATACCATTGTTCATACATGTAAGATTGTTAACAGATAGGAGAAATAAACCATTGTATACTCATTATAATAAATGCTTTCAGTATACAAAACCAATCAACGATAAGTATTCAGTGCAACAACTGTTAATTGTACTTATTTGAGATGATGATTAAGTCAATTATAGTTTGTTAAATATTTGTAGTTTTGTCGAAGACACAGAGGAAATAAGAAACTCATTCATTAAAGATAGAAATGAGGAGACAAGTCATCCATTCATCCAGAGAAATAAGCTACTTTCTCCATTACATAGAGGAGAATACATTGTCAAAACAAGGTACATGGAGTTCACATCTGCGGGAAGTAAGAGGAAGCACACTTCGAAGAATAAAAGTCGGTGGCAATCAGTCTTGTCCCATCTTCCGTGAGGAGAGGGAGCCTTTTGTCAATGAGCCAGCCTAATTGCATGTCGTATGGGATGGTAACCTCAGGATGATTTTTAAATGCAATTATCAGGCGGTCGAAGATGAAAGCAGCCCGATCTACGTCAGCCTGATCTTCAAATGCCATCATAGCCTTCCATACCAATGGTGAAAAATGAGTAGTCTGAGAAGGGTTGTAGACTATCATCTGGTTGATTATGTCAAAAGTCGCTTTATAACGCAACTTGAGGAAATTGCTAGACACAGTCGGATGGTAACCGACCTCCCCTACCTTCCACCATTGCCATGACGACCACTCAGGAGCCATTTCGTCTATTCAATAATTCAAAACGGGCACTCCTTGATGAGGCAGTTGAAATTCTTGAAACAAGAAGTGTGCGGACAAGGTGAACTCCACTCCGTTGATGTTGAAGGAGATCTCATCCTCAGAAACGGTCGAATTATTAATGTTTACCTTAAGCAGATCCTGCTTTAAACCAACAGGCTGCACAGACAGAAAGCGGTCCAGACCATTAGTCTCCAAGAGGTTCATAGTCTCGTAGTACACATCTGCTAGTCTCCAGTACTCAGCATAAAGCCTTCTACTGTTGAAGATCTTGTTCCGAAGGATTGTGACTCTAGCCATCTCTTCTACAATGTTCACGGGATCAGCCATTTTTAAAGGAGTATTATGCTGGAAAGTAGAGAAAGAAAGGAGTTGCTGATTCACCTCGTCAAAGGAACACTTAGAGGGAGACATAAGCCGCCCAAAGGACATTGCAACGTCATCACCACAGGAGGAATTGACCTATCAGATCAGTGGCAAAAGGAATGAAGTGGCGATTTAATACTCAACCACCTCTTCATGTTAATCGCTATTAAAGATAGCCAATAGGTTAGATGGCTAGGATCTCCGAGTCCATCAAGAAATCAAAATCATAATCATTCCGATGTCCAGACATCATTGTAGTCCAGGAACAAAATTCAAGAACTGACTTAAATTGTGCATGAAAACTGTCAAGATCACTATAATATACATCAAAGGGGGAAATAGAATCTGCCTGGCCAAGGAAGTAGCATCTTAGGTTTTTCTTATAAGAGATAGCCGCACATTTTCGATTACCGCGAAGATCTCGGCGGCACATCGCATTAATTGCAGAGTAGCATGACGGCGTATTACCCGGAGCCACGTCAATCCTTCCTTACGTTTCTATACGGCATGTTAGACGACTTGAACATGCGCCAACATTAGCATCGATCGCAGTCATTCAAAACAAAAAGGGGTTTAAATCTCAACCTATGATTTTTGCCAAAAATCGATCACCAAAAACCCTTAAACCCATCATGTCGTCGTATCGATTACTCAACTCCCTGCTTATCACTCAGTCAAAACATCAAAAGACCTCTACCCAAGAACTTCTCAAATCAACCACATTCCATTTCTAGTTCATGCCGAAAGGGAGAAATCAAATTATGGATACCAGCGCTTCTGATAATCTCGAACAGCTTGTCGTCACTGAGGAGGCCTCTCAGGAAGAAATATTTCAGATAGTTGAAAACTCCAGCACCATTGATCGACAGCTCCTAATATCACAAGTGGTGAAGGAGAAAATTATGAATTGGAAAAATTTCCTCTCAATCACCACCGACGAGACGATTGTGAAGGAAATTGCTGGAAAGCTCCTAAGTGAGAATTTGACAAAGTTCTTAACTGCATGCCCTCGGAGGTTCAAACCAAATCGTGTTTTTGAGTTCTATGAAAATGCTACCTTCTACGACAAAGATCAATTCTTCCTAACCGAGGTTGGATTAATCCGATAATTCACTAAGTAATGAAGTATACACTCCTCACCATCTACATCTACCAAAGACCGGAGTCCATATTGCCAGCTATCTTCAGAACAAGGATGAATTAACGACTCACTAGCTAAAATGGAAGAAGCCCGAGGTACCAAAAAATTCAAAGCCGCCACAAAGGTATCCGAACTGAATCCATCTTACAAGATACTCAGTGAGATCGCGCTGATGATGATTTATTGTGGGATTAGATCTCTATCTAAGGTAAACAGTCCCAAATATTCTCTGATGATGGCTCTTGATGACTGCCCCGGGGCAGATTGGGTGACATACGTCTTTGGTCGATTACTGGCAAATGCGAAGAAGAACAGAGATATTCCAACCAAAAGAAAGTTCTCTTCTAGTGTCAGTTTAGGTTTGAAGGTTAGCTACCTTCTTGAGCGCATTCTAGGAACACGAGATGAAGGAGAAGATCTCATGTCATCCAACTTTATTCCGCCAAAGGTTCCAGTTTATTGCACAATGCAAAAGGATGAAGCAGATGACAGTTTGGACGACATGGAAATAGATGCTGAGACATATGTGGATCTTAAGACCATTCCGACAATTCGAACTGCTGAAGATTCCAAGAAATCAAAGAAGACAGGCACTTCCGCTCAAAAGCCTGCACAAAAAGAGAAATAGAAGAAAGAGAAAACAAACAGATGACAATCCTGAAGACGAATCACAGCAAGGAAATCATCAAGCTGTTGAACAGCTCCAACGTCAGAAGAAAAAGAAGACAAATCAAGATACATCAGTTCACTCAGTTTCCAAAGAATTGCAATTCGATGCTACGCTTGAAGGGGCAGGTCAACCTTCCAATCCATGCGAAAACGTTCTAAATCCAAAACTAGCATGTCCTGCAGAAACGGAAGGCTCATCATCCTCTAGTTCTGAGCACACTACGTCTCTTAGACAAGTACTGCAGAAGGATGACCAAATCACCTTCACAGATATCAACAAGGAAGCAGAAAATGAGAATGTACCCATCTTGGATTCGAGGGGAACAGATCGCCCTAATTCTCATCAAGTGACTACCTTAAGCGAAGTGGCATCACATTTAGAAATCGTCATACGAAAGATAAGTGACTATCATGCAGCTCTTGAGCAACTGGACACCCAGCGACGAGAACTTGATTCCCAACAAAAAGAACTAGATGTTCAACGACGAAAGATGGACAACAATGAACAAATGTTCAAAAGACATCTATCTCAAATTCAAATCGAAGAAGAAGCAGCAGCAGCTGAGCTTAAGTGACAACAAGAGGAAGCAGAAGCTGCTGAGCTGAAAAGGCAGCAAGAAGTAGAAGCAACTGCTGAACTCCAAAGGAAACAAGAGGAAGAAGAAAAACTAAGGAGAGAAGCAGAGGAAGTTGCTCAGCTTAAACGACAACAAGAAGAAGAAGCTGCTGAAATGAAACGTAAGCAAGAAACAGAAGCAGCTGCGGAACTAAAGAGAAAGCAAGAAGCAGAAGCTGCTGAGCTCAAGCGAAAAGAGGAAGAAGCTGTTGAGCTCAAGAGATTAGAGGCAGAAGTTGCTGAGCTGAAGAAACGAGAGGAAAAAGCTACAACTACTGAAGCACTTTTAAAAGAAGCAGAGGCCGCTACTGACAAGGCTAGATATGAAACAACAACAACAGTCTCAGCTAAACATAAGAAGGAAGTAGCAGCAACGAGCCAACCTCCACCTCCACCTGAGACTTCCACTGCTACCTCTCAGAGTCAAACCCATGACGATTCTAAAGCATTGGCTACAGTTGAAGGAATTCTGTCTCCAAATCTTGTCTCTTTCGCTACAAACCTTCTACCCTATAATGCTCTGAGACAAGAGATAGATCATCGAATGGAGCAACATATAGCTCTTGTTTTGATATTGTCAATAGGGGGAAGAGAGGAGGGATGAGTTTTTGAAGCTGCAGTTGGCTCTAATAGATAGTAAGCGAGAGAAGGAACAGAGAGAGAGAGAGGAGGAACAGAGAAAGAGAGAAGAGGAACAGAGAAAGAGATAGGAGGAACAGAGAAAGAGAGAAAAGTAACAGAGAAGGCGAGATGAGGAATACAGAAAGCAGGAAGAAGAGCGCAGGAAGCGGGATGATGACATTACAAGGCAGCTGGAAGTACTAATAGTAGCCAGAGAGCAAGACATGAAATACTTCTCAAAAGTAAATGCAGTTCTCAAAGCGCAAGTTGACTTTCTTTCCATATCCGCCGCAACATCCTCGAAGCCAAAAGACGTAGATTCCTCGAATCAAGAAAGGGAGAAGGACAAGAATCAAGACAAGTATGCAAATGTCATGCAAGTTTATTTTGTTTGCATATTTTTGAATGTCTTTTATTACCACAATTTTAAAGCTTTTCATGTACATGTTATCGATCATATCTAGTGAAAAGTGAAAAACTGTTTGGTTTGAAGACAACTACTCATTGTCTCTTACCTTGATTCTTGATTGGCTGAATTCACATTTTCCAGTGTGATCAGCAACCCTTCTTCTCTTATCGCTCTAAACTGATTGATTTTAATCGAGAATTATTATCCCATTAAGGGGGAAGATCATTTAGAGTAGGTCGAGTGTAGAAGAAGTACAATTTTGAGCTGTAGTAGATAGGCAAACCTTGTAAAACTCAGATCAACTGCATCTTCACGTCGACTTAGATAGACTTAGAGGTATGGTTTTGAAAACATCAAAAAGGGGGAAATTGTTAGGAATTGCTGTAGTAATTCCAACTTAATTTGATGTTTTGATGTTTCAAAACAATATACCAAAGTCTAGGCCTTAGAGTTATTACATCATGTAATCCTTGTATAAGATGATCGAGTTGTAATAGTCTAGGAAGAAGGACATCATCAAAACTGTGGAATAGTTTTAAAGAAAATGCCATTCAAACGAGATAACTGTCGAATATACAAGACGAAAACAAGCAAAGCAGAGCAAGGTCACAGAAACTGCGAAGACAGTTTTCCTGTCAAAGCCTGGATGCTCAAAGAAAACTGTGGATATAGAAGGCGCAGAGAAACTGTTGAGAGGCGCTCACAGTTTCAAGTTAAGATAGTTTCACATCTAGAAGTGCGTACGTAGCAAAGTGTCGAACAGACAATACTCAGTTGCGACTGGTGTACAATGTTGTTTGAACGTCTGACACAACAAGTATAAACTGCTCTGAAAAGCAGGTCGATGCAGCAGAAAAAGCAGAACGAGAAGCTACTTTTTCAGAGAAGGATGGACTATGATTGGACATCCTTCTCAATGTCTCTACCAGCTATTTTCTGGGTTCACACCTATAAATAACAGGAAATACAGAGATAGAAAAACCTTTGCTTTTCTGAATACCTTCGTATATTTGAATCTCCGACACACTCATACTAGCCTCTCTACAGATTTTAAAGCTCAAGCATTAAACGCTCTCAAGAGAGAAGGCTTTAATATCGTGGTTCATTTATTGAACATGAAGCATTCATTGCTTATTGAATCTTTGGAGATTCACCGTGTGACTTCGAGTACACGAGGATTAAGTCAGCTGACTTAATCTACCTCTTTTGTGTTCTTACTGCTCTAATAAGAACACAGCAGCCTGCTCTTGCAAAAGAAGAGTAAGTTATTATGCGCAACTGCCAAACTGTGCATGTTCTGGGAAGAACACAACCATCCAACCCACCGAAGAAGGAAAAGGGAGGTTTGTCCTCATTCCAACTTTGAGCCGGTCCACAGAGAAGATGCAGAGCCTTCGACAGACTGAAGAAGGAGTGAAGTACAACTGCCTGGGCGAGTGATCCATTGTGCTATGGACGAAGGCTTCTACAACAACTAGCTATAGATCGTGAGGATTGTAACTTCATAACTTAGTGAATTATCGGATCATATATCCGAAGAGTGGACGTAGGACTTAAGGCTCCGAACCACTATAAATATATTGTGTCATTCATAGTTTTATTTACTTACACACTTCACTGTCTTCAATTATATCTTGAAACCTTCAACACTTACCCTGTAAGTGTTGAAGTGTATAAACTGTCAACTGCCATACCTATAAAACTATTAATATCTGCTGGCTAGTATAAACTGTGTTTCTAAAACTGCTAAGCAAAAAATGTGCCGATATTAAATTGGACTGAATAATTTATAGTGTATTTATATGATTTAATACTTCCGCTGCACATTACACGTACTCTGATCTGGGACCAACAAACTCTTTCTTCGATTCAAACCTAGTTTGAGAAAGTTTAGTATTTAGGCTTGTCTTGCACACGTGTTGAGCAAGTAACTTCATTAGTTAGAAATTAGGTCAAAAGTAATGTTGTTTATAGAGTATCCTCGGAAAAATGGTATTTACTTTTACTATCCTAAGAGTCATAGGATCGTTGTTAGCACCAACGCTAAATTCTTGGAGGATAAGTAAGTAAGAAACCACAAGTCAAGGAGTAATGAGATTCTTCAAAAGATTGAATATAATGATGCACTTCCTTGGAAAATGCCTTGTGCAAATGTGGATATACCTTTGGAAGATACGGTACCACCAACAAGTTCGTTGGTACCAGATATGAAACCACAAATTATTGCACCGACTGCTAACGCAGTGCCAAAGCGTCATCGTAGTGGGAGAGTTATCTTCCAACCTGATAGAAATATATTCATGGGAGAGTCTTCGGACTTGTACCCACAAGATGGACACGGTGACTCTAACCAATTGACGTTCACCAAGACAGTGAATGACAAGGTCCCGACTTTCAAAGCCAGGCTGGTGGCAAAAGCTTTTAGTCAGAAAGAGGGCATAGACTATGATGAAACTATTTTACCGGTAGCAATGCTCAAATCCATCTAGATACTTCTTGCCATAGTGGCACATATGAACCTCAAGATCTGTAAAATGAATGTCAAAATCGCTTTTCTAAACGGTTACCTGGAAGAAAGTTGGAACATGTATATGCGGCAACCGGAAGGTTATGTGCACAAAGGCAAATAGAATCTTTTCTAGAAGCACAAGAAGTCCTTGTATGGACATAAGCAGGCTTCCTAATTGTGGAACTTACGTTTTAATGATGTGATTAAATCTTACAGGTTTTCACAGTTGGAGAACAAGAGTTGCATATACTGGATTTACGTCAATGGGAGTGTGGTGTTTCTTGCACTATATGTAGATGATATTCTCCTATTTGGAAACAATGTGGAGGTATTGTCTCACATTAAAAGATAGTTGTCCGAACAGTTCGAAATGAAGGATGTGGGAGAAGTTGGGTACATCCTATGGATCAAACTATTACGAATCATAAGAAAAGGATGATAAGCTTATCCCAAGAATCCTATGTGGACTCTGTGATAGTTTGTTTCAGCATGCAACTCGCTAAGAAATAATTGCTACCTTTCAGACATGGTGTACATCTTTCTAAAGGACAATGTCCAGTGACACAAAAGGAGAAAGATAAAATGAGTCTTGTATCATATTCAGTCTAACTTAGGACATCCTCAAGTATTTGAAAAGAACTAGAAATTACTATTTAGTTTATCATATTGAGGATATGTACCTTGTGGGTTACACAAATTCTAATTTCAAAGAGGACCGGGATGAGAAGAAATCGACCTTAGGCTATGCATTCACCTTGGGTGGTGGAATTATATCATGGAGGAGCAAAAAGCAGAAAGTATTGCGGATTCCACCTTGGAGGCAGAATATGTCGTTGCTTCTATAGCTTTGAAAGAAATGGTATGGCTCCGGAACTACCTGTTGGAGTTAGACGTCATTCCGAGTTATCAAGGATTGTCACAATATTCTATGATAATGCTGGTGCAGTAGCATACTTTAAGGAATCACAGACTCACAAGGCAAGTAAGAACATAGAGAGAAACTACCACATCATACGAGAAATCATATCGAGGAGCGATGTGCAGATTGAGAAGATTGACACAAGGGACAAGACAAATGATCCATTCACAAAGTGCTTACCATATAAAGCTTGCGAAGGACATATTTGTGGGCTAGGACTGGGGTGGATGCCTACCGTTGATATTGGTTGATGTAATAGCTAAGCTACACAGATACTCTAATTGGGAGATGTAATGCTTTGAGAATAAGTGGGAGATTGTTTGCTTTTGAATACTAAAAGCATTATTGATGTGTGTATATATTTAACTAATCTCATATCTGTTAATAAACATACTTGCGAGAACAACAAAATCCTTTTATCTCGTCGATAGGGAGATCATTCAGCGTGTAGGAGATCCTAGAAGACTGTATGGATCGTTTGACCTATCGAGATATAAATAACAGAATCACCGTTGAGATAGGGTGGAGGATTAGTCTGTTGGTATAGGTTGTAGCATAGTCGGAAATAAATGATTTGTCTTGATCACTTTATATGTTAGTATATGCGGTTGCGTATTGATAGGACCACACTGAGATGTGTTGATCAGTCTAACTTAAGAAGAAACAAGATCTCATTACTTGGTAGAGTTCGAATCCTAACGAAGGTTCAGAAGTATGCACGGGTTGTATGTCACTTTAACTTGAGATCCTAATTAACATGCTCGTATATCCGCATCTTGGGTGACAAATTCTTGAGTAGAATGTTCTAATGATTGGAGTTAGATTACCATATCCGATTATTATGATGGGGACATTCCCTAAGGAACTCAATAAAGTTCATCATTTTGAAGTCCTGCAGGATGATTAAGTTCAAGCACAAATGATAATGTTTGCGTGGTACTTCTCAGGATAATAAGATATTATTTAATTATGTGAAGCTTGTCAGAAGCTCTAATTAATTAATTAATGTCTAGTAATCTTAAATATGGGGATTCACCTAGTCGATACAACCCGTTCTCATAACATAGTAATAAATGTGTAGGTCAGTATTAATTCTTTGGTGGACTTAATTAAAATTAACTAATTATCTTCTGGTTTGTAGACATGAGAATGAATTAATTTATGGGGCCACTTTATTATTTCCATCAGGTCCCGGGTCTGGCCCAACATACTGCTTAAAGGGGCCCATTGTTGGGATTGCATACTAAAATCATTTAAGATTAAGTGTGTTCGTTTGATACACTAGTCTTCATAAATGTGCTACATCAACATAGTCGGTATCTGATATAACAAACATACGATACGAACTATAATATCATATTATCTCGCCTATAGGGATGATCATATGGTGTGTAGAAGATTACAGAGGATCATATGAATCGTTTGACCTAGCGAGATATAAGCAGTATCGCGGCTGAGACAGTCCCTGGATAGGCTGTCGGTTTAGGCTGCGGCATATCAGTTTATAAGTGAGCTTATCCTAGCTACTTGATGTGTCGATACATCTTTATGTATTGATGGGATCAACAATGAGATGTTCCATTCTAATTGACATATGAATGAGCCAGATCTCTAGATACTTGTTATGATCTTAAGCCTAATGGAAGGCTAAGGGGCATACATAAGTCGACCACACTTTGACTTGCTATGGTGGCGAGTCTTTCATGTTCTCTTATACCTAAATCTTGGGTGTGGCAGTTTGTGTGTGGCTTTATTAGGCCGGACATGTAGGTAATCATATCCGCTTTAGGATGGGGACATTCCCTGTGGAGCTCACAAGGTTCATTATGCTAAACCCTGCAGGTTGAATTATTTAATTTAGGCATAAGTGAAAAGGAGTGAGCGGTACTACTCAGGAAATAAGAGATTAATTAATTATTGCTAATTGTCATAAGCCAAATTAATTAATGAATGTCTGAAACCTTAAATATGTGGATCATTCAAGTTTAATGCAACCCGTTCCAAATTATGTGGTAATAAAGGGGTGAGTCCGCATTGTTATCGTGGTGAAGGTTAAAACGATGTTTTATTAATTAATTATGTTCTGGGTTGGACATGGAATTAATTAATAAATAAGGTCCACTTTATTATTTGCATTTGGTCCCTGGTCTGGCCCACAATCTGGTCAGAGCCCATTAGGGTTGGGGTTTTATAAACCCTAGCACTATATAAGCCTTTCTCTTTTCAGATCTAATAAGTTTTTTACACACAACACAAGTGAAGAGAGATTGACGGCTACGCCATTTCAATGAAGTGTGATCGACTTCTTGGAGAATTGGTGGAAATCGGTAGCGTATCCTCACCAGATTTCCGAGGAGCAAGGCAACAGATCAGATGATCAGATTTGTTGGAACAAGATAGCTTTGATCGATCCCACATCCAGATCTACTCCTTCGTCATTGTCTCTGATCTAGATCTGTAGATCAGTCATTGGAGTTCAGGTATTCCTTTATATCCATCCTTGCAATTAAATATTAGGAACATGCATAGGGTTTATTCAATCTAATTTGTTTTGATACCCTAAGAACGATCCAAATGGCTAAAGAAATAAATGACAACTCAAGTTGTCTATTGTAGACCCAATTCCTACAATTGGTATCAGAGCCAGGTTTGGATTTTTAGGCTCTGTCTCAAATAAATCAAGATTGAATAAATATGTATGTATATATTTATTGTGGATGGATTTGAATGTCGTGGATGTTTTTTATTCTCGTGGCCTTCTCGTTTTTGGATCTGTTTTTCACGACGAGAAAATCCATGGTTAGATTTGATAGGAAAATTGTGTAATTAATCTAGATCTATTTTTTTATATTTTCTTTATTTTTCAAATCTGTAAAATTTAAGATCCGGGGAAACGAAGAACGATGAACAATGAACACGGCATAGATTCAGGTCAGTCCGACGGTGGCGCCGGCGACCGCAGTGGCGGCTGGTGGCGGCGGAACCCTAGTTCCGCTACGTGGCTGGGCTGCGCCTAAGTATGCTACTATTGTACGCGTACTTCTGGCAAAGTTCTCACACTAGCAAAAAGGTGGCTGCGCGCGCAGGCGTGCGGTGGTGGTTGTGCTGCAGGCGGCGGCGCGGCTCGTCAACCAGGCCGGCGGTGGTCGCGGGCGGAGGCAGGGCCTTGCGTGTCTGCGCACGAAGGTTATTGATAAGCTTGTTATTTCACTCACTTATCTATATTATTTTTATATTATTTTATGTAGTTTTATTGAGTTTATATATATATTTTATGCATGATATCAATATTAGGTGGTTTTAGGTGTGTTTTGATGTTTATGCAGGTTTTTAGGCCTAAACTCATGAGAAAACCGTTCCGGAAGCAGTGACGTGTAAGAGTAGCAGTGAAGAATTTTTCCACAAGAGGAATTTGGGCTATTTACGCAAGGCAATGGATGATGCTTTGAGTTAGCTCTCCAACGCAACTGGAATCGGGTCGATCGGAGTTCGGATGAGGAAGTTATGGCCAAAACCTTGAGACCGCGCAGACGAGGCAAAAAGGAGTCAAGCGCTCGACGAAGAAAATTGATGGAAGAAGGAGGCCGCGTCGATCGACACTGTTCAGAAGTGGTCGACGAGGCAAGAAGTTGAGACGCGATCGACGCCAATCAGCCACGGTCGACGCGAAAGCGGGAAACCTAATCTGGATCTGATTTGGAGATTAATGCATATCTTTAGTCCTAGATTTGATATGATACACCTCTACCTCTATAAATAGCCTTGTAAAATCGAGTTTTAGGTATGCTTTATA
>JAPKLW010000447.1:184429-220043 GCA_026898455.1 Plectranthus barbatus
CCCCTGGATCGATAACCTCAGGGTTTACAAATTTATTTGCCACTATTACTATAATTACTCTGTAGAAATTACAGTGATCATTTATCAAGCAGCAAGTCTGTGAGTTTGCTACCTCGCGTGATGCCCTACGGTACCATGCCCTTGTGGCTTCCCCGGCGATGGATGTGGACGGCCAGGCTGCGCGACGAAGAAGACAATGATGATGGAGGTTGTGCACAAAGAGAGGGCCGCGCATGGCGGTATTGAGTAGCGCAACCGTGCTGTGTTTGCAATTTCTTGCGCGACTCCAATCGGTGGTCAAAGAGTCAAGCGGCGCGCGGTGTTGGTCGCCGGTGCAACGTAATGCTGTGGGGTGGCGGACGATCGGCGTCGGCTGCAGGTGGTGGTTGGAAAGGCGGCGCAGCTTGGCTGTGTTTGTGGCTGTTGTGCTGTGGCTAAGGTTTGCAAACCCTAGGGTTTGCTCACCGGGTTGTAGCTTGGGCCCGACAGCCCGGAGGCGGCCCGCTGTCCAGAAAAAAATTAGGGTTTGGCTGCTGTTTGGGCCAGAAACCCTAATTTGAAGCCCAATCGTTGTTCATGTAGTCCGATTCAGATTTCAAGTCCAACATTGGCCCTGTTTGAAGATCTGTATCATAAATTTAATCTAGTAATAGTTAGATTTAATTATTTCCCATGTAATCGCATTTGAGGGGCCACGAGAATTTTTAGTTGTTTATTTAATTTATTCACGTACTAATGTCATTTATTATGTGCGCACTAGTAAATAATAGGAAAGTATGCTTACTCGATTTATTTACTGTTTAAGCATGTTGTCATTTAAAATTATCAAGCATGCTTTATGTAATAATTGTGTCTATAAATTCCGAAATCATATTAATTTATGATGGAATTTTAGATGTGACATAATTTATGAGACATAAAATAATGTGTGAGCATGAAACCTTTAGAATTAAAAATACTAAGCTGGATTTTGGTTCTTTTCTAACTAAAATCATTAGACCTCCACAAATACGGCCTCTCATTAGAAGTAATGCATTTTGAAGCGTAAATGTCTACTTCAGTAGCTCGCACTAGAAATAATTTACCAGTTTTAATGTGATGAGGTTTCTAAATAAAACAATTAGTTTAAGATGATAAGTGGGAGCCTCTGAGCAAACGTCTACTTTAGTAGCTTGCATTGAGACAACTTTCACTAGTCTCTAAGATTAATCTAAATGAGATAACGAAGGATGTAAAGGGCATGCGGTATGGGTCGAGTACGTATGCTAAATCGCCTTTTGATATCTGGAGTTAGGATTGTGGTTATTTTGGCTTAGATGTAACCTGAGCACAACTCATGCATGAGATCCCTGCTCAAGATAGGCAAAATTGTCTTAGTATCACCAATATTAATTTCTTTTGCCGGCGGATACCTAGCATGGAGATAAATTAAAGGGTCTATTTTAATCTGGTCGAGCGTTTGCTGTAAACGTGTACTTCAGTAGCTTGCGGTAAATTAGCTTGGGCAATTGGAGAAAGTAAATTGCATCGTTTTATCTAAAGGTTCTATGCATATTTGGTTCAATCGTTTGTAGTACGTGCTTACTTTAATCTGCTTATTTGTTTTTCAAATATGTCTATTATTGCATCGCTCATTAATTCAATTTTACACAATTCCTTGACTGGTCCGAATTTTCCCTGATGGGAAAGTGACATTGTCAAAATTTTGGATTCATTTGGACATTTGTTTGTTCTGCAAACTCCCTATCCGAGTCTGCCGACCGATGCATCTTCTGACGAGGAGCGTACACAATTTCTTAACTGCTCCGAATTTTCCTTGATGGAAAAGTGACATTGTCAAACTTTTGGATTCATTTCGACATTTGTTTGTTCTGCAAACTCCCTGTTCGAGTATGTCAACCAATGCATCTTCTGATGAGGAGCGTGCACAATATCACATGTGGATGTGGTCAAATGGCATGGCCAAACAATACATCTTGGGTGGTATGACAGATGCACTGCATCCTTGTTATAGTGATGCATGGTATGCGCATGATATTATGAGACGTCTTAACGTAGCATATGGCGGCCTCGATGGACATGCTAGATCTAGTCTTATCAAGTGCATTGTTAGACAGAAAATAGATCAGAGTTGTTCAGTGCGTAAACATGTGGAATCACTCATCCAGCTCATTGATGAGTACACATTAATGGGTGGTCAAGTTGACAATGATGTCAAAATTGACTTGATAATCAACACGCTGCCAAAGTCATTCGATGATTTCAGGATTTCTGTTGAGAAAAACAAGAGTGAGTATACTATTCACAGTCTGCTCAAGGATCTTGTATCGGTAGAAGCTTCTTAAGTCTTTTCTGTGAGTCACTCTGATTTGCTTCCGAGTCAGGAGAGTGATGTCAAAGAAAAGAGGAATGAAGGAAGTAGTGGGAGCAATCTTGCATTATCAAGTCTTTCCAGATCTCTTGCTAAGAGTTCTTCTAAGTCACGTCTTAATGACATGATGCAGAAGAATGGTAAAGGAGAGAGGCACGAAGGAAAGAAAGATAGCAAGCAAGACAAATGTTTCAAGTGTGGTAAAAAGGCTCACTGGAAATTAAATTGTCCAAGTTTGGTAACTAAGGGACAAGGTACGTCATCATTTGCATTAGTTGTTTAAACATGTTTAGTATCGGTTTTCTACTCCTTAGAGGGTAGTGGTAACTGAGGTAACTAATCATGTTTGCTATACTTTATAGAGGATCAAGCTGATAATAAAGCTTGAAGATGGCGCGATTACCAACTCCAAGAAAGATGCTAGAGTTGTTGTTCTAGCTGATGGAATTTTTACTTTGTATTTATGTTAAACAATGTTTGAGTTTTTGAAGAGATGTTTTTATAAAACTCATTTCCATTTATGTTACTTTGGATTATCAGTTATTTATGATAGAGTTATTCTGTCATGATAAATAATAGTGTTTTCCATTATGATTAAATGGATATTTCTTTTTAGTACTTGTTTACATAAACCGATAGTGATATATGACATATTAAAGAATCTCACTAGAGATATGGTTACAACAGTCTTAGTAGTATTAAGTAATTCATAGGATTATGGATCTTATCCAGGTATTCCAAAGAATGGTACTTATAAGCACTACTTAGAGGTATAAGATGATAACCAAGCCTTTTAATAGGCCATTTCATCTCGTGAAGTTATTTCGTGTTTGCTCTATGTTGAGTCTACTTCCACAGTTGCCTTAAATAGGCACTGATACTGTATCACTTATGATATGGACATGTTTATCTAATTCACTACAAGTCTTAGTCTCTTGGTTTAATCAAGAGCGTTCAAGACAAGGCAGAGAAGAAGATAAATAAGACTGTAAAGACATTATGATTTCTTCATATTGGTGTGTATCTTTAGTGATGTGTTTTACAGAATCTGGCAGAGCAAAGGATTTTATCCCAGTTGACTACACCCGTTATCCCTCAAAAGGATGGTGCAGGAAGAACGAAACAAATAAGATTCTTTAAGGTTGATTTGCTATGCTAGCTTTGCCATTTTTTGTTTTGGGAAGTGTGCCAAAATAGCAGTAATATATCTGTTTAAACTAGTATCTTCTAAATCAGTTCTTAATACCCTAGTGCACCTTGACTTTTTCAAAATGCAATAATGGGTAGTTCGGCTTTTAAGCTGATGAAGGAAACTGATTGATTAGAAGAAAGGTTTAAGCTAATACTGCTTTGTGGGCTATCCCAAGTAAACGAAAAAGGTGGTTTCATTATGTATCCTAAATACAAGCAAGTTCTATAGGATAGAACCACGAATCCAAATATGAGATTGTTCTCCAATGATTTGGAGAAGACAATTCAAATCCATCAGGAAATACCCCGTGGCATATTGAGCATACCTTGGTAGGTATGGTACCAATTGCACGATTGCCCGTGCAAGGCGGTAGACCACAAATTAATGCACCTATAAGTGACATAATAAAAGGAGCATCGTTGCAGTGGGAGGTTGCCTTATCGGGCTTAAAACTACTTGTTCGTGGGAAATAGTCTTCAGACTTATTCTTAGTTGACGAACAATGTTGTACTAATACCTTATTACGCAACGAAGCTGTTAAGACAAACGATGCAGTTTAATGACGTCAAGTCATTGATTCAGAAATAAATCAGTAACAGTTATGGTTGTATAGCAGGATCAGTGTTATCAAATAGCTTTCCAGCTATAGGCAACTGATTGATATACAGGTAAAGAAATGTTCGAATGGTAACCTAGTGTACTTCAAGAGTCAAGGTTTTTTGAGCTAGGTATGTTTCAAAACATGGCCTTCGTACTGGTTGCAACTATTAAATCCATTCGAATTCTTTTGTCCATAACAACACATATGAACCTAAGTATCTGGAAGATAGATGACGTCATCCGTGTTTTCACAAACGGTTACCTAAATAAAAGGTGATGACATCTATATGCAACAACCAGATAAGTTATGTGCAGTAAGATGAGCACCATCTTGTCTAGAAGCCAAAGAAGTTCAAGTATAAACTTAAGGGAGCTTCAAGGTCATGAAACAGATGTTATGATATTGTATATCAAGAACGAGAGTTTCATGTACCAGTTATGTGTCAGTGAAAGTGTGGGTTGAATGACATCGGATATCCAGGAGGATCATAAGGATGGAAATCGACCTCCAACTATGTGTTGGCCTTGGAGGAGGAGATATAGGAATCTAACACATAAGTGTGTTACGAATTCCGGTCTGAAGGTTGAGTGTTTGACAGCTTCATTAGCTTCGCAAGAAGCAGTATAACTACGGTGTTGTCCTCTAGAGGTGTGTGTTCTGAGTTTTCCTAATAGAATCACAAGGTGTTGTGATCATGTTGGTGCAATGACAAACTCAAGGGAACCCGAGACTCACAAGGTGGTGAGACACATAGAATATGTAGTACCACATCATACGAGAAATCGTGATAAGAGGCGATGTGTACAAAGTGGGAGCGATTGATATGAAGGTCTAGCAAATTTATTTACACGGTGTCTGCTTCAGAAGACTTATGAGGGCCACGCTCATAGTCTATATCTGAAGGTAGAATCGATCACTAGATGATAAACGAGTAAATAAGCTAGGTCCAATATAGACACACTTAATACTCTGATAAAGCAATGGTATTATGCTTTGAGTATAAGTGGGAGATTTTTAGGATTGTATACTAAAAGCATTTATGATAAAGTTTGTTTGTTTGATACACTGGTCTTCATAAATGTGCTACATCAACATAGTCGCTATCTGGTATAACAAACATACGATACGAACTATAATATCCTATTATCTCGCCTATAGGGATGGTCATATGGTGTGTAGGAGATCACAGAGGATCATCTGAATCTTTTGACCTAGCAAGATATAAACAGTATCACGGCTGAGACAGTCCCTGGATAGGCTGTCGGTTTAGGCCTGGGCATATCAGTTTATAAGTGAGCTTATTCTAGCGACTTGATATGTCGGTACATCTTTATGTATTTATGGGATCAACAATGAGATGTGCCATTCTAATTGACATATGAATGAGCCAGATCTCTAGATACTTGTTATGATCTTAAGCCTAATGGAAGGCTAAAGGGCATACATAAGTTGACCACACTTTGACTTGCTATGGTGGCGAGTCTTTCATGTACTCTTATACCTAAATCTTGGGTGTGGCGGTTTGTGTGTGGCTTTCTTAGGCCGGACATGTTGGTAATCATATTCGCTTTAGGATGGGGACATTCCCTGTGGAGCTCACAAGGTTCATTATGCTAAATCCTGCAGGTTGAATTATTTAATTCACGCATAAGTGAAAAGGAGTGAGTGGTACTACTCTAGAAATTAGAGATTAATTAATTATAGCTAATTGTCATAAGCAAAATTAATTAATGAATGTTCGAAACCTTAAATATGTGGATCATTCAAGTTTAATGCAACCCGATCCAAATTATGTGGTAATAAAGGGGCGAGTCTGCATTGTTACCGCGTTGAAGGTTAAAACAATGTTTTATTAATTAATTATATTCTTGGTTGGACATGGAATTAATTAATAAAGAGGGTCCACTTTATTATTTGCATTTGGTCCCTGGACTGGCCCACAATCTGCTCAGAGCCCATTAGGGTTGGGGTTTTATAAACCCTAGCACTATATAAGCCTTTCTCTTTTCAGATCTAATAAGTTTTTTACACACAACACAAGTGAGGAGAGATTGGCGGCTACGCCATTTCAATGAAGTGTGATCGACTTCTTGGAGGATTGGTGGAAATTTGTAGCGTATCCTCACCAAATTTCCGAGGAGCAAGGCAACAGATTAGAAGATCAGATCTGTTGGAACAAGATAGGTTTGATCGATCCCACATCCAGATCTACTCCTTCGTCATTGTCTCTGATCTAGATCTGTAGATCAGTCATTTGAGTTCAGGTATTCCTTTAGATCCATCTTTGCTATTAAATATTAGGAGCATGCATAGGGTTTATTCAATCTAATTTGTTTTGATACCCTAAGAACAATCCAAACGGCTAAAGATATAAATGACAACTCACGTTGTCTAAAACCATCACATTATATTCATAGGAACATGCATATGGTGTTCTATCGATTGGTAATTGTTTTCAACATCCATGAACGGTCTGGCTTAAATGGATTTTGTGATTCGATTCACAACATTAAAAATCCATACGGCGGAAACATCGTCACGACCCATATCTGTTAAGGTGGGCTTTCTTATTACAACCTTTGAAAATGTAAAAACTCATTTTGTTTTGAGCTTCGAGTTCCATCTTATAAATGAAAACATGTTTTAGGTTTTAAACGAATATATCATTGCCTAAATTCTTATGTTAACTATCTAACATCGAAGTTGGGAATAACCCCACTTAGGTAAGAACATTGATGCTATGAGCGAGATGTTAATTTTTTCTAACGATCATGTCCTGTTATTGAAAAAGATGTGAATGATTAGTGCACTAATATTTACTCGATAGGGTTATGCCCTATTTGATTCAACAATCGTGACCGGAGCAAGTGGCCACCTCCCGAATCATCTTTTTGAATGATAGGATAACTTGTAAAATGCGTGCACATGCATGAAAATTGTTTTGGTGCCATGGGAGGATTTTCTAATAGTTAAAATCCCATGAGTAACCCCCTCGAAAGGCATGAAAAACAATTAATCTTGCAACTATTTTCGGGCACCTGCTACTAGTTTTATTCATATACTTAGCCCTGTACATCATTTCTAAAATATGCAGGTTGTCGGTGATGTTGACAAGCCCAGTTTGCTGGCTAGGCAAGATGAAATTCTATTTTGTAATGGTTATAGGAAGATGTATGTATCTTCACATATATGTTTCCCTGTTAACTTGCGCAGCCAACAAAACTCTTTCTTTTGTTAGTTAAACATCATAATGTAATTTATCCTAATTACAATGTCATTCGGGGAGCTCGGTCCCTTCCAGAAGAGACTAAATGTAATTTATCCTAATAAAACATCATAATATAATTTATCCTAATTTGAGTTATTGCATTGCTTTAACTCTAATCATGTGATTTATGTTATCATCCCAAGTGGAACTATCATGTACCCAATATGTCAGAGACTAAATCTTTTTTTTTTTGAGAATCGGGGCTTGACATTGTAACGGACTATTATAAAATGAAGAAAACCACAACTTCTAGTCAGCTGATAGAGTTGACCAGCAGTGAAGAGTTTTCATTTTTGGAAGGAAGAGACAAGCAGGTTGAATTGTATACATAAAAGCATTATGATTGGTATAGTGAGGAACAATATGTTTAATATAGTGGTAATCATTAATTACTTGAAACTAATAATTCATGCCTGGATTAACAATCATATTATCCGAACAAACACATCTAGTATCTCGTCGATAGAGAGGTCTTACGGTATGTAAGAGATTGTAGAAGATCATTCAACCTGGCAAGGTAGAAAAATTTATCTCTGCTAAGACAATTTCTGGTATGACTGTCGGTTTAGAATACAACATACAAGTCATGTAAGTAGTTTATCTTGGTTGCTTTGTGTGACTGATACATCTCAATGTATTGATAAGGATCAAAATTTAGATTAACCATTCTACTTGACATATGAATAAGTAAATCTCGTTAACTAGGTCGGATCTAACATCTATTGAAGGATTCGGAGCACTCATGGTTGGCTGCCACTTTGACTTGCTATGGTGGAGAGTCTTACATATACTTATATATCTGCACTTTTGGTCATGGCAGTTTTTGTGGGGTTTCCTCTGGCTGGATTTAGATATAATCATATCAGTTTCAAGATGGTAACGTTTCCTAGGAAGCTCACAAGTATTGTTATGCTAAGTCCTGCATGATGAATCATTGATTCAAGCTTATGCGAATAAGATAGAGTGGTACGACTCAAGAATAATAAGGAATTAATTAATTGTAATTAATTATCATATGCTAAATTAATTAATTCATGACTGAAACCTTAAATATGGGGATTAACCAAGTCAATGAAATCCGTTCCTAATAACGTGGTAATAAAGAGGTAGGTTTACAATAATTCTCTGGTTGCACGAATTAATGTTTCGGTAAATAGGGGATAATACCCTAAACTATTGACATTTTAAGAAAATACTCAAGCCTATTGTTGTTAGTTAAAAATACCTAAATATTTACTTTCGTTTATTAATTATACCAAAATGAATTAACATTATTAATTATTGATGACTTAGAAGTTAAATGTCACTTGGCATCCCATGTGACATCCACGTGGAAAATCAAAACATTAATGTTGGTCCCAAAATCATAGTGCAAAATTGTGCAGCGGAAGGTTTGTGTATGCAACAAAAGTATTAAATAAAAATTGCACTGGTTCACATAAACTGAGTATAGTCAATTTTGTGTGTAGAAAGTTTAAGAGTAGGTCTCTGTTTTAGTTAAGTCAGTTTCACAGTATATACACTTTAATACTTGGACAAGTATTGAAGGTTTTAAGAGTTAGTTTGTGAAACAGAAAAATAGAGCAGGTACAAAAGAAAGCAGTAAACAACACATAGAGTTTATACTGGTTTGGATTTCAATATCCTACATCCACTCTTCAAAGCTAAGGTCTGGATAATTCACTAAGTAAATACAAGCCTCCTTACGATATATTCATAGTCCGTCGACACCTCCATCCTCCGGTCAGCTGTGGCACTCGCCTAGGAACTCCTTGCAGACTTAATCTTCAGGTTGAAGTGGGGATGCACCCCGAAGCCTCCTTCCTGGTGGTTGGATGTTTACTAATTCTCCCCAGAATAGGTTGGATGTATACTCATTCTTCCCGAAACTCAGGTGGTTGGCATACGCCTATGAGAATCAGAATCCAAACTAGGAAACTGACTGCTATGAATATATCTCAGAAATATATATTCACCAAAATGGAGCTTCAGCCTCGTTCTAGTAGAAGTTAGCACAGTATAACTTGAATCGGAGACTCGAGTCTCGTGTAAGGAAACACGAATACTCAAGGAGTTTGCAGAGAGAGAGAGATCCTCTTTGTCGTATAAGACTTTAGGATTCTAAGCTCAGAGTTCTCTCAACCTTGTATGATTAGGCATTGATAGTTCTTCTCGTTGATGTGAGTGCTAACCGTTCGAAGGTTGAGGTGCAGACCCTTTATAGAGGATTTCCTCAAGGCATTTTGAATTTCTACCCGTTAGACACATAAATTCAGACGGTAGACTCATTTAAGATATTGTCCAATCGTAGCCCATGCCTTAGATCTGCGACCTGCTCTGCTGCTGCGTCAGTGTACCATACACTAACTTTATGTCAGACTAAGTTCTCAATTTGAGGAACCCAGATTTGGATAACCTCGTACTGACTTACACTTGGGCATATTTGAAATGACTAAGTCTGACTGAGCTTCGATATCTTTCAAATAACTTGATCTTTAAAGGTAGAGGCGCTCGTATTGACTTACAAAAGTTAGTAAGACTTAGCCCTCATACTGACTTCCCTAGGTCACTATGGTAAACCCTCATACTGACTGTCCACAATCAGTATGGAAAACTCCCTCATACTAATTTCTTTGGATCAGTATGAAAAACCCACATACTGACTTCTCCTTAGTTAGTACGGGTAAACTCTTATACTGAATTCTGCTTGTGAGTATGGTAGACCTTAAACTGAGTGCTCCATCTCAGTTTTAGGTTGAGGCTATACTTGGTGGAAACCAAGTTTCAGGCCTGTAGATAGTCAGTTCTCGAGCATTCTCCTTTGCTCGATCTTGAGCCTAAGTTCTACTATAACTCAATTTGATCATATACTAGGATTACAAATTAGAACTCTAGACTCTAAAAAACTGACTAAGATGGCTTACAATCTTTGACCCACCAAAACACAAAAGTAAGGAAGGATTTCTCTAACAAAAATCATAACTATTTTCCCCTTTTTGGTGTGGTCAAAGCCATCTGGAACCTAAATCAGTGAGGTGAGGATAAATTTAGAATTTTTACAAATTTGACAATTAGTCACACAAACTCTTTAAAAGTTCCCCCTCACTAAAGGCTTTTCAATTAAGTTCTTCTCCTTATAGATTCGGAGAGATATTGCTTGATTGATTTTTCAAGTCAGTTTAGAGCAGTTAAATCTTAAGTAGGAGAAAGTCAGAAGCCTGCTGATTACATTATATTGTGTAAATTCACCGTATGAAGAATGAAGACCTTTGTTGGACAAAAAGAGATATTCATTAACAAGTCAGATTACCCTTTATTAATTTTCATTACAAGTACAGGGATAAAGAAACAAAAAGAAACCTCTTACAGAACTATTTTTCAAGTCTATACTAGGTTGCTTCCGGTCATCATGATGTTCTTTGATCTGGCTGCTAATGGTGCCTAGGCAATGAGGGAATCTGGTTAGATATTCTGACCAGGTTACCAAGGTTCCCCTCATGCCAGTTTTCAGCAGTGAACTGGGAGGTAGTGCTGCAGAGCACTTTGTGGGAAGCAAAGATCAAAGAATTCTCTTCCCACCTCCTGGCTTCCTCTTCATTCACTAGTCTCTTCTTCACCAGATAGAGACATAGTGAAGAAGTAATTTCAGGGACCATGCCCCATTGCTGGCATGTCACTATTGGCAGGTGTGAGGTGTGTAACTTGTAGGAGGAGACGACAACGGTAGAAGAGATCTTTTGATTTGTTCTGCTCCTTCTACAGCCTTTTTGACTCACTCACACTGCATTGTCTGATGTCTTCTCCACCTCCCATAATTCTTTTCCCCCTCATTGACCGCACCCAAAAAGGGTGGTGAGTTTATATCTGGAGGCTTGGGCTCTATCACCATTTTTCCAGATCTAAGGGAAGATTTTGGTTGAAGACGAAGTATAAACTTGGAAGGAAGGGTTCGACAATGGAGATTGGAGAAAAAAAAATTGTTTCTCTAAGGAAAAAAATGAATCCTATATATAGCAGAGAGAAAGATCATTTAAATGAGTTATGTGTTCCTTGTGACCTTTCGGTTTCTTGATCTTCGGCGACGATTGAGATACGTTGCCTTGCGATGCACATTTCAGATTTGACTGGAGTGACGTGGGAAGGAGCATTATTTCATGTGTTGAAATCTGATTCATCGATTCAAGATATAAAATAATAGAGATGTACTTGCAGCAATCGCCTTTGGAATTCGAAAATCTGCCTTTCGAAATTCCAGACTGACTGAGAGCCAGTTCCTAAACTAAGAGATGGAACTCAGTTTAATTCCGCTTCCGTCCTTCATAATTCTTCTAAGTATGAAAACCAAAACTAGATGAAACCCATGAACCCTATTTATAGCAGAGAGAAAAGTCATTTGAAAATGTGGGTGTACCTTGTGACCAATCGGTTTCCTGATCTTCAGCCACGATTGAGATACGTTGCCTCGCGATAAGCGTTAGGGATTTGACTGGAGCGACATGGGAAGGAGTGATATCCACATGTTGAATCCTAATAAGTCGATGCAAGATACACATTAATAGCAATGTAACTGCAACGATCACCTTTGGAATTCAAAATCTTACCTTTTGAAATACCAAACTGACTAAGAGTCAGTTGCTAAACTGAGATTTTGAACTCAGTTTAAGTCTGCATCCGTCCTTCAGAAATCTTCTAAGTATGAAAACCAGAGCTTGGTTTTCTTTAGCAAGTTCGTTCAAAACTTGGTCGGTGTAAGTTTCAACTTCTTCGGATGCTATCGGCAGTGGCTTCTGTTGTGCTTTGGTAGATGATAAGCTTCATACTGATTTGATTTGCTTAGTAACACACCAAGTCTGTAACGAACTGAGAGTTAGAACTTTGTCCTAATCTTCTGCTTGAACTGCCTTTATTTACGGAAAATTGAGAACTCGGACTCAGTTTTTTTCAGCATCACTCTTATTCGACAAGGATCTCAAAGCTCCTTGAATCTGATCTCTGGGAGAGGTTTGATGAAGATGTCAGCCAGTTGATCTTCAGTTCGGATATTCTCCACTGAAATGTCTTTCCTCTCGACATGATCTTTGATGAAATGTTGTCTTATGTTGATCTGTTTGGTACGAAAGTGATGAACTTGTTTCTTTGTGATGCACATTGCACTGCTGCTATCACAACAGATTGGCACAAACCCAGTTTCAACATCATAGTCAAATAGTTGTTGCTTGATCCAAAGCATTTGAGCATAACAGCTTGTTGCGGCAACATACTCAGCTTCCGCTGTAGACGTGGCAATTGAGTGTTGCTTCTTGCTGAACAAACTTACAAGCTTGTGACCTAGGAACTGACTTGTTCCTCTTGTGTTTTTCTTTGTCGATTTTCAACCACCAAAATCTGAGTCTGAATAAGCATTGAGAGTAAGCTCATCAGATTTTGGGTGCCAAATACCTAGTGACTTTGTTCCTTTAAGGTATTTGAATATTCTCCTGGCAGCCTCCATGTGCGATTTCTTTGGATTGGCTTGAAATCTCGCACATATTTCAACTGAGAAGGAAATATTTGGCCTACTGGCAGTTAAGTATATGAGTGACCCAATAATGCCTCTGTATGCTGTTAGGTTGACTGCTTCGCCTTCTTCATCAAGATTGATCTGAGCACTTAAGCTCATCGAAATCCTCAAGGGCTTGGTCTTCTCCGGGCAAAACTTGTTGATCACATCCTCGGTATATTTCTTTTGATTGATGAAGATTCCTCCTTCTGCCCATCATGCTCATCTGAAAGTTGCTCTACATCAGTTTGGCAAACTTCTCACACATTTTCAAGTTTCTGCATCCGAATATAATGTCATCGGTGTAGATCTGCGCCAGAAGGATGTCTGATCCATCCTTAATTATGAACAGCGTTATGTTGATTTTTCCCTTCCGGAAACCATTCTTGAGGAGAAACTGAGACAGTGTCACATACCAAGCTCTGGGTGTCTGCTTTAACTCATAAAGATCCTTCCTCAGTTTGTAAACTTAGTTTCCTTCTTCAATGCCTGAGGGTTGTTCCACATATACTTCTTCTTTGAGCTCCCCATTCAGAAAGGCACTCTTCACATCCATCTAGAAAACTATGAATTCATTGTGGGCTGATAAGCAAGGAATAGAAGAATAGCTTCAAGTCTGGCCACAGGAGCAAAAGTTTCGTCAAAGTCGATCCCTTCATATTGAGCATATTCTTTTGCTACCAGTCTTGCCTTATTCTTCACATTTTTCCTAGTTTCGTCTCTCTTGTTCTTGAAGACCCATTTGGAGCCAATGACTGACTGATGAGTTGGTTGAACCACTAGGTACCAAACTTCATTTCTCTTGAACTCAGCACGCTCCTCTTGCATAGCACTGATGCAGTCAGTTGACTTCAGAGCATCTCCAATCTTTGTAGGCTCTGATTCCTGAGAAATAAAAGAAGTAAGCAAAGTGCTCCCTTGTCTCGTGCGAACTGTATTGGTGAAACTATCCAACACGGCTTCCTCTGGATAGTTTCTCAACCCTTTCGGCTTTTGGAGCTGAGTGACTTCGACAGGCTGGACGAAATCTTCAGGATACTCAGTTCCGTCTGCTCGCGATACTGGAACTTGAACCAAGTCATTTTGATTGGAGTCTTCTTCCCCAGTATTGACTTCCATATCCTGAGCTCCTTGGTGTTCTTGACGAACTACCGGTTGGATATCTTCAGGATGAGTACTTTTACTTTCTGGATGGTCAATTTGAACAGGTTACTCCGTTCCAGTTTGGCCTTCAAACTGAGCTCGATTTTGATTTCCTAAATTTCCCCCTTCATTGATGCTCGAGTTTATCGATAAGGAACCAAACACCTTGGTTAAGTTGATTGCATCACCGGTATCCTCATCTGAGTTACTTCGGTGATTCACCATTGATTTAGTCTGAGAAACTTGATTTGGATATTCTTTGTCAGCACAGAGTTTCTCATAGTTTTTTACCACAGAATCACCAAGTTCTAATTCTTTCAACGTCCTACGCACTAAGATAGACTCATCAAAAACAATAGAACATGTTACTTCTACAACTTTGGTTGTCTTGTTAAGTACTATGTAGCCCTTGTATGTAGGATGTTCATATCTGAGGAACAATGTTTCATCTGCTTTGGGACTGAAAGTATTCTATTTCGACTTTCTATTGTTATGGATGTAACATGGAGAACCAAAAGCACGAAGATGAGCTATAGAAGGCTTACGACCATTGTAGACTTTATAAGGGGTTTTGTAATGATGATTGTTGATTGCGTTCTTGTTCTGAGTATAGCATGCCGTCATCAAGGCTTCTCCCCAGTAACCTTCCTTTAAGTCAGCTTCAGCGAGCATAGTCCTGGCTGCCTCCTTAAGTGTTCTATTTCTTCATTCGGTAAGACCGTTTTGCTGAGGCGTCCTAGTTGAAGGACTGCCACAGAAGAAATTCCAAAAGGAAAGGGTTTGTAAAGCGTGCCAACTAGAGAAATAGACAAGAGCCTCGCTCAAGAACAGGCCAATTACAGCAAGTACGGATCTGATTCTGGAACTGCTCCACATGGATCTATTTGGTCCAGTTACTCACCCCACGATTGGAGGAAAGAAGTATACATTAGTAGTTGTTTATGACTACTCAAGATATACGTGGGTGGTGCTGCTCAAGTCCAAGGATGATGTAAAGCTTCAACTGCCAGAACTGATTACCCGTCTTCAAAATGACAAAGGGGTGACAGTTAAGAGGATAAGGTCCGATAATGGAATATAATTTTGTAATGGACCACTCGTGGACTTCTACGCTGAAATCGGAATTGGGCATGAAAAGTCCACTCCAAGAACTCCTCAACGGAATGGCCTTGCTGAGCAAAGGAATAGAATTCTAAAGGAAGCAGTGAGGACCATGCTGGCCGAGACCAACCTTGGAAAGAGGTTTTGGGGAGAAGCCTTGATGACAGCCTACTACACGCAAAATCGAAGTGCATTCAACACGCGGCTGCACAAGACTCCTTATGAGATATACAATGGTCGTAAGCCTTCTATTGCCCATCTTCATGCATTAAGTTCTCCATATTATATCCAAAACAACGAGAAGTCCAAATTGAATGCCTTTAGTCCTAAGGCTGATGAAGGTGTGTTCCTTGGTTATGGACATCCTTCATACAAGGGATATAGGTAGGGTATTCAATAAGATCATCCAACTTGTGAAAATAACATGTCATGTTGTTTTTTATGAAGCTATTTTAATGCGCAGGACACTTCAAGAGAACTGGGTCTTGAAAATCATGAGATCAAGGATGTCAATGAGGAACCTAAAACTTTTCTTGATCATAATCGAACAGTTCCTCAGACTAGATCTATGAATGATGATTCTAAGACTCCAGTTGCCTCGGCTGGACTTCAAACAACCAAGAGGGCCAATGATGTCAATGTCATTGTTGAGGCCTTAATATTCATAAATATAGAAGATCAAATCAAAGAAAAGCCCCCTGAAGCCAATGCAACAGCTTTGGAAGTAGAGCAGCCTGATGCCAAGGAGGTAATCCCTGAAGCAGTTGAGGAAGCAGCTCCAGCTGACACTGCAGCCGCTGTGCAGGATCCAGTTCCAGAGCAAGGAGTTGAACCACCTCAACAAGACCCCCAAGCAGTTCAAACTGAGCTCACAGAAACTCCCGTCGAGACCAAAGTTGTAAAGAAGCCCAGTTGGCTAAGGGATCATCCTATAGAGGTTGTTCTGGATGACATAGGAAATCATGTTCGAACAAGGCAAGGCAGCGCATTGATGTCTTGCTTAATATCCCAGATTGAACCTGTGAAGATCGGTGAAGGTCTTCAATCTACGGATTGGATCAACGCGATGCAAGAGGAACTAGAAGAGTTCACTCCCAACAATGTGTGGTACCTGGTGGATACACCAACACATCAATCCGTAATTCACACCAAATGGGTCTTCAAAAACAAAAGAAATGAGACTAGCACCATCATTAGAAACAAAGCAAGATTGGTAGCCAAAGGATACACACAGTGCGAAGGAATAGATTTCGATGAAACTTTCGCACTAGTGGCCAGACTGGAAGCCATTCGCCTAATTTTGGCATGTGCAGCATATCATAACTTCACAGTTCTCCAAATGGATGTGAAGTGTGCCTTCCTAAATGATGAATTGAAGGAAGAGGTCTACGTTGAACAGCCCCCAGGTTTCGAGCAAGGAAACCTGGTCTATAAACTGAGGAAAGCCCACCATGGTCTAAAACAGGCTCCTAGAGCATGGTATAAAACTTTATCACAGTTTCTGCTTAAGTATGGATTTGAGAAGGGGACAATCGACCGAACCCTGTTCAAGATAAGAGATGGAGAGGATATCTTGCTTGTACAAATTCATGTAGATGACATCATCTTTGGCAGCAAGAATACACGTCTTTGTGAGAAGTTTGCCTAGTTGATGCAAAACAAATTCCAAATGAGTATGATGGGCAAAATGACATATTTTCTTAGATTGCAAGTGGATCAGTCTGATGATGGAATTTTCATCAATCAGAAGAAATACACTCAAGATTTGATCAACAAATTTTGTACTGAAAAAACGAAGTCTTTGAGAATCCCGATGAGCACCAATTCTCATATCACTCTCGATGAAGAAGGAGAACCAATCAATCCAACTGCCTATCGAGGGATTATTGGGTCTTTACTTTATCTAACTGCCAGCAGACCTAACATTTCCTATGTTGTGGGAGTTTGCACAAGGTTCCAGGACAACCCTAAGAAGTCCCACATGGAAGCAGCTAAAAGGATCATGAGATATCTTAAGAAGACCGAGTCTTTGGGCATATGGTATCCCAAAACTGATGGAATCATGCTAAATGGATTCTTGGATTTAGATTTTGGAGGTTGCAGAATTGATCGGAAGAGCACAAGTGGAACGTGTCAGTTCCTAGGTCATAAACTGATCAGTTGGTTCAACAAAAAGCAGCATTCAGTGGCTACTTCAACCATTGAGGTAAAATATGTTGCAGCCGCCTGGTGCTTTCGATACAGCAATAGCTCAAGGGTTAAGGAATAGAAATTGGATGTGTACCGATATACTGCGACAACAACAAAATAATGTGCATTTCAAAGAATCCAGTTCTCCATTCTAGGACGAAGCACAATGACATTTGTCATCATTTTATCCGAGATCACATTGAGAAAGAAGATATATCCGTTGAATATATAAGGACGGAGGACCAGCTAGCAGATATTTTCACCAAACTGCTACCTAAAGCTTGTTTTAAAGAGTTGTGTATCAAACTAGGACTACTAGAGTTTGATGAAATCTCAAGGGATCGAGATAAAAATTGAGTTGTACAAAACTATTGAGATGTATAGTTAAGTCAGTTGTGTTAATTATAGACCTGTTTGCTCAACATTTAAAAAAAAAAGGAGAAATAATTTCATTCATGATGGAAAGGGCGTACATCATATACAAAAAAATGCAGAAAAATCAGAAAGGTTGTTCAAATACAATCATCGTGTGGGCATCCATATTGGAGGATAGTAGTTGGATCCATCTAGGTTCGACTAGCCTTCAGTGACGTAGGGGATCCGCTTCTCTATCAGCCAGTTCAACTTTATATCAAAAGGAATTGGGGAATCAGACAGATCCTGGAGGGATATCTTCAAGCGGTCGAAGATGAAGGCTGCACAATCCACCTCAGCCAAGTCCTCAAACGCCATCATCGCCTTCCAAATAGGCGGAGAAAAGTTGCAATTAAGAGGGGAGTTACTGACCACCATGTGGTTCATGATGTCGAAGGATAATCGATAGCGTGGCATGAGGAACCCGCATGTCAGAGTTGGATGGAACCCGATGTCCGCTGCTCCCCATCACTGCCAAGCCGACCACTCAGGCATCGTTTCCTCTTTAAGATAGTCCATGACTGGCGTCCTGTTCCGACTAAGCTCGAAGTCAATAGCAAAAGAGTCAGCGGACCAAAAGAACTCCTCCCCACAGAGATTACAGTAGATCTCGTCGTCTTCAGTGATGGTGGAATTGTAGAAAGCACTTTCAAGACATCCGCTTCAAAGGTGTGAGGTTCCTTGGTCACAAAGGTTTCAAGCCCATTCGCCCGCAGGCTTCCCATCTTTTCCTCATAGATGGTCGGATTTCTCCAATGTTGTTGATAAAGCCCACCCTTATCCAAAATCTTGTTTCACTGAATGGAGATTTTTGCGATATCACTTGGAGAAGACATTTTCTTTCAAGGGTGATATTTGAGTCGAAAAAGCAAAAGGTTATATGATATCTAATGATCGTTGAAAGAGTATTTATAGATGATCTCGTGCGAAGATTGAGAGGATACCAGGATACTAAAATGCAGGACACGACTCTTCATGGTTCAGATTCAAAATCTGATAAGTCAATATTGAATACTTCACAACTGCATCGAATCATCCATGAATGGACATGTGGCCAAGAGGTCAGAAGGCTAATGGGTGTAGAGTCTGTGAATAGTCAAACTATGACATACGGTTTCTCAGACTTCGCATTAAAATCTAAAGATGGTTTTCCGAAACTGAGCTTTATAAAACTGCGTGAAGAAACTGCAAAGGTTTAACGTTTTTAACTATCCATTTAGAGAATAGTTTCTATCTGGCAACTAAGGATGACACAGTTGTTCAGTTCTTCAATAAGAACAGTTTTGAACTTTCTCACGCAGTTTGATGAAGCAGTGGGTAAGGAAAACTGCGATTGATAGTGGGCATGAATTTTGAATTCGTTGAAAGTCATCGGCTGCACGTCGCATTTAATGCGGGCAGCACAACGGCGTATTAAGTGGAGCCACGTCGTCCATCCCACACATTCCTGAACAACGTGCCAGAGGTGAATAGTCGCATACGTCAGCCTCAATCTCAGTCGTCGATTGTAGAAAGGGGTTTCAATATCAGCTGTGGATCTTGTTTAGCAATTGATCATGAAACCATTCATAAACCCTTTCTTCACCATTGTCTTCGACATATATACCCTCTGCAAACTCTCTCTGAAATTTCTAAGTCTTCAAGCCTTCAACTTCTGCATCTCAACATTCACCTACATTATATCTTCAACATGCCGAAGAAGAAGACACAGCAGATGGAAGGTCCTAGTACCTCTGATAACCCCGAGCAATATGTTGTCACAGAGAAGACTCCACATGTCGATTTAGTCTGATTTGCAAAGGATGATGCGGACTCTCTAGCAAGCAAATTCGAGAAGCACAAGTAGTGAAGGAAAAGATCCTCAATTAGAGAGATGTAGGATCTATTGTTACAAATGATGAGCTCACTAAGAAGCTCTCGGTGGAGAAACTAACACAATTCTTGACAGCATTCCCACGATGATTCAAACCATATCGCATAGTAGAATTCTATGAACACGCGATCATAGCCCAAGATGAAAAATCGTTTAAAATGAAGGTTGAGAAGACAAAAATTCAAAATTTGAATTTTTTTGGGCCGAAAAATTGGTTACTTTTAGTTGTGTCCATTAGGTTCCTTGAGTCAGTTTGAGTCTTTCCGTCCAATTTATTTATAACCTTTTTGTAATTTCGGTTCATTTAATTTTGTCAATTTTGAATTTTTTTTTTTGCATTATTTGAGGTTCTTGAGCTTTTCAGAAGGAGAATTTGAGTGGTAAAAGCCAAGAGTGGGTGAGATCAATAGAGGGAATTGAAAAAACCATATTCTATTAAGTGATACACAAGCGTGAGTGATTATCATCTTGAGCAATACACGAGCGTACGTGAGGTGGTGAGGTCCTTTTTTTCTTTTATCTAACCTTTCTTGCAAGTATGATGAAAAGAAATCAAGCTGAGACGAAAAGCAATCAAGCTGAGCTGTGGGGTGACGGAGATGATACCACTATTGTTGGCCAGCTCGAGTGCATGATGGAGGGTTTCAAATCTAGGTTGACTAGGATGTTGATGAGTGAGATGGAGGCAATGCATCAACGAATAGATGTTCTTGAGTCTTTTGTTGCTCAAAAGACTCGACGAGATTCTACTGCAAGTCATTGGAGTGTTGTAAAACGAGGTCGTGGAGGTCGAGGTGGTAGACGCTTGAATAGGAGATAGAGTCCTCGGTATGAAGAGGACGTTGATAATTCTGACGAGGAGGACTCATGTTATAACAATTTGGGGACAATCAAGATGAACATTCCGTCTTTTCAAGGCAAGAATGACCCTAAATTGTACCTAGAATGGGAGCGGAAGGTGGAGTTGATGTTCGAGTGCCATAATTACTCTGATTTGAAGAAGCTCAAGTTAGCTGCAGTGGAGTTTTCTGACTACTCTCTAGTGTGGTGGGATCAGTTGGTGAGTAGTCGGCGGAGGAATAGGGAGAGGCAAGTAGAGACATGGGATTAGATGAAGGCTATCATGAGGAGGCGCTTTGTGCTGAATCACTACTACCGAGAGTTGTACAACAAGCTGCAGAGTCTGAGACAGGGTAGTTGGAGCGTGGATGAGTACTATAAGGAGATAGAGGTTGCTATGATTTGAACCAATGTAGTGGAGGATAGAGAGGCGACGTTGGCCAGGTTTCTAGCTGGGTTGAATTGGGAGATTCGAGATATTGTAGAGTTGCAGCATTATGTTGAGCTGGAGGAAATGGTGCACACGGTGATTAAGGTGGAAGAACAACTCAAGAGGAGGAGTAGTCGAGTTGGGCAGACTCCTACGGGCTGGAGAGAATACCAGTCTTGTAGTAGTTCCATGCCCAAACGATCTCCTTGAAAGAAGAGGAGCAACCACGAGTTGAGAACAAACCATTTGTTGCACCCCGGCTAGGTTCCAACAATCAAGGTAAATTTGTTACTCCTGATACTCGGAATCGTGATCCTCGGTGTTTCAAATGTCAAAGTCTTGGGCATATTGCTGGTAATTGCCTCAATAGGAGGGCTTTGATCCCAGTCTGGTAGTAGTTCCATGCCTAAACGATCTCCTTGGAAAGAAGAGGAGCAGCCATGGGTTGAGAACAAACCATTTGTTGCACCCCGGCCAGGTTCCAACAATTAAGGTAAATTTGTCACTCCTGATACTCGGAATTGTGATCTTCGGTGTTTCAAATGTCAAATTTTTGGGTGTATTACTGGTGAGTGCCTCAATAGTAGGGCTTTGATCCTTCGAGAAAATGGCGAGGTGGAAATTGAGGATGAGGCTGATCCTAATATGCCAGCATTGGAGGACCCCGAGGAAGAAGAAGAGGAGATAGTGGCGCATGCTGCCTTGTCATCATTTTTAGTTCGAAACATCTTAGAGGCACAGCATCTAGTCGATGATACCGAGCAGCATGAGAACATCTTCTACACACGTTGTCAGGTTAAAGATAAGGTTTGCAGTGTCATCATTGATAGTGGCAATTGTACAAATGCAGCGAGTTTAACCATGGTGGAGAAATTAGGCTTACCTATTCTCAAACATCCAAAATCTTATCGTTTGCAGTGGTTAAATGACAGTGGGACGGTTAAGGTGATTAAGCAAGTTAATGTTCTGTTCAGCATTGGAAAATATATGGATGAGGTTCTTTGTGATGTACATCCGATGCAAGCTAACCATGTTTTGTTGGGTGGTCCATGGGAATTTGATAGAAAGGCGCAGCATGAGGGGTTCACAAATAAATACTCATTTGAGTATAATAGCAAACGATTTTGTCTTGTTCCTCTTACTCCAAATCAGGTTCATGAAGACCAAGTGAAGATGCAAAAGGAAGTGGATCCTGAACCGAAGCTAGCTGGAGAGAAGAAAGAAAATTGTGTGGTGAGAAGTTCTTTTCTAGCAATGCAATGTGAGTGGATCTGGCTTGAGGATTTGAGGACAAATCCTTTTGAAGAGGAGGGGAATGATGGAGATCCCGATGGGCTAAAATTAGAGGATTCATTGAAGATCAATTGAAAATTAATTTTCGAGTTTAGTTTTGGATTTATTTAATTTTCGAATTTTAGTATTTACTTTATTTAATTTTAGCTTTTTTAAGTATTTTATTTTCGAATGTTAATATGTAATTTTTGAAAATTAATATCTATGGTGTCTAGTCTTGGTCAAAGATATTGAGATATACTTGTATATCATAATAGATTTGATATGCTTTTTAGATTTCATTTCCTTATTAGATTAGGGTTTTGGGTCGCCTATATATAGGCCTTGTATTAGACAATTTATTATGTTTTCAGTTTTTAATAAAATTTGTGAGATTGTCTGCTCAATTATTCTGAAAGATCACGAATTCTAGTAGCCTTAGAATTTGAAAATTCTTACTTATCAAACGGAATTTCGCAGCCATTAGTGGCGCAGCCGTTTATGGCATCTTCGCTATATCCTTCGTTGTGAGCAGAGTTTTTTTTTTAGTCGTAGGGGCTCGATCTCATTCTTGCCTACGGTTCTTTGAGGGTCGAGTCATAGACGTAAGATTTCCCATCGTATCTGTACGAGTCGTGTCATCGTGTGTTTCCGGTTCATCAATTCTGGGCTGCGATGTAAATCTACCCAATGTGGATCGTATCACTCAGTCTCTCTAGGGTTTCAGTTTTGTGAAACTGTAAACTTATGTGGAATGAGAGAACTGATCGATTTATAGATCTTGAGAATGGGATCTTAGGGTTTAATAAACCCTAATGGGCTCTGAACATTATTAGGCCAGACAAGGGATCAAATGCAAATAATAAAGTGGGTCTCCTATTAATTAATTTCATGTTCAACCCAGAACATAATTAATTAATAAGAATTAATTCATACCACCAGAGAATTAATGCTAATCTACCCCTTTATTATCACGTTATTAGGAACAAGTTGCATTGACTTGGTTAATCCCCATATTTAAGGTTTCAGACATTCATTAATTAATTAAGCATACGACAATTAGCTGCAACTGATTAACCTCTTGTTGGACCAGATTTAGTTGGTTTGTCAATTACAAAGCTCCAGTATCGCAACCAAACATCGAGCTGGTTCTCAGATGGACGGTACACAGGGAATGGAACGAGGTGCTTATTCAAATGCATTATTATTATTAGGGTCTGGATCCGTTATTCATTCAATGGAAACCATTGTTGGCTATTCTCCAAATAAGAGTCAAAATATGGTTTTTATGGGTGGTTTAACAAAACATGTACCGATTACTAAAACCTCTTTTTTATTAGGTACACTTCCTATTTTAATGCGAGATCGAAAAAAATATCTCTCCGTGGCCCCAATACTAGGTACGTTATGGTTTGGGGCTTTAGCAGGTCTATTGATATAGATTAATCATTTTTTCCCCAATGCGTGTTCGTAGCTCAATCGGAGGTGAAGACTGTGGTCCGGCGGAAAAACAGAAGTCATTCGTATTTTGTGATACGTGAATTGCTCAGTGGTGCTTCGCCACTACCGTAGCTGGCGGAAATAACTTAATGGTAGAGCCTAGCCTTGCCAAGGCTGAGGTTAAGGGTTCAAGTCCCTCCTTCCACTTTACTTGGCATGGTCATCTTGTCTTCAGTGAGGGATCTTTAGCCAAACTTCCTATTTAAATAGGTATAGGAATCAATGGTTTAATCTCAAACAGAGCTGAGAAAGCAGGTTGATTAGGATGTCCAAGTCATTCAAGCACTAGCGAGAAAGTAAAGCTCGTATTTTATCTTTGTTACCTTTCTCAATAATGAGAAACAATTTGAAAGAATCGAGTCAACCACTAGAACTACTGGTCTTAGAACAAGAAATAAATAGGCTTATTTTTTGTTCACTTCAATCAGAATTACAATTTGAACTCAAACATGGATTGGTATTTTATTTGACAAACCTTAGTCTCCCAGACGTTGAATCCATTTTTTCTTTCTCTTTCATCCCTTATCCTAAAAATTAGAAAAAAGGGGAAAAAGAGAAAAGAGGGAGGGGGATTAATCACATGTATTTGATTATATTTCTAATTTTCTTCATTCCTTCCGGTGTCAATAGCTAGAATGAAAAAATGACAGGGATGGCTATATTTCTAGGAGTGAACTCCGGGCAAACATGAAGCTCATGAATACAATTATTTCCTTCAAATGAAAGACAATTTCGAATATGCTTTGTCTACGAACAAGGAAGCTATAAGTGATGCAACTATGAATCTCATAAAGAGTCGGTTTATTGGTTTTGTAATGAAAAGTATAGGGTTTTGAAACCTCTCCAACTATCTCCCCATTAGGTAGGATTTTAGTGGCCCAAGCGCTTATTTGTTGAGGAGAAACTAATCCAATTCGTAGCTGTTTGTGTTTATATCGATCGATCAATGGGATTCCCAATTCAAAGATTTGATTTTAAATAGTTAAAATGCTTTGCAGAATGATCCATAAAATAATCGATACGGTTTGATTACTGAACTCAATCTTCTATTTATATTTCAATGTGTTCTATATAATGTAAATTTTTCCCTTTCAAGGATAAGAATACTCGGTTCAATATATTTCTTTATTTCACCATGAATCATATGTTTGTAACAGTAGGGACATAATTTTCTCAATTCTAATCGATTGGGCGTATTATGTCGGTTCTTTTGAGTAATAAATCTAGAAATACCTGAGCTAAGAGTAAGGTCCTATGCTTTCTCTCTAGTGTTCGCCCCCTTCTCTCTACGCTTTTAGGTGCTACGAGAGGGGGCTCAACCGGGAGAGAAAGTTCTGCTTCGTGAAGCTTAAGCTATTCTTGGGAACATCACAAGCTCCCCTTTTCCTTCCATGGGTCGTAAATCAACTGATGGAACGAACCAATGTCTTGAGGAGCAACTGAGGAGTCAAATTTGCAAAGGGTCAGACTCTTCCTTCCCGAGATCAATAACATACACCTACCATTGATACGACTATTTGATATGGGACACTGGCTCCCACCCGACTTAAGAAGACAAAAGAAGAGGTGCTAATTTGACTATATTTCTAGTTCTCTCCTTGCTTCGTAGCCGCTACTTTGAAAGAAAAGAGTAGGATTGGAAAACAACCAAAGGGAGACTTCAAACTTCATCTTTGCGCGGGATAAGTCGGAAAACTGGAGCTTTGAAAGTTCCTGTCTTTCTAGTTCTCCTCTTTAAGTTTTCTATTGAGGTCTATCTTGTAGAGGGGATCCGTGATCGATTTCTAGGTTTACGACGCTATAGAGAGAGGATCAGGAAGTTAGTCGGAAAGGCCATATGGGTTAGGGAGTAAGAAGCGAGATACGTGCGTACGAGCGAGAAAGATGCCGTATTGAAGCCTAGTGGAAAGAAGACACTCAGTGCTAGCAGAGTACTCTCTCAGATACGGTACCCTACGGGAGCTTTTTATCTCTCCATTTTATTAAAAATCGCACAAAACAAGGTTAACTGTTCTTGTATTTTCTTGCAAAGGGCATCTTTGTTCTTCTGATCTCTAAGGCCTTCCTGACCTTAGGGTATCTATTCTTCGATGAGCTGCAACAGGCAGTTCAACCCTTTCTTCATGCGTCGGGTGCGAGGGGGGAGTTTTTTGTGCTGCTCAAGTGGATTCGCCTTCAGTTTCAGCTTCCTTACTCTCTTCCGATTCTTAGTTTCTTCCATTTCTGCCTCTATTAATTCAACAGGGCCAAGAGGAAAGATGCGAGGGTATAGGTAATTTTGGAATGTACCAGTTGTATACAAAAAGGTGTTAAGCCTCCATAAAGCAATAAGTATTTGCCTTTATAAAAGTGGAATTCCGAGCTTTAGCTTTCCACTTTGGCTGCTGCTTCCCACAGAGCTAGGTAAGTCATATCTTTCCACTTTCGATATCAGTATCCTGGATTTTCTTTCAATGGTGGTGGTATTTTGCTATTGTTGCAGCGAAGGTAGTTCAATCGAGACAAGAAAATAATCTAAGTTGATAACCTCAGACCAATCAATCGAATATTAATTAATGCGTAATTGATCGAACACTATTTGAAAATGGCTCTTCTACTCAGAAACAAAATTTTACAAATGTTCCTGGAAATTCTTGCTCCCGTTGAAACATTTGTATCTATATGCATCAGGATCCCAATTCATGAATCTCTCGTGTTTTTCTAATGACAAAATACAAATTGAGACAGAATGAATCAATATTGATTTTTCAATCAAAAAAGATTTCTCAATTTCAATTATAACAAAAAATATGAGTCTATGTAAACCCCAGAACATAAATTGTTACACAGATAACTATAAAACATGGAACTTGATCATTTGTTAATGAAGAGTAGACACATATGCTTAAATTTCTAATTTATATAGCCTATCCACCCCCCATTTCTTTTTAATATTATAATATGGTTTATATGGGGATAATGGAGTATAAAAAGTGGATTCGCGTTGGGACGGAAGGATTCGAAACTCCGAATAGCGGGACCAACTCTTGTTCTTTACACATCATCCTGGCTGCTTGGCCTGTAGTGGGTATCTGGTTCATTGCTTTAGGTATTAGCACCCATGGCTTTCAACCTAAATGGTTTCAGTTTCAACCAATCTGTAGTTGATAGTCAAGGCCATGTAATTAATACTTGGGCTTATATTATCAACCGTGCTAACCTTGGTATGGAAGTTATGCACGAAAGTAATGCTCATAACTTCCCTCTAGACCTAGCTACTATTTCCAGTTCGTGGAAGATGGGAGCAGTGTTAACAAGTAGCTACATGTATGGTATTTACGGTTAAGGGATTCCCCCCCCCCCCCGAACCCCTCTCGTAGCTCTAAGAAAAACAACACCTTTAGGGTAGCTATTTCCCTATCTTAGAAGGAGATACAAGGAACTCATAACTCCCAAACAACAAGCTATAATACGTTCGGTCTTCCTTGCCTAGAAATACCTTCACTCACTCAAGTAGTTGCCTTTAGCTAGCTCTTTATCCATCTAGTAGTTCCGGAGTTTAACTCTTTCCCTACCATAGTTTCGCCCTCGCTTGTAATCATGGAAACTCTCATCAAATCCTATCTACCATCGGTAAGTTTGGGTTCTCTGCAAGTGGCAACGAATAAGAAATGGTTAGGTGATGAGAGATGAGATGGCTATGATCGGTGTACTATAGGTGTGAGCTAAAACCCGTTGCCTATCCCTATATCGGAGAAAGGTGCCACCCCTTGGGGTGCCCCTCCCTCCATGCCAAAGCAAAAGCGAAGAAATCCACACTGATCCCAGTCTAGCTCTCCCCCTAGGCGTCTTTCCTCTGTTTGGCCCCGGGTCACGAGGACATATAGAAGTTGTAGATAAGGATGCTTCTTGTATGAATAGTTACAGTTAGCTTCAATAATATGAAGAGGAAAGGAAAAAAGAAGAGCTTCTAGGGCTTACAAGTCTTGATCATTATAAAGGACGATGCTACGACATCGAGCTCGTTGCTGGAAAGAAAAATCAATATATTGCTTATGTAGCTTACCCAATAGGGATGAAAAGATCGCGCCTAAAACCAACCTTTTTCTTATATACGATACCACCCCTTGCTTCTGCCAATCCACTTCTACCAAGCATTGACCCGCGAATTCTTTCTACATTTTTATAGGGAAAGCGTGGTGAAGTAAGAAGCAGGAATCCGCGTACCCATCTTCTTGTTGAGCTATGTAGCTTGTTGTTAGGGAGTTCCTTGTTTGTTGCTTGAGTTCTGCAGCCCAGGGTAGGGGCCTAGGGAGGGGATTCTCCCTTCACCGTAAGGAACCCTTTCTCGTCTTACGAGAAACTACCGATACTATATTAATCTAACTAATAACTGCAGCTACTCTCTTAGCTCTCTTAGCTCCTTTTCTTCTTCTTATTATCTTCTTTCTTCTTAGCATCTTACTTATTAGAAGCTAACAATAGCCCTATTCTTCTCATAACCCAACAAGATTAAGTGAATACCTAAAATTGTGGTCATTTTATTCCTATCTTTCCATCCATAACCGAAGAATGGAAAAGATTCTTCTAGTGTCTCGGGTCCCAGGAGTGAAATTAAATGAAGTACTCTAGATACAAAGTATGGAAAGGTATCTATAACTTCCTCCGCGGGTCCTACCCCCCAACCTAGAGTAGCTAAATGGGGAAGTAAAAAACCCTTAACATAATTCGAATGGAGGCTGACAGCTGAGCCCACTCTAGCCTTGAAGGGCAGACCATTGTGGTTGCGAGCTGGAATTGCCATAGCCTATGGCTGTCACACGTTTAAAATCTGAGAACGTCTCCCACGAATATTCTACTATAAAGGGTATTCAAGAATCGGCCCATGAAATTCTAATGAATTTGAAAGAAATTGTATTGAGAAGTAATCTATATGGAACTTGTGATGCGTCTATTTGTGTTAGAGGTCCTGGATATGTAGGGGTGCAAAGACAGCCAGGAGGTTTGCCTAGAAGCAGTTGTTGGTCCCAGATCAGAGTGCGTATATTGTGCAGCGGAAGTATTAATACAGTTAATTACACTCTAAAACATGGACAATACAGTTTCCTTATGACACAGATTTTTATGTGACAGTTTTTAGAAACGCAATTTGTGTTAGCCAGCAGTTTATGTTAGCACTTTTACAGTTATAAACAGTTAACAGTTATACACTTCAACACTTTCAGATAAGTGTTGAAGGTTTCAAAATATAATTGAAAACTGTAAGATGCGCAAAGTAAGTAAAACTGTAAATGACACAGGATATTTATAGTGGTTCGGAGCCTTAAGTCCTACGTCCACTTTTCGGATATTTGATCCGAAAATTCAGTAAGTTATGAAGATACAATCCTCACGATCTATAGTCAGTTGCTGTAGAGACCTCCGTCTACAGCACAATGGATCACTCGCCCAGGAGGTTGTACTTCACTCCTTCTTCAATCCGTCGAAGGCTCTGCGTCTTCTCTGTGGACTGGTAGTCGTCGAAGATGGACTGAGGACAAACCTCCCATTTCCTTCTCCGGTAGATTGGATGGTCGAGTTCATCCCAGAACACACACTGGTTGGCAGTTGCCAATAATAATCTTCTCTTCCCTCAGGAGATCAGGCTGCTGTGTTCTTACTCGAAAAGTAAGAACACCAAGAAAGTAGATTAAGTCAGCAGACTTAATCCTCGTGCACACACGGTCACACGGAGAATCTCGAAGGATTCTTTAAGCAATAATGTCTCCTGTTCAATAGCTTAACCACAGAATAAATGCCTTCTTCCTTGAGAGCTTTTAATGCTTTGAGCTTTAAATTTGGCAGAGTTTTGGCAAGGATTAATGTGTCGAAGGTTGTTTTGTCTCTGTTGCTCCTGCTATTTATAGTTATAGAAGAGAAAATAGTCGGTAGAGACAATTTGAAGGATGTCCAATCAGAGTTTATCCTTCTCTGCAAAGTAGCCTGCACTTCTGCCTTCTCTACGGTACTGTCCTGCTTTTGTAGGTCCGTTTGTACTTGATGTGTCAGATGCTGAACAACGTTGTACGCCAATCACAAACTGAGTGTCTGTCTGTCTTTCATCCTTGACTTCTTTAATGTTCTACTGTGACTGATCGGCATCTTGTTATGTACGCGTTCCTTGACGCAAAGCTGTCTCGGTCTGAAACTGTGAGCGAAGTTTTTCGTAGCCGTTACTCTGGTCTTTTCCTTTGTCCTTTATGATTGACAGTTATCGTGCCTGAATGGCTTCTTCTTCAAAACTGTTCCACAGTTTTGATAGTTCTCTTCTCCTAGACTATTACAACTCAATTATCCTATACAAGGATTACATGAGGTAATAACTCTAACGCCTAGGCTTTGGTATATAGTTTTGACACATTAAAACATCAAATTAAGGTAGGATTTCTACATCAAAACCGAACAGCAGCCACCCTTGAAAGAGTGCATAATAGCTTACTGATCGAGCGCTCTTGCACCGAAGATGAATGGGGCTAAGAGATCTGCCGAAGTTATGGGATGTAAAAATACATCGGTAAGGGAGCGTTCCGCCTTAGAAGGAAGCATTATTCCTGAGTAGTACCACTCAACCCTTATCTCTTATGCTTGAATCAAAGATTCAGCCTGCAGTACTTAGCTTAACGAACCTCGTGAGCTTCCCAGGGAATGTCACCATCTTGAAACGATTATGGTTATCTAAATCCAACTTGAGGAAACCCCACACAAACTTCCATCACCCAAGATGAAGATATATGAGTACATGTAAGACTCTCCACCATAGAAAGTAAAAGTAACAGTCAACCCATGTGTGCCCCTCAGCTTTCAATATACTTTAAGATCCGACCGAGTTACCGAGATCTTTACTTATTCATATGTCAAGAAGAATGACTCATCTCAGTATTGATCCTATCAATACATTGATAAGCACCGGTCACACAAAGCAGTCAAGATAAATCACTTATGGACTTGTGTGTCGCAGCCTAAACCGATAGCCAAACCAGAAGTTGTCTCAGCTGTGATAACTGTTTATATCTCGCTAAGTTGAACAATTTATACGATCTTCTGTGATCTCTTACACACTGCATGATCTCCCTGTGGACGAGATAACTGGATTTGTTTGTTCGCATGGTATGATTGTTAATTTAAACAGGAGTTGTTTATTGCAAATCATTAATGATTACCAGTATATCAAACATAATGTTTTCCAATATACCAATCATAATGCTTTTATGTATACAATTCCAACAGGAAGCCGGTCTCTCCTTACTCCACACAATCCAAACTGGGGCTTTTGGATTTCCACCCAATTTGTCTTGATTAACTTTGTCAATTCTGTTACAGCTCGATATATCCTAACAGAACTTTACAAGTTTACGCAAATTATGTTAATCTAGAGACTCTTTTAATATAGTGATTTCTATATAATTTTTTACACATCAAAAGAACAAATAGGTATGAATACTCCTAACAATAGACTATTCTAGTTGGATGTTTGACTCATCCATAATTATTTAAGAGATTTAAGTCCTTAGACTCTTAAAATTGACTAAATTGAGCTCTCAACTCTAAAAGTTTCGAATTTATACAATTTCTTTCATGCCCTAAGTAGTTACATATTTTATAATTCTAGGTAGAATTCTTTGTTGTTTTATTATAATATTATCTTTTTATGATTATTTTGTATTTATTAAATTCCAAAATGATTAAAGTTTTTAAAATATTTTAAAAGTATTTAATCGCAATTATATACTGCTCAATCTTCTATCACGATTTCTCGGTGGACTTATTTTATAACTTTCTTTTAATTTTTTTAAGATTCTTGCAAAAAAAAATTAAATTGGATGGTTTCTTTTATTTACGATTCCGCGGAAGAATTTCATCAAAATACATCATTTATCTTTTAATTTATAAGAAATACCACATAATTTCGCAGCAGAATATTATATTATCAAAGAAATATATTCAATTACAATTTTCAGATAATAAAGTTTTCACGTTACCGTCGAATGCATTTTTATCTTTAATTTATTATTTACCTAGAGATTTTTACTGGAAATGCCTCATTTTTCTTTTTGACTTTTAAGATTTTCATTGTATATATTATGATCGTCAAATTAAATATATTCACGATATAACACTATATAGATAAATACATAGAAAATTAAATTAGAAATGAAAATACATAATATAACAAAACGCTTCTGTTAAAATGTAAAAATTCACGATATAAAATTGTAGTCTTTCATCTACTTAAATTGTCACCCCTATTAATATACTAATTGATCCGTTAAAATCTTTAATGAGAAATTGATCCTTTTATTTTTGACAACTGAAATGTAAAATTGAAATTCTCGAATAAATTATTTAAAATTAAAACAAAAAGATGTTTCAAAAAGACGAAATTAAATATTCTGAAAAAGACAGAAGGAATTATGGAGTTCACATTCGTGGTGCGAAAAACACCACACACATTCATGCAGACATGTACTTCCAAGGCCAAAAGAAAAAAACAAAACATAAAGTGAGTGAATTCAGAAAACAAGAATTGTAAAATCCAAAAATAAAAACTTGTGAAGCTGAAAATGCATGGATTTGTAAAAAAATGTCAGAAGAAAATAATTTCAAATGAATAATAATAATAATAATAATAATAATAAAATGTAAAATCCAAAGAAATTTAAAAAATGTGAAGCTAGAATGAATGGATGTACTATCCACAAGATTTTGGCTATCAAGCTATTTGCAATTTGATTTTGGTTAAATCAAAATTAAAATTCTTTATGTATGACTCTTGATCATTATGTTTTGTTTTTTTGGGTCAGTTAATCACACTAGTAAATTTACAATTTTTTATGTATATAAATTTATGATTGTTTTTTGTCATAGTTTTCTGAACAATCTATATAATGAAAACCAAAGATAGCTATAGCAATCCGCCCAAAAATGTTCTATCAAAGACAAAATGTATGATGTCCCGCAATTTGTAATAAATAAATACTTTGCTCATTCGATTAAAATTCCTTTACATCCGTTACAACAAATTATCGATGTACGCGTACATTCATCTTCAGGATCAAACAAGCGATCATTATGTATTTATTATTTCAGAAAATTTAATGTCTCGAGACAAACCATCATCCACAAACAAGCTAGATCTATATACTTCATAAGTTTAATTAGAAAGCGACTAGGCACTTTCACCGATATAGCAAAAGGGAGTGAATCACACCTTCTTGAAACTTAACTTGGTTTCTAGCCCTTTTGGGACAGTCAACTTTATTGGCATATACGAAGAAGCGCTACGAAAACGGCACCTTCCTCATTTATAAGATGACTAATTATCTTTAATCATGAAATAAGTTTTGGTGGTTAGAAAAAAATAACTAGTCTACCAATCTTCTATGGATGACCTATCCAACCACGAAATGTGTATTCTTATACTCTAGTTTTGGTGATCGCATTAAATTAATTGTAGTAACTGATTCTACAACAGATAATATGAATTGTCTTTTATTATTTTAATTCTTTGGATCGTTCTTAAGATATGAAAAATAAAATAGATTGAATAAATCAGACGAACCCTATGCATGCTCCTAATATTTTAATGTAGATAATGAATATACAGAACACCTGAACTCCAGTTTCTGATTTCAGGAAGGTGGTGACAAATTCAAGATGTGAGGATCCAATTAATGTTGTGTTCCAACATATTTGATCTTATGATATGTATCACTTGCTTCTCGGAGATCTGATGAGGGTACGCTCCACCAAATCCTCGAGAAAGTCAATCAGCCTTCTTGATTGGTGTAGTCACCGTCATTTATCTCTCTAACTCAATACTATGTATTGAATTCTTTGTAGTGTATCTGCAGATAGAAGTGATTTATATAGTGTTAGGGTTTGCAAACCCCACCACTAATGGGCACAAGCAGTTTGTGGGCCAGACCAGGGACAAAATACAAATAATAAAGTTGACTTTCCTTATTAACTAATTAATAAAAAATTGTATTACTTTCACCATGGAAACAATGCTGACTCACTCCTTTATTACCACATTATATGGAACGAGTTGCATTAAACTTGAATGATCCACATATTTAATATTCTAGACATTCATTAATTAATTTGGCTTATGACAATTTGGCATAATTAAGTAAACACTTATTACCTAAGTAGTACCATTCACTCCTTTTCACTTATGCTCGAATTAATTATTCAACCTGCAGGGTTTAGCATAATGAACCTTGTGAGCTCGTCAAGAAATGTCCCCATCCTAAAATGGATATGTTTACCTGCATGTCAAGCATAAGTAGGCCACATACAAACCGCCACACCCAAGATGCAGTTATTAGAGTACGTGAAATACTCGCCACCCTAGTAAGTCAAAGTGTGTTGAACTTGTGTATGCCCCTTAGCCTTCCATTAGATTTAAGATCATAAAAAGTATGTTGAGATTTGGATCATTCATTTGTTAATGAGAATGTCACATCTCACTGTTGATCCCATCAATACATAAAGATGTACTGAGACAACAAGTAGCTAGGATAAGCTCATTTATATGTTGATGTGTCACAGCCTAAACCGACAGCCTATCCAAGAACTCTCTCAGCCGTGATACTTGCTTATATCTCACTAGGTCAAATGATTAATATGATCCTCTCTGATCTCCTACACACCACATGATCATCCCTATATGCGTGATAATAGGATATCATTATTCGTATTGTATGTTTGTTATATCAGATAGCGACAATGTTGATGTAGCTCACTTATGGAAACTAGTGTCTCTATCGTTTGTTGTTACCAATACACTTAATCATAAATGCTTTTAGTACACAATCCCAACAGTATTAAGTGTGACTATATAAGACCTAGCTCATTTACACCTACATCATCTAGTGATCGATTTTGATAGAGATCCAGTTAGAAAGATTTAACAAGATATTTTAAGAAGATTTGTTGAAGATATGATAAAAGATTTGATATATCTTGATAAGATTTGATTTAGTTTTAATTTGATTAGATCTGATTTCTAGATCAATTAGGATTTAGATTTCGTTATATTACAAAGATATCATATTTGTTGTATATCTTGATAGATTTTATATGGTTTTCAGATTAATTTTCCTAGTTAGATTAGGTTTAGAGATTTGATTTTCTCTCTATAAATAGAGCTTCATATTTTTAATAAAATTCAATTTTAAGTTTAATAATATTCGTGAGTTTTATTCTCCAATTATCTGAAAGCTCTTGAATTTCTATGTAGTACCTTGAAATTCTATATTGACTTATCAACCGGACTTACACATCCATTTGTGGCGTCTTCACTATATCCATCGTTGTTGAGGCGAGTTGTTTTTTGGGTCGTAGGTGTTTGTTTTCGTCCTTGCCTACGGTTCTCTAAGGGTCGACTTCAAAGGTGTTGGATTTCCCCCGTTGTATCAAGTTATCAGTAAGCTTTCGCGTCGCATCTGAATCGTTTCAGTAGAGTTCCTGGGCTGCGATATAAAACCTTTCTGGCGAGGATCGTATCATTTTTGTATCATAAGTCCTCTGAGGTAAACACTATGTAAATAAATCTGCTAGACCTTTCATATCAATCACTTCCTCTTTATACACATTGCCTCTTATCATGATTTTTTGTATGATGTTGTACTATATATTCTACGTATCTCACCACTTTGTGAGTCCTGGTTTAGTTTGCCATTGCACCAACATGATCACAGTACTTTGTACTTTATGTGCCATCTCATAGTTCTGCATATCAATCAATGGTATTTATGTATTGAATTAAGTCGATTAGAATATAATATTTTTATATATTTTTTATGTTAACTTTTATTAAAATTAATTTAGAAGAAACTGGTTTAGGAAAATACACCA
>JAPKLW010000447.1:231236-259242 GCA_026898455.1 Plectranthus barbatus
GAGCAATCGACCCTACACTCGTTAACCCCTTGTCACGGCGAGCTAACAGTTGATGATCTAAGACTTGCAAACCATCACGTTATTAAGCCCTAGACCACTCCGAATAGTTCGTCAATTATTGCCCTACGACCTAGCACCGCACATGGATTGGAACTAAAATCGTATGAATCTACACTATTCACGATGATTCCGCCCGCGTATTGGCTGCAGTGTTCACATCAACTACCTCCTAAGTTGGCTCTTACCTAAACCTAGGAGGTAAGGAACAAGTTCTAGTGCAATTCAAGCTCTCAAAGGAAAGTAAACAATTAATTCTCAAACCAAATGATCATGCATCTTTACTCAAATCAACATCCAAAATGAATTAGAACATCATACCTTTCAATTGTAGAAATACAAAGTTGAATTCAATTACATCCATTACAATTTGAAAAGTAGAGATTGAAATCTTCCCCAATTGGATTTGTATGGCTTGATCTACCACCTTCATTCTTCACTTCTCTTCCAAGGATTGCTGAATTAAGCTCTTAGATACTCTAGAATTTGGATGAATCGTGATAGGAAAATGGAATCTAGGAGAAATTCTAACTAGATTTATGAAAAATGACAAAAAACTCCTCAAATAACTGCCTTCTCCCCTTTTATAGACAAGCAAACAGGGCCTCGGATCGCCCGGTCGAAGTATGGCTCGCCCGGTCGAAGTTAGAAACTATCACAGATCAAGAGAAAACTGACCAGGCTCGGCCGGTCAAAGTTGGCTCGGCCGAGTCTGCTCTTTGTTGGCCTGGCTCGGCCGGTCGAAGTTGGCTCGGCCGGTCGAGCCCTCTGAACCCTTCTGAATCTTCGCTCGGCCGGTCCTGCACTTGCTTGGCCGTTCGAGCCCTCTGAAAGCCCCGCTCGGCCGGTCCTGCACCCGCTCGGCCGGTCGAGCTCTCTAAACTCCAAACACGTGAGATTTTCCTCCAAAACTCCACCAAAAATGCTCGTTTATGCCCAAAACCTATCCTACAACATCCAAAACACAAAAACACGAAAACACAACCAAAATACGACAAAAACACATGATACGGGAGTAAAATAGCCACAAACAAGCATGCACATACATCAAAATATGGGTCATTTTATGCACGTATCAGCTACCGGTTAAAAGGTTTCATCATAGTCTATGCCCTCTTTCTAACTATAACCCTTTGCCACCAGTCTGGCTTTGAAAGCCGTAATTTCTCTATCCGCTCCCTTCTTTCTCATGTATACCCACTTGCACCCTATGGCCCTAAAGCCATCAGACAACACAACTTTCTGGTATACATCCATAGCTGTTATGGATTCAATCTTAGAATCCATGGCGATGCGCCATTTCGCAACATCCTTGTCCTGCACTGCCTCTTCGTAAGTCAGTGGGTCAGAGTCCTCATGTCAGTCATCAGGGCCCAAGTCCGAAGACTCACCCACGAACATGTATCTTTCCGGCTGGAAAATGAATCTCCCACTGTGACGAGGCATCGGTGCCATGTCAGCAGTTGGTGCAACAACTTGTGGTTCTGCACCTTGCACACAAGAACGCGCCCGTGGTGTTGTACCTCTCACAGGTGCACCCACGTTCGCTCGTTCCCCTTCCTATGGAATTGCATTCTCATCTTTAATTTCTTGAAGAACTATATCGCTCCTTGTCTTGTGGTTTCTCACATACTCGTCCTCCAAGAATCTAGCATTGGTGCTAACAACGATTCTCAGACTCTCAGGATAGTAAAAGAAACCACCTTTCATTTGCCTGGGTGTTGGTCCCGGATTATCAGGGTATAACTTGGCAGCGGAAAATGTGATTAATCGTTTCTTGCACTCTGCTAGTTACTCAGCTGACTGGGACCTTGTCAGCTGGTAAGTCAACTTGCACTCTGCGTACTCAGCTGACTGGCGACTGGCTCGTCAGCTGGTAGCTCAAGACTTAGAATATTTTTAGCCTTGTTTGCACAGTTATATCAGTTTTCAGATATACACCAGCACTTGGGTGCTGGGTTTTAAATCAGTATGAAATGCAGAAAGCTGATAAAAGACAAAGGATTTATAGTGGTTCGATCAACTGATCTACGTCCACTCTCCAGTCGTAGCACTGGAAATTTCACTAAGAGTAATCGGGTACAAGCGTCCTACGATCTATCTCTAGCTGGTGAATGCCTCGTCCACCAGTTCACTAGATCAACCGCTCCCGGCCTTGTCCTTCTTCAACTCTGATCAGCTGGTGGAGTGCGAGCACGTCACTTCAACCTCCACAGCTTCACTGGGTGTTTAGTTATCCCAAGAACGTATCTTCTCAATACGGCAAAAGCCCGTAATAACTCAAGTGCTGGCTGGCACAAGAGCTGCTGTGAACTTCCTCGGAGGAGAAAGAACACCAAAGAGATCAGTAACTTACAAGCTGGAAGCTTGAAGTCTCGTGTTTGAATAAATCAACACACGGATAGCCTTTAGAAAGGCCTCGAAAGATATATGTGCTTCTACTTGCTTGAGCGTAATAAATTGCAGTCTTTCGGTAGGTGAAGAGTATTAAATGTCAGGAAGCTAGCTTCTTAAATGTTGGTAGTTCCGACCTATTTATAGACGCGGCATCCCATTCAAATCTTCTAGCCGTTTGGACACATCCGGAAAAGGTCTCTGTCTTCGCATGTCCTTCAGACGGCGGCAGGTAGGAATTTCCGGAAAGCGCCATGCTTTTGTCCACTTTATCTGACATTGATCTCTTTATGTCAGAACGGCACTATTCGTCAGTACGAGGAATCGGAACTGGTGTCTTGAACTGATAGACTTTAAGGTATCCTCCCTTAAAGTCATACTGTGTCAGTTAATTCCTCGACGAATCTTCTTTTTGTCTCTAAGACTCTGGGAGAGAGAATCTGGAATTCTGCTGGTAACATCCGACTGGTAGATCATTCTGGTGATCTTGTGCTGGCAGTCTCTGCTGGTGACTTGCGCTGGCACAATCTAAGTCTACCACTATGTCTGATGTTAACCCTTGGAATCTCCCATGACTGGTGGCTTCACCGCTGGTGAACAGTGTCAGTGAGAACACGTATTCTGCTGGTAGGATTTGTCAGCCGCCTGCTGGTGAAATCCTTCCAACTGGTGAACAGTAACCAGTCATTAGCTCTTCTCATGCTGGTGAACAGTGTCAGCACGAGACTTTGTCAGCCGCCTTCGGATGAGACTTTTCCAACTGGTGAATAGTAGCCAGTGGTAAGCACTTCTCATGCTGGTGAACAGTGCCAGCATGAGTCTTTGATCAGCTGCGACTTACAACTCAAAAGACCTAAACAGGACTTTACATTTGAGAACTAGAGCTATCTAGAGACAACTGACGCTGGTAGGACTTAGGATTTGATCCACCAAAACACCAAAACTAGAATCTAAACAAGTAGCTACTGGGGAAAGGAAACTTAGCCAAATTTCCCAACACTGGGATACGCTATAAAAAGCATTACCTTGGACCTGCTTTCTAACTTATCAGGTTTCTTTGTCAGCACGTGTGCCGGACAACCCCATACTCTGAACTTGCACAAACTGGGTTTGCATCCAAGGAAGAGTTCACATGGTGTCTGAGGAACCGATTTACGAGGTTCAAGACGTAAGCTGCTATTTCCAATGCGTATCCCCAAAACAAAATGGGTAAGTTTGCATAACTCATCATTGACCTCACCATCTCCAAAAGAGTTCTATTTCTTCTTTCGGCTACACCATTTTGCTGGGAAGTACCCGGTGCAGTCCACTGGGATGTAATCCCATGTTCTGACAAATATTGCAGGAACTCGTTCCCGAGGTATTCGCCAGAGCGGTCAGATTGCAGTGATTTGATAGTTTTTCCGACCTTCTTTTCTACCTCAGCCTTGAACTCTTTGAATTTCTCAAATCATTCAGACTTGTAGCGATGCAGGTAAACGTATTCGTATCTCGATTAGTCTTCAATGAAAGTGACGAAGTACTCATACCCTCCACGAGCCTGTGTGGACATGGGCCCACATAAGTCAGAATGGATAAATTCCAACACATCCTCTGCTCGAGTCTGACTATCCTTAAAGGACCTAGAAGACATCTTGCCCTCGATGCAGGATTGGCAGACTTGATAAGGTACAGCCCGGACTATGTCCAATGTACCGTCATTTGCAAGTTGCTTAATCCGCTTCAAGCTGATGTGACTGAGTCTCAAGTGCTAGATGTATGTAAGATCCTCATCAGAAGAACTAAGCTTTCTCTTTCTAGGATTATCAATTTTCGATGAGTTACATGCAGCATACGCGGAAGTATTATAATGACAGCTGACGATATAGAGAGAGTTATTCAGCATTCCACGACAGATAACTACGTTATTACCAATGATAGAAACACCACTGTAAAAAATAACTGAATATCCATCAATATAAAGTTTAGAAACTGAAATAAGGTTCCGCCGAAAATCCGGCCCATATAAAACATCTCTCAAAGTCAAAACAGAATCATCAAAGTACAAGGTGACATCTCCAATGGCAGTTGCACTCACTCATGCTGCGTTCCCCATTGAGATGGTAATCTCGTCATTCTTCAGCACCCTCCTCGGTGTGAACGCCTACATAGTGTAACAAACATGATCAGTAGCTCCAGTATCCAGTACCCACGAATGAGTAGAAACCAATGCTAAACACGTTTCCGTTACAAATGTAAATGACGTACCTTGTCCTTTGCTTCCGCATGCGTTCTTACTTGAAGTGACACCAACCCTCTTCATCTCATTTGACCTCCTCTCACGTCTTCTGCAATCAATCATATTCTTGCACACAGTATGAACCACATCTTTCAATGCGCTCAAGCTGTGCTCAAGATCTGATAACTCAGAATCCCATGAAGGTACGCAAGGTTGTTCTGCCAAGAGATCAGTAAGCAACTCTTTGAAAGAGTACTCGCTTCTCTTAGCTACATCCTTCTTGAAGTCATAGAATGAAAGTGGTAATGAGTTCAGGATTATATCGATCTTAGCCCGATCACTGATACATCCACCTCTACGTGTGAACCGATTCATGGTGTTATCCATCGTCATCACATGTAACATCACCAAACTACCATCAGCCATTCTCTTACAGAGAAGGTCTTTCACGAGATCACAGCTGACAGTTCGTTCCACTTCGCCATACATAGCCACTAAGTCCATCCAGATCGCAACAGAGCTACAATAGCCCATTTACTTGAGCTTCAATTCTCTAGAGAGGTTATCCGAGATTAACTTGTAAGTAAAATCTTCAGATACCACCCATCTCTCATAGAATCCATTCTCACGTCTAGAGACTTTATGGTAACGTGGGGCAAGTGGCATCATAGTAAGAACAAACATGTGTTGCTTTGTAAGGAGGATATACTCATTTCAGTATCTCCACTCAAGAAAGTTGGGACCAGTTAAAGAATTTTGTGCAAGAATATTGATGACATTAGATATAGACATATCTGAAACAAATAAATAATCTTAATAAAAACATACATGCAGAACATTCGAAAACAAATGCATTGAAAACCTCTTGATAAATCAAATACAAATGTTTTCCACTAATAGCCCAAGAGTTCCCACCGCAAGCTACACTCGTGGACATTTACGATGTCACCCTCAACAAGACTGCGGGTTTTAAGCCCCAATCCTTTAATTTCATACCATGTCAGGAATCCTTAGACACATGAAATTAATTATTAGTGTAAAACCTTGGACTAAGCCATCTCTCAAGAACAGGGAAGTAGCAACGGCATTATATTCTAAGATGCCTCTAAGCCCTTAACCAAAAATTTAACTCCAGCCAAAGGAGATAGTTTGGCATGGCGCGTAGCCATACCGCATGACCCTTAAAGCCTTTGTTATCCAAAATTTAAATCAATCCTAGAATACTTAAGAGAAAAAATTACGCAAGCTACACTCGTAGACGTTAACGCAAAACCCTCCCACTATTCACATGATTTAAATTGCTTGTCTAGAAATCCCAACAACTGCAGCCCATGTACCTCCGAGAAATAGCAAGCTACACTCGTAGGCGTTTACTAGGACGAGAGATACACTTACAGCCTAGGATCACTATGGAGTTCTATTGATTTTAATTAAAAAATCCGCTTAGTATTTTTGTTTCAAAAGGTTTCTTAAATGCGCACATAAATAATTTCTTGTCATTATATTTTCCCAAATTTTTGCATGTAATTAAACAAGCCCAAAAATTCTAAATATAATCCAGACAAGAAATTAATCACATAAGCATGCTTATAAAACTGTAAATAATAAAGCAGTAAAAACATGCTTTCCTATTATCTACACATGCTTATTGCGCAATTAATAAATCACATATCATACGAGGTAATTAAGACAAACAAAAATTCCTCATGGCCCCACAAAACAGGTAAAATAAAATAATCCCATCTATTAAAAAATTTGAAATTTGAATTTCAAAATTTGGATAACTCCAAATCTTCACAACTCTTCCAGGGCCTTGATATCCTCAACCACCAAATCTTTTTTGGATCTAGGGTTTTGAGATTTGAAAATTGGTTCCACAATCCAACTACAAACCCTAGGTTTACGTCGAATTGCACTAGCCGTCAAACCTCAAACTCTACCACCAGAGCAACAGCCGCCGGCCAACAGCCACCGCCGCCACCGCCGCGCCGCTGCCCGGCCAGGCCGCACGTCGCGCACCCACGCGCGCGCACGCCTGTCACCCTCGTGCGTGGCTGTCGCCGTAGGCTGCCGGCGCAGGCCCTAGGCCCGCACGGCTGCCCCGCCGCCGCTAGCGTCGCCCGTGGCCGCACGTTGCGGTGGGCCGCCTACCCCCCACCGTGCACCGCACTGCGGCTGCATGTCGCGTGCGGCCTCCTGCCGCCGCCGTGCACCGCCGTCGCCTCGCCCGGTTTTCGTCTTCGTTCTTCGACCCGCACAATTGCAAATTTGAAAAAATTACAATATCTAATTTATTACAATTTTCCTATAAAATCTAATCACAAATTTTCTCGTGATTTACAAAACAAGATTTAATCCAAACACGGATAAACCACCTCGGATTAAATCGTATGGGTTGTCACGAGGAACAAAAACCAAACACCACAGCAATTCAAAAACTCGTACATGAATAATCAAAATTGCTCATCCAACCGAGCCACAAAAACAAAACACAGCTCTTATACCAATTATAGGGATTTGCCGGTGAACCAAATCACCAAATCCAAATAAACCAGATCGTTTCATGGATGTTGATAGCAATAAACATACGATCATCCTAGCATGCTACTATGAATTTAATGCAGTGGTTTTATGAGTTTTACTTAACTCCGTCATCTCAGATCCAATCTTTCGCGTTTGAATATCCACTTTAATTCAACCACGCGATTCGATTAAATCTGCGGAAATAGAAATTAGCAAAACCAATTTCTAGATTCAATCGAATAAAAGAAAAATAGAAAGGAAGTAATCCTATTCTCCAGATCAGATCTTCAGATCTGTATCCCAATGATGTTCAGATCTGCAACTGGTGAGGATTCCACAGATCTATGATGTGTAAGCCAGAGTCGAAACCCTTCTCTTCCCAAATACACAAGCACCGCCGATCTCTCTATCTAACCCTAGGGTTTCAACTGATTTGAATTATGATAAGGTGGCTAGGGTTTCTGAGAGAGAGATGTCTATTTATAGACCTATGGTTTTAACCCTAATGGGCTATTGGGCTCCATTGAGCATGTTTAATTGGGCCAGACCTGGGACTTAATGCAAATAATAAAATGGGCCTATGAATTAATTAATTCCTATATCCACAAACCATGACACAATTAATTAATTAATACTAATTCTTTTTCACCACATAATTAATACTGACCTACCCCTTTATTACCACGTTATGAGAACGGGCTGCATTTACTTGAGAATCCCCATATTTAAGGTTACCGGACATTCATTAATTAATGAGAGCTTCTGACAAGCTTATATCTTATATTTCCTGAGCAGTACCACTCAAACCTTATCACTCGTGTTTGATCTTAATCAGCCTACAGGACTTTAGCACGATGAACATTATTGAGCTCCTCAAGGAATGTCCCCATCCTATTACTCGAATATGGTTTTCTAACTCCAGTCTCAGGCTGTTCTACACGAACAGCTGCTACCCAAGATGCGGGTATACGAGCACGTTACTCAGGCTCTCCACCATGGCAAGTCAAAGCAACAGTCTACCCGTGCATACCCCTGAACCTTCGTTAGGGTTTGGACTCAATCAAAATCGAGATCTTGAATTCTCTAATGTCAGACAGCAGAATACATCTCACTGTAGTCCAATCAATACGCAACCGCACGTATCAGCATATCAAGTAATAAAGACAGATCACTTCTTTACTATGCTGCAGCCTATACCGACAGACTTATCCTCGTACGCTGTCTCGGCTGTGATAATATTTATATCTCACTAGGTCAAATGATCATACTATCTTCTGCGATCTACAACACACCGTATGATCGTCCCTATCGGTGAGATAAGAGGATACCATTATTACTCGCATGTAAGTTTGTTAACAGATAGGAAATACAGTTGAATGTATACTCATTGTAATAAATGCTTTCTTTATACAAAACCCAATTATCGTTTGACCAGAGGTTGTAGGAATCCCAATAGTTGTTGTCATCACCTGATATGGATTTTCAGTCGGATCAGCATCCTCTGCTGTAATGGGTTCATGGTCTTGAACTTGTTCTTCTTCAGCAGCAATTGGAGAGGGAGGCTTAAAGCTATCTATCCTTAGAAGGGATATTAACCAAAGTGATCAGTATTCTCTCCTTGAACTCCTTCATCATCCTCTGATTCCTCTGCCCTCTTCTTTGCAGCTTGTTCTTCAGCCAATTTTGCTCGCAACTCAGCAGTTGCAACCATATGCTTTCTTGTTACAAGATATTTGAGTGTCACTCCGGATGAGGATGTTTCAGCAACGGCATCCTCAGCTCTTTTATATTCCTTAGCTTGGCCACGACTTACTTCTCAGAGCATTGCCTTTTGGATGTCTGATCAATCCAATCATCTGCCCAATCCTCCTCACTTCTCAAGTAGTTCAGACCCTTTTGAGTCATCATTATCGCTCGGTCTTCATAGTGGAGCTCTTGGGTGGCATAATCATAAAATCTCAATCTTTGAAACTCAATTTTCAGCCAATCAGGATCAGGAGACTCACTAGAAAATTCAGCAGCATAGGTGGTCTCAAACTACTCTGCGATCTGAGCTTCAATGCACAAACTTCCAGCCTATGGAATGAGGTCCTCGTTCTACGCATTTTTAACATTGACAGGAGGGCACTATTTTGCAATTCGTTTTGCCTTGAATCTCCTATCTGTTGACCTTCAATCCAAACCTGCAATATATCTACTCAAAAAATAGATTCGCCTCCAGCAAGCATCATGACCCCCTCGACGGCTTTCGTACTCCCAGTCATCTCCACGTCCTCATCACTTGGAATGTCACCAAATGAAATACCTGAGACTTCGGGAGAGGTAAGAACCAAAATATGTCTCTGCCACAATGATTCAATGGTCTTTTTGAGCACGAAGGTAGTATCGGCGCCTGAATTCCATTCTAGGATCTTAGATAGATCCAATCCCAAGGCTCAGAGATCCTGCTCATTCTTTGCTTTCATGGTTGCAGTGATGTTGGCCTGCAATCTTGCTCTGGTTTTAGCATCAAGCATTGTAGAGGCTTCCTTCTCCATGGTTTCTCTCTCAGCAGCTTCCGTTTTAGCATATTCTTGTTCAGCAGCTTCCTTCTCATCTCTCGGTTCAGATTGCTGTGCAGCTGTCTGCGTGGCTACCTTAGCAGTTGCTTCAACCTCATTGGTTCTTTTCTCAAGGTCAGCATTCCTTTGCGCTGCTGCTTTGTCTAATTCTTTTTCAGCAATGATTTGGTTTTCATCCTTCACAAATCTCCTTCATTACTAATAGAAACAACCTGGTTTCCTCCTTGCACAACCAGTTGTTCATCCACAATCACATTTTCAACTATAGAAATGCTTCCTCCCTGCACAGCAGTTTGTTCCACACCTTTCATTACTTCACTGCTAGCTCGTTACACACCAGTCTGTCTGTCAACACTTCCAATACCAATACCAGCACCATCACTTCCCCTTTGCTCAATGATGGGCAGTTAAGCCTGAACAACAAGATTTCCTCTTGTGTGGAAGTTTGCTTGATCATAGGACCGCCTGAACCTCTTGTTGGCACATCTTAAAGGTCATCAAAAGAACCTTCCTTATAAATCTTGTCAAAATCATCATCAACCAAGGCGTTTGGATTTTTGATAACTCTCTCTGCATCATTGACCTACTTCTTGCCTTTGGCAATCCTTGCTTTCTCAACATCCTTCTGAGTATTGCGTTCAGGTTGATCATTTGTTTTCATCTTGGTATTATGCTCCTCATAAGCAGCTTTGACTTGCTCATAGTGAGCATCCCTTTGCTCAAGCGTCATCTTCAGCATCGCTTTATCAAATTGCTTCTATTCTTTCGCCTTTTTAAGTGCTTTCTCCTGTCGTCTCTTCTTCCATTCCTCCTTCCCTTCTGAGGTGAACAACTTTCTCTTTGTGTTCTTGGTGACTTGCTCAATAGGAGGTTCTTCTGCACTATTGGCAACATCAGGAATAGGTAGAGTAGTGTCAACTACCGAGACTAGAACCTGAATTGCCGATTCCTCGAACAAATCAGTTCTTCCCTTTTTTTTGCTTGTCCCTCAGCATCTGCCAATTTCCTCTTTGTCTGCTGGGGAGTAATCTGTGTTTGCTTCTTCTTCACAAGGGGCTTCATGGTGGGATCCAACTGGGTGATTTCTTGCAGGCTTTCAAATTCGTTTAGGATTTTGTCCTTCTGTACTTGAGGCGCCCTCCTCTATTCAATGGTGAGTTTGATAGGCACTCTACCATGAGCAATGGATACCATACGCCCATGGGTAATCGATTCATCAATCTGCTCCTTCTTGAATATGCCTCTTGTTGGGAAAATACTTGTAAATTACCCTTAGGATATTATTGTGAAAGGTTTTGTTGGATCAAACCTTAGTAGACGGTCGATCATTGTTGAACCTTAGCATAGCTTAGCAACTGATGTAATGTCCTGTATAGGTTAAAACATCGTGTTGTAATAGAATAGGCTAATTGAAATATCTCAGCAAACATCGAACAATGCTGAACGCTGCCCGAATTAAGAATGCTAAGAAAATCAGCATTCGACAAACACATCCTTGATTGCTGAAGATGCTAGCAAATCAAATCAGAGTAGTAGATAAAGCACTCGCTGTGCAAGGAGATCAAAAGCATGCTGAAAGAGATCCAGCATCCCGTACCAGCAGAAGCTCAGCAAAGCAAAACAGAAGGACTGCTACACCGCCATTCTGACCAACGCGCGACAATTAGCCATGTCAGAAGTAGGACGGAAAAGCCTGTCCAAAAGCAGAAAAAATTAGTAAATAGCTACCCGCATTTAAGGAGAAAGATCCGTTGTGTCTAAACAGATCTGTTGACTCAAACTTTAAGATCATGACTATAAAAGGGAAGTCAAAAGAAAATGCAGGAGCTGCTCACTCTCTAACCAGAAACTCGATATACGAAAGAATCCAAAAAGCAAAAAGGCAAGAGAGCAGTCCAGTTGAAAGGTACAATCCAGAGATATTCAAAGGCCTTCAACATTCCGAGTGTCTCACTACGTCTGACATTCTTCTGAGTGATTCTTGAAGTGGTTCAAGACTCTTCAATCATTGGGATCACTTTCCTTTTAAGGAAAGCATCCAACAATCAATTTCCTGTGAAGAAATTTATTAAGGCGGGCATTGAAGCCGAGCACACACGATAGTTCGGAGGGAACTCTAAACTCCTCCAAAGTAAGTGGTGAAAGCGTGTTTTATGAAGGTGCGCCCTTGACTCAGCCGGAGCTACACCAAGAAAGTCCGGGGTATCGAAAGATAGCCGTAAAGCAGACAGATCTTCAGAAGGCTGGTTGCTTAACAGGAAAGGCAACTCTTTGTGCACCGTATACTTTCTAGTAAAATTCTTAGTGATTCGGCTAAGGAGTGGACATAGATCATTTGATCGAACCACTATAAATTGTGTGTTGTCTTGTTGTTACTGATTTTCGAGCTATTATGTTTTAAAACCTAGTAACCACGTTACTAGTGTATAACTGAAAAGGTAACCTAAGAAAACCTTAACCAAAAATAAAGTTGAAAATAATTTAAATACAAGAAAACGTAATCTATTCCGCTGCACTTCGTATGTGTACTTTACTGTAACCACGACGACTCTGATCATAAGGGACCAACAAGTGGTATCAGAGCAGGAGGTTGAAAAACCGACTGCTTCTGAGTCGCTTAGGACCTAAATCCTAGTCTTTCCTTGCGTCTCTTGCATTGGTATTTTACATAGCTCAGCTAACGACGAGAATTATCCGATGTCTAATCACGCTCTCCCGAATTACAACAAGGATGGATTTGAAACATGGAAAAAGAAGGCCATGATCCAGCTGCAGAGCATACATCCAGAGATGAGGGACATCCTAACGATTGGACCTATTGAAATCATGAAGGTCAACACTGCCCCCCCTGGACCCGCTGGTGGTCAACCCAGACCTGAGATGGTGAGTAAACCTTACGAGGAATGGACTCTTGAAGACAAAAAGAGAGGCCAGCTGGAGTTTATCGCCATGAAGCTAATTATGGAGTGTTTACCCCCCTTAATGTCCAACAAAGCTCTAGATTATGACACCGCAAAGGAGATGTGGGATTATGTGTGCGAAGTCTCTCAGGAAACGGAACAGATGAAGCGAAACAAGCTACAAGTCGCTGTGGACAAGTACGAATCCTTCGCCATGATTCCAGGAGAAACCATTCAGGAGATGGAAGAAAGATTCAACACTATCATCGCAGAACTCAAAAATGTCGGCAAGACATATGACAAAGGGGAAATGAATAACAAAATTATATCCAAGATTTACCCCAGGAGTGATTGGTTTGTCAAGATGACAAGCATGAGTGAGAAAGATCTCAACAATATGACGACCGCTGAAGTCTTCTCTCAACTTAAGTCACATGAATTCATCATTCAGAAGTCAAAGAAAAACGAAGCTGCTGTTATACATCCAAATCCCACAAGCGTTGGAACTCAAGAAGACGTAGCATACTTTGTCAAGAAAGATGGAAACAAATGGAAATCTCCGAGGAAACCTTTCTACAATCAAGAAAAGTCCACACCTGCTTCTGCTACATCATCCAAGGAGACTTCATCAACTTCTACAGTTAACGATGAAGATAAGAAAATAGGCGAGCTGGAAGAACAGATGAAAAAGATACAAAAAATGATTCTGGAAGCAAAAGCCGAAAAGGAGGCAAAAGCGAGCATGATGCAGCAGCCTACTGAAAAAAGGATAAGAACATGTTTTGAATGCAAGTCTCCTGATCACTTGAAACATGATTGTCCAAAAGTAAGTCCTGAGGAAAGAGAACGTCTACGTCAGAGATTTGTAAGACGAGCAGTACGAGCTGTAACGAAGGCGTTGCTAACGAGGACAGAAGTTCCAGATATTCCCGACAACGAAGAGGAATATTATCCCACTGATGAGGAAGAAGAAGCCCTAATGGTCTTTATGGCAAAAATCGTTAAAGATGGTGAACCACTCGCTGATGCTGAGCAATCCTTCGAATCGGCCTTAGCAGTCGACAATCCTGGTAACACTTATAACGAATACTTTATGCTCAGCACATATATCTGAATCAGAGGATTCCTTCCTAGATTCTGAGGAAGATTATCTTACTAAACTCTCTTTAGAACTTTCTACGGTATACACCTTGAAAGATGCTATTGTGAAAGATAATTCCTCGCTCAAACAAAAAATCCTAAGTCTGACCAATAAAGTCGGAAGACTAAGGTCCGATAGTGAGGAATTATCAAGACTTAGAACTGAATATTCTGAACTCCTTGAAAGTTTTAAGAATCTTGAAAGGGAGAATACGTTGTTGAAAAACAAAGCCAATGAGAAGTGTGTCTGCGCATACATGACGAGTCAGGATATTTTGAATAACCTGATAAGCCGACAGAGACGTCACGGTGACCGATCTGGAATTGGGCATAGTTGCAATGACAAAAATAATACTTTGAGGCAAAAGGAAAATATCATTTTTGTCTCTGGCGGAAAAATATTCATAACATTAAAGAGAAGGATAAATTAGTTGCTGAATCCTCAAATGCTAGTCTGATCGCTCAGCAGAATATCAAACAGTCTGCTGAACCCAAGCAGGGTGTCAAGCACTATGCTAGACCTCAGCAAAAGGCCAAGCAGAATGTAAGATTTCAGCAAAGGTTCATAAGAGATGTTGAACGACATCAAAACTTACATTTGAAGTCTGATAAGCAAAACTTTTCAGCAAACTCAAGGACAAAGGCTGAGCATCTTGTTTCAAATGCTAGGAAGCCAAATCCTATCCTTTCTCGAGGAAGAGACATTAAGAATTGCTCAATGAAACCCCAATATTATCACAACACACCACATAGGAGAAACACCTATGTGAGACCCGAGTCCAGATACATATATCATCAAAGGACGATGAAGGTAAAGGAGCACAACGCACAACCACATACATATGCACATCAAAAAATTGAAAAAATCAGCAAAATAGATCTCAAAGAAAAATCTTTGACAATTATCAAAATATGGGTTCCAAAAGGGACAATGACTCAAGCTTATCCTCCAGGACCCGACTCGAAACGGGGACCTAAATCAACTTAATTGTCCTTGCAGGAACAGGATTCAAGTGCTAAGACATCAAGCATGTCAAATGAGTGGATCCTAGACAGTGGTTGTTCTGCGCATATGACGGGAGACGGAGAATTATTCTCAGACATTCAAAAATCGTATGGTCCATCTGTAGTATTTGGTGACAACAGCAAAGGAAGAGTACTTGGCAGAGGATGCATAGAGCGGAATGGACTAAGAATAGTAAATGTTGCTCTCGTATCCAATCTCAAACACAACCTGCTAAGCATTAGTCAACTATGCGAAAACGGGTACACAGTATCTTTTATTCAAACAGGATGTTCTATAGCTGACAATGTAACAGGAGAAGTAAAGCTTAGAGGAATTCGGAAAGGCGGACTATATGTGGTTGATTGGCAAAGTGGTCAACAAAATTCATGCTTTCTAGCACTAAATAAAGAGGAAACCACTTGGTTATGGCATAAGAGGTTAAATCATTTGAATTTCAAAACCATCAATCATATCGCTAGAAATGATCTTGTCACAGGTTTACCTCAAAACATCACGTTTCGTAAGGAAGGCATTTGCAAGGCATGCCAACAAGGAAAGCAGACCAAAGCGTCATTTCACTCCAACCAAGAAAAGAACACATCAAGCAGAATCCTAGAATTATTGCACATGGATCTATTCGGACCTGTCACTCCACCCTCGGTAAGTAAAAGAATATATACCCTTGTAATAAGTGATGATTATTCCAGGTATACATGGGTTCGCTTACTGAAGACCAAAAGATGAGGTCAAGATTACTCTACCTGAGTTGATCCTCAAGGAGCAAAATAGCAAAAAAGTTACAGTGAAAAGGATTCGATCTGACAATGGAACAGAATTCTGCAACGGCATTCTCATGGATTTTTGTGCAGAAGCCGGTATAAACCATGAGAGATCCACTGCTAGGACCCCACAGCAGAATGGTCTAGCAGAAAGAAGGAATCGAACACTGAAAGAAGCAGTGCGATCTATGCTAGCCGATGCTGACTTACCTGCTAGATATTGGGGCGAAGTAGTGATGACTGCATGCTACACGCAGAACAGGAGCTCTATCAACGGCCGATTCAACAAAACTCCCTATGAAGTATACAACGGTCGTAAGCCTAATTTAGATTATCTACGTGCTTTTGGTGCAACATGTTATATCCATAATAACGGAAAGTCAAAACTTAACACTTTTTCGCCTAAGTCGGATGAGGGTGTACTTCTCGGATATAGTCACCCCACCCACAAAGGATATAGAGTGTTAAACAAGACTACTGGGATTGTGGAAATAACATGCAATGTTATTTTTGATGAATCTACTTTAGTGCGCAGAGCTATCAATGAGACAAAGGATAACAATCATGAGACTAATGATGTCAATGGTCAATCGATCTTGAATTGTCATGAACACTTACGATTTGACCCGACTAAATCTATGAATGAATGTAATCCTATTCAGACAAAACCAGGAGACCAGGCCAGTGATGCTAACGTTCATGCTGAGGCCAACCCCCAAAAGGATATTTCTAATTTGCTAGATGATTCAGACGAGGAAAACTCCAATCCTATCCGCGTCGCTGAGGAAGTCAATACTGCTGAAGATCTTGGCAGAGGAGCTGCTGAGATACCATCTGCTGAGATACCAGATGCTGAGGCACCTAATGCTGAAAATTCCACTGGAAGAGAAGATCCAGACCATGATATTCCTATAGCCAAAGGACGGGCTGCTGAAGAAACACCTCCTATTGAAGATCAAAATCCTAACACACAAGATGCTGAGAATGAAGTGGTCAATGCAGAACAGACAAATAATCTTGGAAGAAGAAGAACTGCTGGAGAACCAATCAGACCAGCATGGCTGCGTGCACATCCACTAGAAGATGTTCTTGGAGATATCAATGACCCCATCTTGACCAGACAAGGATCTGCAATGTTTTCATACTATCTATCAAATGAAGAACCAACTAAAGTTGAGGAGGCACTACGTGATCCAGACTGGGTAAACGCTATGCAAGAGGAGCTTGCTGAATTTTCTCGCAACCACGTATGGGATCTGGTGGATAGACCACAACATCAGAATGTCATAGGCACCAAATGGGTTTTCAAAAACAAGAAGAATGAATCAGGCTTGGTGGTGAGAAATAAAGCACGCCTTGTAGCCAAAGGGCACAAACAATGTGAAGGCATTGACTATGATGAGACATTTGCGCCAGTAGCAAGACTAGAAGCAATCAGATTATTTCTCGCTTATGCAGCGCATCATGAATTCTCAGTCATGCAAATGGACGTTAAAAGTGCATTCCTAAATGGCGAACTCAAGGAAGAAGTCTATGTTGAGCAGCCTCCAGGTTTTGAGAATGGAAATCAGGTCTATAAACTAAGAAACGCCTTGTATGGACTAAAGCAAGAACCTCGAGCTTGGTATGGAACTTTATCTAAGTTTCTACTCGACAATGGCTTCAAAAAGGGAAGGATTGATCAAACACTCTTTCGAATTAAGGACAAAGGAAGCATTCTACTCGTACAAATCTATGTTGATGACATCATCTTTGGCTCAAAGAATCAAGCTCTCTGTGACAAATTCTCAAAGCTAATGATGAGTAATTTTCAAATGAGTATGATGGGAAGAATGTCCTATTTTCTCGGACTTCAAGTTCACCAATCAAGTGAAGGAATTTTCATTCATCAAAAGAAATATACGCGAGATCTCATTGCTACATACTGTCCAGAGAAATCCAAGAGCTTAAGGATCCCCATCAGCAATGCGTGTTTAGCAGATCTTGAAAAAGATGGAGATGCAGTCAATCCTACCTTATATCGAGGAATCATCGAATCTCTGCTATATCTTACTGCCTGCAGACCCGATATATCATATGCTGTGGGACTATGTGCCAAATATCAATCTCAACCAAACAAGACACATCTTGATACTGCAAAGTGAATCATCCGTTACTTAAAATGCACAGAAGGCTTAGGGATTTGGTATCCAAGAGCCGACAGTCTAGCTCTAAGTGGATATTCAGATTCTGATTTTGGAGGATGCAAAATCGACAGGAAAAGCACCAGTGGTACATGTCAATTCCTTGGTCACAAATTGATTAGCTGGTTCAGCAAAAAGCAACACTCGGTAGCAACCTCAACCACCGAAGCAGAGTATGCAGCGGCTGCTAGTTGCTGTCAGCAAATTCTGTGGATCCGACAACAACTCCAAGATTATAACATCTCACCTGAATGCGTGCCAATCTATTGTGACAATAATAGTGCTATGTGCATCACAAAGAATCCAGTACATCATTCCAGGACAAAACACATTGACATCCGACATCATTTTATCCGTGATCATCAAGAAAAGAAGGATATTGATATTCAGCGAATATGTACTGAGGATCAAATAGCAGATATCTTCACTAAGCCCCTTGCAGAGGTAAGATTCAAAGAATTATGCATCAAATTGGGTATGATGGAACTAGATATTGCTGTGGATGAATGAGATATTACTCTCATTCTTTCTGGTTTTCTTGGATTTTCTTATGTTACTTCCAACATTTATGAAAACTCTATGAAGTATGCCAGACCAATGGCAAAATGACGGATATGTCCCTATCAATGCTTAGGAGATAAATTGATTCCGCTCAGCAAGCTATGAAAAATGAAGATGACATCTATACTCTGTCTCGAAAGACAAACATCAAGAGAACGAAATAGTCATACATTCATCTTCAAAAGAGGAACATGTCCTCATTACAAAAGGAAGAGACGGCACATTCGGCCAAAATACAAAAGGAAATACAAGATTTATTATGGAGTTCATCTAGAAAGGCGACACAGACTTATAGGGATAGAAATCAGCCCCTTGAAGGTTGGATGGACCGTCAGCGATCTCTGGAAAGTACTTCTCCATCAACCAGCTGAGCTGCATCCCATTCCGCAGAGGCACGAACGGATGGAGCTTGACAGCTTCCCAGACGTTCTTGAAAACGTATCCGGCCCAGTCAACAGAAGCAGCATCGACCATGGCCATCATCACCTGCCAAACAGGTCTTGAGAAACAAAGGTCATAAGGTTCCTCTCCAAGAAGTATTTCATGGGCAATGCGAGACAGGACCCAATATGGTGTCTTAAGACCCGAAGCAGGAATGTCAGGGCTGAAATCAAAATGAGGAGAATGACGCCACTTCTCCCATGCCAGCCATTCTGGAGCCACCTCCTCTGAAAGATAGTCCTCCACAGACAACGGACCTCGAGGAAGCCCGAAATCAACCGCAAAGGTGTCAGGGGTCCAATGAACAAGCTTGTTATGGAACACCCCATAGATTGAGCCTGGACCAACATGACACTCACTAAGGAAATCCCTCAACACTTCCTCCTGGAAACGGTGAGGAGTAGCACACAGAAATTGTGAAAGACCCCCCCCACTGCAACGTAGATATGACCTTCACCGCCACATCACACTCATCTATGTAGTATCTATCCGGACCCGGCTCATCAAGGATCAGGTTACGTCGGATATCTATGACTCGAGGAGGAGATTCCATGACTGAAGAAAAGGACTCGATTTTCTTGAATAAGAAGAAGATTAAAATAGTGAATCAGGAAAGAAGGAAAGATGAGATGTTTGGATAATCTCAAACTCCGGTATTTAAAGAGGATTTCTCATTTATGACGAGAAGAAAGAGAAAAATCTGTCTGAAGATCGCAATGATTCATCCCTTGGAATACGAAATGTCGCCAATAAAGGAATCGACGTGTATGCATGGGAAGTCAAATCATTTTTTCCAGCAATAGGGAGCAAGGAGTATTGAAAAGTTCGAGGATCGCATCATCATATTTTTATTTTAAGCTCTCTTTGACTCAGCAGTTCTTCAGAAGTTGCTGGAAATCAGAATGCTGAAAGGGATCATCTTCTATCAGCATCTTTGAACGGATGCTAAGCAATAACATATCCCAAATCGAGGCGGGATGACTCAAAATTCAAACTTGATGGGACCCGATCAGGCGTAATTAATGCTTGCAAACGGCGGCACCAACTGAGGAGACGCCACGTTAGAAACACTTGAGTGTGTCTCGGAGCATGGGAAACCATATGGAAAGACGCATTTATTCTGAACCGTCGATCTAACATTTTGCAGATTTTCCCTCAACCGTTAGATCTCACATTCAAATTAACCCTACCTTCGCTCTGATAACTGTTCATTTTCTTCTCATCGTTCTGAAATCAAAAATTCCCAAACCAAAAGTCTCCATAAAATTTGAAATTATTCCAGACTTTCCCTCACAGACATGGCCACAGACTCCCTAGCCTCATCTTCCCAGAAATCTACTAATCAGGACCATCGCCCTGAATCCAATGAACCTCGTCCATTCAATTTTCCACCAAATTCTGAAGAACCTTTACATATGTGACATGCACCAGGGTTCACTGGGATTCTAAAGAAGGAAGATATTGATGATTCCATATCATATGGTCAGCTTGTCATGATGTCAAAGAAGAAATCCCTAGCCGGCCACTCAAAGGAACAGAGGCGTCTGGCTCAAATCATGAAAGATAGGATCCTGTACAAACGTCTTGCTGCTGAACATATTCCGAATTGGATAATGGATATCCTCGAGAGCGAATAGGTAACTCAATACTTATCCGCTGAACCCATGCATTTTCATCCGCATATGGTTTCTGAATTTTATGCCATAGCAGTCATGAGTAAAGATGGAAAATCTTTTAAAACTTGTGTTTATGGAAGTATCAATTAAGTAAGTGCCGAAATTCTTGCTAAAACTTTTCGTCTTCGGAATGAGGCGGAACGTATATCTCAGTACAAAGTAACGGATTATGAAGAGATGGAAAGACGTTGGAATTCTTGGAAGAAGCCTGGAGTACTGAAGGATAAGAAAGGTCATGTGATTACCTTCCGAGCTGCCACACCCATTAACTCCTTACAGGATGAATTTAAAATTCTAGCCGAATTGGTGATCAAGATGTTCCAATGCGACGCCGGTTCATATTCTGAACTTTCTGCTAAGAAACACGCAGTAATGATGGCTTTCACAGACAAAGTGAAGGGGAATTGGGCTGAGTACTTCTTCGAACGATGGGCAGAACATGCCAAGAAGAACGATCACATGTCTGTGGATGGAACTTTTTCCTCAAATGTTAATTTTGGATTGAAAATAAGCAAGTTTCTGGAATTGGTCATGCATTCAACGAAAATTGATCAAGGAGTAAAGTTGCTCTCCACTGATTTCATTCCAGTCACACGAAAAGCAGCCAATCCTCTTGATTACAAGAAACCAAGAAGGCTGACCGGTAAATCTAATGTGGATGCGGACAAACCTACTTCAGATGAGGAAGTAGACGAGCGTTCCTTGGGCGAACAAGTACTGCAGATAGCAACGCCTATCTCTGCTGAGGAGATGGCAGCATTAACTCAGAACGCTGAAACAGAGCAATGTTTCAAGAAGCTTGATGATATTGTAGCTCTTGGAGAAATACCAACCGAACAGATTGAGGAAATTGTGGACCAAAAGGCCGCCCTTCAGTAGCCACTCGTAATCGGTCAACTTGCTATTCCAATTTCTTCTGAACAACAACAGGATACTGCTCCCACCAGGAACAGAAGGTCTGGTCGTCAGCGTCTACGCAAAGTTTCTGAGTTAGCCACTGTCCCGACCTCAAAAGTACTTGACTCTCCCCTTTCATCCAAGAGTCATGAAGAACGCTTGCAAGGTATACGTGAAAATAAACGAAAGCGTGAAGAAAAGAAGAAGGCACAGGAACTAAAGGAATATAGAAAGGAGAGGGATAGAATCACATTCGAAGAAAGGGACCTAAACTTCGAAAGAATAAAAAGATCTAATCTAGAACGAGAAAGTCAAAAGGAGAATACTGATCTCGCACCCGATAAAGAAGCTGCTGAGGATTCTAGCAGAGCAGCAAAGAAAGGGAAGATGAAAATAGACTCTACTTTGACCGAAAAAGACGTGGATAATCTTACAAAGACTACAACTGCAGCAGACGGCATGACTAATGAAGAGCTGAATATGCTGATTCAATCTGGCGCTTTTGAAGCTACGGAACATTCCAAAGGCAAATCGGTCCAATTTCGCGAACCAATTGCTACATCTTTTCAAGATAGTAGCTCAGAGGAGAACGAAACACGACCAGAGACAGCTGACATACATTCCAAAGATAAGGATGCAGGACTATCGGCAATATCTAAGGAAAGCGAAGATACGAACATATCTACTGCAGAGCCGGTTGTTAAGGAAAACACCGAGGATCCTGAATCTGGATCCGTCACTGCCAAGGAATCCTACGATACGGAAAATATTATTGGATCTGCGAAAGAACCACCAACTGAAGCCATACGTCATAGAAATGGTGAAGGATCCACAATGGTTGAAATCCTTATGGAAGAAACCATTGAAGAAACAAAGAAAACCTCTACTGAAGCTGACAACTCTGTGAAACCAATCATTGAAGAATCGAATGCAACCGATGAAGTTATGGCAGATACTGCTGAAGAAGTCCTCGTTGCTGAGGAAACAACAACCGCTGCTGATAACATCGATCAAGCAGAAGATACAATGGAACTAGAAGTCTCCTCTGCTGGATATCTGGACGAATCCACCTGTTCATCAGAATCTGATTCTGAGGGGGAATCTGCTGAAGTGTTTGATGCCAAAACCCTTCGAAAATACCCCACTTTACGAAATGAACAACTACGGATCCCTTTTGATGGTTTACCTGGCAAACTTTTTCGCTCACGAAGAATAGCACAATGGTGTGCTGCTGTCTCAGTTAATGAAGATATGAATGCTGATCTCAGAGATTGGAGTGAAGAGATCTTAGCCTTCGTAGAGCAAGAAGTAAATAGGGACATTGCAGGTGTCTTTTCTGGTGTGATTAATGAAGAAACAGAGGAAGGAAGAGTGCTTGGTACTCAATTTCGACGATGGAAGACTTATGACTACATCATGCATGAACTCTGTTTTGAGGAAAGGATGATTATTATCGCCAGAAAAGGTCTTAACTTCTGGCGTTCCGAAGAAACATGGGCAAATGAGTGGATGGACCAGCCTTCCTGCACAAAACAATATACTGATCAACAAGTACATGCTCGATTGCAAGTCATCCGAGCTCACAGGAAGTTTCTTCCATCTCAGACCCTGCCCAGATCACAGTTTGCGCCAGATAAGAAGTCCTTGGCGCACATGGCACTAACCAAACGTCAAAGGGCTGCAATGATTGCTTATCGGAAACGGAAAGCTGCTTATGAGGAGAAATTGCGGGTTAGAAGTCTTGAACTAGCCGCGCTCGAAGAAGAAACGGAGAAGGAGGCCAGGCGACAGGACTACCTCAAAATTATCAACTTTGAGAAAGAATATACTCGAACTGAAACTTCATCTCAAGTCTCTGAAACTCAAGGTTCTAACTCGACTCTCGGTCAGAATATAATGAGTGAGTCCATGGAAGTAGATACCAATGTGGTTCTTGACGTTGCCACACAAAGAGTTGACGCAGCAACACAAGCATCTGAAATTGGTACAGTGGAAAGCGAATATGGTGAAGCTACTACGTTAGCAGGCAGTACTGAAATAGTTATCTCTGACAAATCCATTGACGCTGAACCAGTCCAAGTAAGCTTCCAATCTCTTGTCAAAATTCTTCACAACGCCCTGCATCAACGCGATATCCAGCAAGCCAGATTAATGAAGAAGTCCTGAAAGAGGTTGCTGATGTCCGCGGAACAATCTCTGGCGTGAAAACCTCTGTCTCAGAAGTTCAGCAACAAGTTGGACAAGTCACTACCAAAATCACACATGTCAAAGAAACCTTGTCTTCCGTACAATCAAATGTGATGACTCTCCACGACAATCTTGACGCCCACAAGTCTTTGACCACCTCTGTTTTGGATGCTCTCAAAGAGAGGGAAGAAAGAAGGATTGTTGAACAAGCAAGGATAAAAGCAGAGGAAGCCGAGCTGACGCTGAAAGAAAAAGAATTTGAACGAACAATGATGGAACGGAGAATGAAGCTAGCAGAACAACAAAGAGAAGACCAACGGGCACAGATTGAACAGATGGAGAAACTAATGGCCATGACGATGAAGAAAGTTGAATCTCTTGAGAAGCCAAAACCTCCACCAGATGCTCAGAATTAAGGTCATTCTCTAAACTTTTTTGGTTTTCATCATTTTCTTTCTCTGAATTCTATTTTCCGAGTATGAACAATAGTTGATATACACTCTCTGTGTACTCAACGGAAGATATTTAAATGGTTACTGAATGCTTTGCTTGCAATTTTATTTTTAATTTCTAAGCTAAGTCTCAGCAATCCTTTATAAGCTTTGATCGCACCAAAAAGGGGGAAATTGTTGGGAAAATACTTGTAAATTACCCTTAGGTTATTATTGTGAAAGATTTTGTTGGATCAAACCTTAGTAGACGGTCGATCATTGTTGAACCTTAGCATAGCTTAGCAACTGATGTAATGTCCTGTATAGGTTAAAACATCGTGTTGTAATAGAATAGGCTAATTGAAATATCTCAGCAAACATCGAACAATGCTGAAGGCTGCCCGAATTAAGAATTTTAAGAAAATCAACATTCGACAAACACATCCTTGATTGCTGAAGATGCTAGCAAATCAAATCAGAGTAGCAGACAAAGCACTCGTTGTGCAAGGAGATCTAAAGCATGCTGAAAGAGATCCAGCATCCCGTACCAGCAGAAGCTCAGCAAAGCAAAACAGAAGGACTGCTACACCGCCATTCTGACCATCGCGCGACAATTAGCCATGTCAGAAGTAGGACGGAAAAGCCTGTCCAAAAGCAGAAAGAATTAGTAAATAGCTACCCGCATTTAAGGAGAAAGATCCGTTGTGTCTAAATGGATCTGTCGACTCAAACTTCAAGATCATGACTATAAAAGGGATGTCAAAAGAAAATGCAGGAGCTGCTCACTCTCTAACCAGAAACTCGATATACGAAAGAATCCAAAAAGCAAAAAGGCAAGAGAGCAGTCCAGTTGAAAGGTACAATCCAAAGATATTCAAAGGCCTTCAACATTCCGAGTGTCTCACTACGTCTGACATTCTTCTGAGTGATTCTTGAACTGGTTCAAGAATCTTCAATCATTGGGATCACTTTCCTTTTAATGAAAGCATCCAGCAATCAATTTCCTGTGAAGAAATTGATTAAGGCGGGCATTGAAGCCGAGCACACACGATAGTTCGGAGGGAACTCTAAACTCCTCCAAAGTAAGTGGTGAAAGCGAGATTTACAAAGGTGCGCCCTTGACTCAGCCGGAGCTACACCAGGAAAGTCTGGGGTATCGGAAGATAGCCGTAAAGCAGACAGATCTTCAGAAGGCTGGTTGCTTAAAAGGAAAGGCAACTCTTTGTGCACCGTATACTTTCTAGTAAAATTCTCAGCGATTCGGCTAAGGAGTGGACGTAGATCATTTGATCGAACCACTATAAATTGTGTGTTATCTTGTTGTTACTGCTTTTTGAGCTATTATGTTTTAAAACCTAGTAACCACGTTACTAGTGTATAACTGAAAAGGTAACCTAAGAAAACCTGAACCAAAAATAAAGTTGAAAATAATTTAAATACAAGAAAACGTAATCTATTCTGCTGCACTTCGTGTGTGTACTTTACTGTAACCACGACGACTCTGATCATAAGGGACCAACACCTCTATAGTAGGCTAAAATTGTTCTGGTTCGGCGGAATGCTTGGCCTTTTGGATGATTCGGCAGGGGGACTTGATCGGTTGGATGATTCCACCATTTTAGATTTTTCCTGAACTTAGAAAAGATAGAGAGTTGAAGAAAAATTGGAAAGCAGAAATGAAAAGAGTAATAATGTTGAAAATCTCAAACCAATTTCCTTTATATGATCTGAAGCAATCAACTTTGAATGGATGGTTGGATCTCCTTTCTGATCTGGACAGATCGACGGTTGGGGATGCTAGTAAATAGTAAGTAACAAAATAAAACTATAAATGAACTCCAAGTTTATAATTGTTCGAGCAACTGTTCTACGTCCACTCTTCAATCTTCTTGACTTGAAATCCACTAAGATTGATTACATGGTCGGACTTAATCTCTAACTGTGAACAACTCTTCCGTCTGATCACCGCACACCTTCAAGAACCTCAGTCTTCAATCTTATGCGTGACACTCGTTAGAGTGAGGACACACCTCCCTTCTCTTCGGACGTGAAACTTGGAATCTTATAGTTCTTATCGAAACCTCTCTTCTCTTGTGGCAATAGCCCATGATAATCAGTCTTGCCGATAAGGGTGATCGCTAGATTCTTTCTAGGATAGAAAGAATCCCAAAGATAACCTTAGATGATAACTTCAAAGGTTTTGAGCTGAACTCGGAAGCTTTTACAGAGCCTCGATCAGTGAATGATAGGATTTGAATTCGATAGAGTAGATGAGATATCACATAAGCTCGTAAAATTTTAAATTGCCTAACTCACAGTCTCTTCATGAAATCCTCTATATATAGATGAAGATTCAAACGTATCATTTGAATCTTGTTCGTTAGACACTGGATATCTGCTCGCCGATCTCTTTTCTTCATTTTCTAAGAAGTGCAGAGACTCTTCAGATCTCTTTCATATCTAATCGACTTTCTTCGTATTTTAACCGACTTTGTCAGAACGATTCTCTGAGTTAACATCTGAAAACCTTCATTTTGTTTGTTGATTATCCTTCCATTTAATTCAATGAATTTCCATAACTTTTGTGATTTAAGATCCTTCTATTTCACGGCTTCGTACTGATTGTTGATCACTATCTTGTGTTTGCTGGGTAGTTGGTCATCTGTGGTTATCTCAGTGATACTGCTGAGATTCAGCAATTTGCTTGCTTTACTCCTTCAGAAATACGTTGATTGTTTCCAGCAATCTTCGTAGGCTTGCTAGCCTTTCAATATTCCAGTGTTTGCTAGCTTCTTTAGCAATCTTCTTATTTGCTGACTCTTTCAGCAATCTCTTCGTGTATGCTTGAGTCTTCCAGCATACTTCTTGAGCTTTGCTGATTCCTTCAGCAAACTTCAATGAATTTTTCTAGTTCTTTGACAACTCGAATATGAGTATCATATTCAGGACTTTTACAATTTTGACACGATTCTAAGTTGCTAGAAACTAGATAAACTAAGCTTTGATGCGCCAAAACTATAATACATACAATTAAGACCAATGGGTTATAATATTTCTAACAATATTCCTAACACAAAGTAAAATCTCCATTAGCTGAAGTAGCGACTTCCAGAATCAATCTTGGAGATGGTAATTCTACCATCTTGAAGCCATATTATGAGCTTGAACCCCGGCAAAATATAGCTAACATGATTAGTAACCTTAGTAACCACTACCTACTAAGGAGTCGAAAACTAATACTAAACATGTTTCAACAACTAATGCAATAGATGATGTACCTTGTCCCTTAGTTACAAACTTGGACAATTAACTTTCAAGTGACCTTTCCTGCCACACTTAAAACATTTATCTTTCTTGTTTTTTTTTTCTTTCCTTTGTTCTTCTCTCCTTTACCATTCTTCTGCTTCATGTCATTACGACGTGACTTAGAAGAACTTTTGGCAAGAGATCTGGAAAGACTTGATAATACAAGATTGCTCCCACTGCTTCATTATTTACTTTGACATCACTTTTATGACTCGGAAGTAAATCAAAGTGACTCATAGAAAAGACTGAAGAAGGTTCTACTAACACAAGATCCTTTAGCAGACTTTGAACAGTATACTCAATCTTATTTTTCTAGACCGAAATTCTAAAGTCATCAAATGATTTTGGTAACATGTTGAGTATCAGTCAATTTTGCTATCATTGTCAATTTCACCACCCATTAATGTGTACTCATCGATGGGCAGAATGAGTGATCCCACATATTCATGCACTGAACAACCCTAACCCATTTTTTGTCTTACAATGCGCTTGATAAGACTGGATCTGGAGTGTCCATCGAGCCCATCATATTCTACGTCAATAAGTTGCGTAGTATCACACGCATACCACACATCACTAAACAAAGACTTAGTGCATCTGACATACCACCCAAGATGTATTGCTGGGCCATATCATTTGACCACATCAACATGTGTTGGTCCCGGATTATCAGGGTATAACTTGGCAGCGGAAAATGTGATTAATCGTTTCTTGCACTCTGCTGGTTACTCAACTGACTGGGACCT
>JAPKLW010000447.1:269242-286957 GCA_026898455.1 Plectranthus barbatus
ATTAATCGTTTCTTGCACTCTGCTGGTTACTCAACTGACTGGGACCTTGTCAGTTGGTAAGTCAACTTGCACTCTGCGTACTCAGCTGACTGGCGACTGGCTCGTCAGCTGGTAGCTCAAGACTTAGAATATTTTTAGGTCTTGTTTGCACAGTTATATCAGTTTTCAGATATACACCAGCACTTGGGTGCTGGGTTTTAAATCAGTATGAAATGCAGAAAGCTGATAAAAGACAAAGGATTTATAGTGGTTCGATCAACTGATCTACGTCCACTCTCCAGTCGTAGCACTGGAAATTTCACTAAGAGTAATCGGGTACAAGCGTCCTACGATCTATCTCTAGCTGGTGAATGCCTCGTCCACCAGTTCACTAGATCAACCGCTCCCGGCCTTGTCCTTCTTCAACTCTGATCGGCTGGTGGAGTGCGAGCACGTCACTTCAACCTCCACAGCTTCACTGGGTGTTTAGTTCTCCCAAGAACGTATCTTCTCAATACGGCAAAAGCCCGTAATAACTCAAGTGCTAGCTGGCACAAGAGCTGCTGTGAACTTCCTCAGAAGAGAAAGAACACCAAAGAGATCAGTAACTTACAAGCTGGAAGCTTGAAGTCTCGTGTTTGAATAAATCAACACACGGATAGCCTTTAGAAAGGCCTCGAAAGATATATGTGCTTCTACTTCCTTGAGCGTAATAAATTGCAGTCTTTCGGTAGGTGAAGAGTATTGAATATCAGGAAGCAAGCGTCTTAAATGTTGGTAGTTCCGACCTATTTATAGACGCGGCATCCCATTCAAATCTTCTAGCCGTTTGGACACATCCGGAAAAGGTCTCTGTCCTCGCATGTCCTTCAGACGGCGGCAGGTAGGAATTTCCAGAAAGCGCCATGCTTTTGTCCACTTTATCTGACATTGATCTCTTTATGTCAGAACGGCACTATTCGTCAGTACGAGGAATCGGAACTGGTGTCTTGAACTGATAGACTTTAAGGTATCCTCCCTAAAGTCATACTCTGTCAGTTAATTCCTCGACGAATCTTCTTTTTGTCTCTAAGACTCTGGGAGAGCGAATCTGGAATTCTGCTGGTAACATCCGACTGGTAGATCATTCTGGTGATCTTGTGCTGGCAGTCTCTGCTGGTGACTTTGCGCTGGCACAATCTAAGTCTACCAATATGTCTGATGTTAACCCTTGGAATCTCCCATGACTGGTGGTTTCACCGCTGGTGAATAGTGTCAGTGAGAACACGTATTCTGCTGGTAGGATTTGTCAGCCGCCTGCTGGTGAAATCCTTCCAACTGGTGAACAGTAACCAGTCATTAGCTCTTCTCATGCTGGTGAACAGTGTCAGCACGAGACTTTGTCAGCCGCCTTCGGATGAGACTTTCCCAACTGGTGAACAGTAGCCAGTGGTAAGCACTTCTCATGCTGGTGAACAGTGCCAGCATGAGTCTTGATCAGCTGCGACTTACAACTCAAAAAGACCTAAACAGGACTTTACATTTGAGACTAGAGCTATTCTAGAGACAAACTGACGCTGGTAGGACTTAGGATTTGATCCACCAAAACACCAAAACAAGAATCTAAACAAGTAGCTACTGGGGAAAGGAAACTTTCCAAATTTCCCAACAACATGTCATACTGTGCACGCTCCTCATCGAAAGATGCATTGGTTGGCAGAATCAGACATGGAGTTTGCATAACAAATAAATGTCCAAAAGAATCCAATATTTGACAATGTCACTTTTTCATCCAGAAAAATTCAGTGCAAGCAAGAAATTGTGTAAAATCGAATTAATGACAGATGCAATAATAGACATAACTGAAACACAAATAAGCGGATTAAAGTAAGCACATACTACAAAACAAATTAAAACAAAATGCATAGTAACATTTAGATAAACAATACAATTTTCTTCATCTAATTGCCCAAGCTAATTTACCGCAAGCTGCTTGATAGATGTTTACGGCAAATGCTCAACCAGACCTAAATTGACCCTTTAATTTCAGACCATGCTAGATATTCACCGCCAAAAAAAATTAATATTGGAGATACTAAGACCATGTTCACCTATCTAGAGCAGAGACATCACAAATGAGTTATAGTCCAGGTAACATATAAGCCAAAAAAATCACAATCCTAACTCTGGATGTTAAAAGACAATTTATCATACAAACTAGATCCATACCACATGTCATTTACATCCTTTATTATCCCATTTAAATTAATCTTAAAAATTTAAGAAAGTTGTCTCAATGCAAACTAACCACTGAAATGAATGGATTGACATAATAGAAGAAAATAATTAGTTGTGTCCCTACTAAAACGCGGCCTTTGAAAATTATATGGAACGAAAGAGATAGATCGACCACGAGTTGCACGGGACGGACCACCTACCTATCAATGCAAAATTTGCCAATTAAAATCAATCATTGCGCATGCCTCTAATTTAACCTCATCTTAACCTTTAATTCTAACTACGATCAAACTTTATTTTAGGTAATGGTTACCAAATTAATTTTTTTTTTGAGTTTATTGAATATGTAATTTCAATATGAGAAATTATGGTAATGGATGAAATGGGAGTTGATTAAGGAGGATATTCTAACTGGTCATTGTTAAATTAACACATGTTTCCAATCTAACATATGTTTTTTAATGGAGTCTAATTTTGTAAAATTTTACATTACCAATTATATCCCTAATATACATTTTGTTGTCCCTAATATACATTTTATTTAAATATTGACTATATAATCTTAAGATGTATAATATAATATCATTATTATACATGATCAATATTTAAATTTATAATTTATGTCAATATTTTGGTGCATCGCTCATTGAAATTAGCATCTATCTTCTTCATTTAGGTAAGAATGGAAATATATTTCCTTAGTTAACATAACCTTAGACATACTTAACTCAACTTTTTTTGTTTTAGACTGAAAAAGATAGAATTCGATTACTCAAAAGAAGTTGATTGATTAAACAGACTCGGTCCAAAATTTTAAAGCAATTCAATTTAATATATTTCCATCCTTAATTGAAGCAAATTAAAGCCCAGCCCAATTACGATCTTCTAAAGTTCAATATAAATAAGCCAAAATATACCCACTCACTTTATATATCCAATCGTTTAAGATAAGATTTTATTGTATTTGAAAAAAGATAATGGTCAACTTTTAATTATCCTTACACAAATACGTTTTCAAGATTTTAATTGAATACTTCCGTCTTAAAAAAATAAAATTTATATTCAAAAATCATAGCAGCAATAATAATAATAATAATAATAATAATAATATTAATAATAATAATAATAATATTAATAATAATAGGTCATTGTATTGAACGAAAAACTTATGGACCGACATGAGAACGAGTGAAAACATTAAAATATGAATGTAGTATTATTAACTAATGACGTGTTCATAAGACCCATGTGGTTTATTTATACAAACTGTACAAATTATATCAAACATGGTAAAATTTGACTGAAACACATGGGATATTCCTAAATCCTCGTGATTAACCCTATCCTATGAAGATATCAGATAGACGTGAATCTTTTGCGAGCATGTCTCTATTCATATATATCCCATACATCACACTAGATAGATATCATATTCATGGAAATGAAAGATATGGACTAAGATTTTGTACTAATTAGTTTAGTACAATATATATTAATTAGATTAATATATATCTTTTAAGATAATATATTAATAAGATTAGTATATAATATAATAATTGGATTATTAATTAATGGAATTGATATGGAAACAAATAAGGCCCAAATCTTATTAGATAAGATTTGAGATTCTTCTCTATATATTTAAGAGTATTATTTATTCTTGGAGAATAAGAAACACACATTATTTTCAAGAAGAGAGAGAAAATAATTTGTTTCCAACACAATTCAAATCAAATACACAAAACTAGGGTTTTGAGTTCTAAGCCTCCATAATTCTCTCTGGGAATTCCTAGCGTTCCTGGTTTGAATATACACCGTGAATTGGATTCTGCACCTGATTGATTCGACACGTGGATACCTCTAGTGGTGGATTCGCGCTCCAGGACAAGTAAGAATCACTTGTGTTCTACGGAAGAAATTGTAAGTTTTTCCCTTTTATCCACGTTGAATCTCTACGCATGATATTAATTATAAATCTAGATACGTTCGTTGATTAATTATTCCGCTGCGTTCATTAGATGAAATCAACGAAACCCAACAGTGGTATCAGAGCCTAGGGCTCGATTTATAATTAATATGTATGATTAATTAAAATTATGGGTTAATTAATTTTATCAAATCAATGACTACGAAGTCTGAATCAATTGCTTGAAATTGTTTCAAGGCATTCGATTAATTTCGCCGAATGCATTATTTTAATTGGCGATTTACGTGCTGTTGCGAGAAGTGGCAATGTGATAATAAATCAATTATCAAAATAGTTTTGCAGATTGATTTAAAGCATGTGTTTTGAAATTGTTTCGGCAGAATCGCTGAAATTATTTTAATGCATATATTTCGGAGTTGATGAAATTGTTTCATCGCATACACATTGGCAATTGAGTCCAAATCGATTTGGAATCCGTTTATGAAATTCAAATTATAATACATATATATTATTATTATTTTTGAAATAATAATATTATATAGTAATTTGGAATTATTATATTTGAGTTTGAATGAAAATATTTGGAATATATAATTATATATATTTAGAATTAATATAAGTTACGATTATTTTTGAAATAATGTAAACATAAGTATATATATGTTTATTTATATTAATTTAGAATTAATATAAATCTTGGATTTCAAAGAAAGTATACACTCATGTTAGTTTTGAACTAATATAAATATCGTTATTTTAGAAATAATGATGGCATTCAAAATTTGTGAATTTATATTAATTCAGAGGTAATATAAATTTATTATTTTAGAAATAATACGGATATTTTCATAATCATATTAATTTGGAATTAATATGCATATTTGAATCTCAGCTCACTTATATATTTTTATTAGTTTAGAACTAATATATCATTATTGAAATAATGATATTTATAAATATTTTTTCTTATATTAATTTAGAATTAATATGAGTACTATTATTTAAAAAAAAAATGAAAATATCTTGAATAAATGTATATGTGTTAATTTAGAATTAACATGAACTTCATTATTTTAGAAATGATGGGAGTATTTAGAATGTATGTGTATTTATGTTAATTTTGAATTAACATAAAATTTCATTATTTTAGAAATAATGTATATTAATTTGGAGATTAATATAAATATTAACCCATAAATTTAATTAGAATAAAATGTATTAATTGGATTAATGTATTTTATTTATAGAGATTACGTGTTTATTTTATTTAATGTGCTCAACATGATAATTGTTTATAATTTGATTATATTATTTTATCATGTTTTAACTATGGTAGTTAGAGACCGCTATGCATGTTTGGGTAGGCGGCACCCAATACTTGTAAGTCCGTTTTACATGTTTGGGTAGACGGCGCCAATATTTGTGATCCGCATTGGTATGCCTGGGTAGGCGGCGCCCAGTAATTGTTTTATCAGAAATGTGGGTCAAAACAATTAGTATCACATATTTATCCCCACTTAAATACAAGTCTATTTTGAATACGTGTCGTCCATTATAATTGGTTGAGTGCTAAACTTTCTTCGGTCTGGGGTATTTACACCAAAGTGTTTGCTCTGACTCGACGTGGTTAAGGCTCAGTCATAGGTGTTTTTGAAGCATCGTGTAATGGGGTTGACTTGCTTAGATTATTTTGGCGCCAAAGCTTGCAAGATGATTTAAGGACACAGATTAATTGGATTAATCAACCAGGAGTTGCAAAATAGTTTTGCAATTGGCTTGGAGGCCTACTAAGTGATATTATTGCAGTTATCAGCCAAAGCAAACGCTGTGATAATATTGACTTGGATCTTGGTCCACTAAAATTTATATTTGATATAAGTTCGTATTTTGTGTTTGGGGTCACAAAATATGTTAAAATTAGTGGGAGCTAATCAATGCAAAAGTCCTTGTTTGATTAGTCATGTGAATGTGATGTTGTTTACTCAATTCTGATTTTCCTTTGAATTATTTTCTTATTAGATTAAATGTCGAAATAATTTTTGAAATATTTGATGGAAATCAATAAGTTGACTTCGTCAAAATTTTGGATTAGATCCAATATCTGCGTTAGTTGTTAAGACTGGAACACATTGATTATGTGCAGGACAAAGTATTTGTCTCATCCTGATAAATATTCTATTGACTTTGCTAAGTTTGACAAAGCGAGTCATAAGAAATGTATCGAGGATGTCACTAAGGCTAAATGTGTCATGTCTCTTTATAGCTATGGAGTTGTAGATGTGACATAAGCACATGTTTCCTTGTGAATGCTTAGATGCATAAAGAGAGATTTTGCAAGCTTGAGACACAAGGTGTTCAAGCGATAAGCTAAGGATGTTTATTATTGAGATACATACGTCTATTGTGAACTCACATTGTTGGGTATTGAATACCTATTATAGTTCAGACATTTGAGAAGTGTTTGAAGCTAAGTGAGACAGTGAAAGTTGATCACTTACGTAAAAATGAAACAATAGTTGTTGATGAACGTATAGTGATATATAGATTAGATCTATATTTAAATAGACTAATGTTGAGAATCATTATATCTATTCTCATGTTAGACATGAATGAGATTGTCCATTTAGTTTGGAATCTATTCTATTCATTTTGAATGAATGAAACTAATTTTGAATTACATCTCTGTTGAATGGATTATGGTTGCTCAAATGTATACACGAAATTTTCAATGACAATAATAAAAGCCCTTAGCTAAATAATACGAATAAGCTCATGGATCTTTGACATTGTAAATTTGATCGTACTAATGAGAAAGAATAGTGAGGTTGAGAAAGTTAGACTATCTCATATAATTTGATTTTGAATCTTGCGATACTCACAAATCTTATCTCATATGATGTATGACAAATGAATTACTTTCTAGGAAAGTATTATAAGTCAAAGATATGCTAGAGTTGATTCACATCATTGTGAATAAAATGTTACCAACTCAAGCATGAGTAGAAATTTGTATTCTATAACTTTTACTTATGATTTTAAAGAGATGGATATTTGTATTTATACAAATCTAAAGCTCTTAAAAATCTAAGGAGTTTAAGTTGAAAGTTGAGAAACAAATTGACAGGAGTATTAAAGCTTTATGATTTGATCATGAAGCATATACTTAGTCAAATGTTATTAATTAAATGTGAAATTACATGGAGTTCAATTAGAATGAACATCTCATAGAATGTCTCAATCTGATGGGGGCATTCAAAATGAGAGATTGAATCTTGTAGGACATGATTCTATCCATGATGAATTTCATTGATCTCTCTACATCACTTGGGATATGTTTTTAGAGCAATGTATATGTTCTAAATAAAATTCTTCCGAAATCAGTCAAGAAAATATCATATGGATTATGATATATTAGATCTTATCTTTAGCAAATGCAAACCTAGGGTTGTAGCATTATCAAGAAGATACAGACTGATGAATTAGAATCTAAAATGAGAAGCTCGTGGGATATCCTAAGAGGATATATCATTTTACATACTTAGAGATCACAAGGTGATTTCTAATACTACGACATTTCTTGGAAAATTTATATTTATTTAGAATTAATGTGAATACCATTATTTTGGAAATAATGATAATAATGATGGTGAAGAGGGTGAAATCTTGTTTAATAGTTAAAACAAGAATTCAGTGGGAGTTTTTGATGCTCTATTGGATGGTGGAAATCTCTTGGTAGATGACCTTGAGACAATGAGAGCTATCAAAAGGAGAGTTTTGCAATAGTTGCATAACTCTAAGGACTCTCATAATGTTAGACAAAGAACTCTTACACGTGTAAAATGATAAACTTTAACAAACACAGAGTTAACTCAATAGATCTTGGTTACTTATGAATTGTCTAAGAGACATAATCTTTTGGTTTAGAACCGAGAAGATAAAGACCTGGTTGATAATAACTAATCAAGAATCTTATTGGAGTTGTGTGAGACACAAATCCATTTAAGGATTTAGCATTTTGGAAGATTTTAGAAATCACCAAAGTGTACATTTATTGAATGCTAAAACTATTTTCGAGTACTTTAGAAGGACTTAAGAATATTTATTGATCCATGGTGGACAATTATAGCTATCAGTGACTAGGTGCACAAATAAAGGTTTCCAAACATATTTCGACTTGTAATAATCATGATGTTAAGAGAAATAATAAAGGATGGACATAAAATTAGAATGATATGTGATAGGTTGGCATGTGGTCTGCATCACATTCTTAGAGAATGTAGTTGATCTCACGGCTACGAAACTTTTGATGTTCGTGATGGACACATGGATACTTTGGAGAGTATTGGTATACCCTACCTCTAAACCATTTGTTTTGTGTGTCTATGGTTTATTGGTAAGTGGAGTATATAACGGTCCTTAGACCTGAGGTCAATACTCATTTTATTTACAAAGTGGTGTGCTTTGACCAAGTACAATGCTTGCACTCCAATGAAGGGGTAGATACGGCTTGTGTTGGGTACATCATGATGTGGATGAAAATGGTAGTTGAGCCAAGATGGGATTCATTGCTTGATTAGACTTCGAGAAGAACACTCAAATTCTCTATATTATTTGACCGCTAAGTCACTGGCCAGTGCAAGAGATATATTCAATTTGAGTAATTGAATATGATCAATATGGGTCATCTAGTAAAGACGAGATAAATTAATTAAGCTATTAGGATAGACACATGGCAAATCCTAGGCTTAATTGAGTGGTTCGCGAATGAAGGGATGTTATATAAACTTCACGAAAGGTTAAGTTTACTGAGTCCACGTAAACGTTCTCCATATACCAAGTTCGCTACACAACGCAGTCTAGGAGTTTTGTGTAGACTTTAATTTGATTATAGTTGGTAATGGAGGCCTATAGGGTCACACTATAAGTGTTGGATTGATCAGGTTAAGGGTGTAAAGATGGTGCATGATTTTTGAAATCAAAATCATAGTCCAAGTGGGAGATTGAAAGATATAGACTAAGATTTTGTACTAATTACTTTAGTACAATATATATTAATTAGATTAATATATATCTTTCAAGATAATATACTAATAAGATTAGTATATAATATAATAATTGGATTATTAATTAATGGAATTGATATGGAAACAAATAAGGCCCAAATCTTATTAGATAAGATTTGAGATTCTTCTCTATATATTTAAGAGTATTACTTATTCTTGGAGAATAAGAAACACACGTTATTTTCAAGAAGAGAGAGAAAATAATTTGTTTCCAACACAATTCAAATCAAGTACACAAAACCTAGGGTTTTGAGTTCTAAGCCTCCATAATTCTCTCTGGGAATTCCTAGCGTTCCTGGTTTGAATATACACCGTGAATTGGATTCTGCACCTGATTGATTCGATACGTGGATACCTCTAGTGGTGGATTCACGCTCCAGGACAAGTAAGAATCGCTTGTGTTCTACGGAAGAAATTGTAAGTTTTTCCCTTTTATCCACGTTGAATCTCTACGCATGATATTAATTATAAATCTAGATCCGTTCGTTGATTAATTATTCCGCTGCGTTCATTAGATGAAAACAACGAAACCCAACAGGAAAATGATGCACTCCTTGGTGGTGAAATGGTAGACATGTGAGACGAGATATCGGCAATCTGCAACTAACTAAGGACATGAATTCAATTTTCAGGGGTTCGTTGTTAGTCTTTTGCTTGCTTATTCGTGTTTGTGGGTGGACCGTGAATTGAGTGTAGTCAATTTTCTCTGTCATCGATAGCTCCTTTGATCTTTATTTGATCAGGCTCATTCGCATTTCTTTGAAGTTGGTCCTTCGACCTTCATCAGTTAAGATCACTCATCCCCTTCTGACTTGGCCTTTAGGGTTACTTGGACCATATTGGGTCTTTTGTGGGCTTTATTATTTTGACCAATAACAAAAATCTCTTGCCACTATTAAGATCATTGGGTCTTTGTTGAAAATAAATAACTTCTTTAGTCAAAATAATAGAAATTTCCTCCTAATAGTTTCTCCAAAGTTACATAAGATGCAATACGAACAAGTTAGACCTAAATGATTTAATTTGAATAAGTCACATTCGTATGCTAAGAGCTTCATAAGTTGCGTCCTAGAAAGATCGTCTTATCTTTGTGGATGTTTTTAACCACAAACATCAATCTTTTTGATCTAGCGACGACATATCAGATGTACCCTTCTTACGAATTTATTTGAATCTCTTATTAGTTTCATGTGTGGGTTCAAGCACTCGAGTATGGTTGAAGACATTTATGTGATTAATCAATAGTGAGAAAGGTTTCTTCCTCGGCGCATCAAAATTTAGGGAATTTCAGATATTTCGGTGAGTAGATGAGGCACACCATTTGATGAGAATCAAGGTGGTCCAAAATATAAATAATTTAATCACGTAACCTAGACAAAATTAATAATGGAAGTTGTAGTTTATGAGCTTAAATGATGAATCAAGATTTTGAAGAAATAGTTGTATCAAGATATCATTGAAGATAAAGGTAATATTTGATTTGTCTTGATATATATATGTTTTTAACATTAGATATTTATTTGATTTAATTTTAGCAAGATTTTATTTTCTATTAATTTAATTAGTTTGATTTCTAGAATAGTTAGGACGAAATTGATTTTCTAATTTGATTAGGTTAATATTTTGCTTTCTAGTTTGGTTAAGATTAGATTTGATTTTCTAGTCTATAAGGATTAGAGATTTATTGCCTCCTTATAAATAGATCATGTTATTCATATTTTCAATTTGAGTTTTTAGATTAATAAAATTTTGGTTAGCTATTTCCCCCTCTGAGAGTTCCGAATTTCTGTGGTTAACCTTGTAATTCTCTATCGAGTTATCATTCGGACTTTCCCATCCATTTGTGGCATCTTCACTATATCCATCACTGTTGGCGGATTTGTCTTCTTGGGTCGGATATGAGATTCAATCTGGAATTCAATTCTTGAAGGATCGAACTCCAAAGCACCTCATTGATCATACCATTTTGCACTAGAGGTTTGGTTAATTAGGGTGTATTTTTACTTTCGTGTTATTCTTCATTATCTTTAATATTTATTTTAAATTTATTTTTTCCATATTGTGATTTTTCATTTTTATTACTAATTTTTCCCTCTTGGAACCTTTTATGCAAGATGGCAAATAGTGAAGATCCTAACTATGAGGATAATAATGATAATACCAAAATACATATCATGTATATGATGAAGATTTGAAATCTAACTTAAAGAAGATGGTGAAGTCAGAGATCAAGGTGTTGCACCAATGATTCGATGCATTGGAGGATTATCACCATAAGACTAGTAAGATTGAAAGACGTAGAATTAATAATGATGATAATTTGGGAAAAATAAAGATGGACATTCCTATTTTTCAAGGCAGGAATGATCCTGAGTTGTAGTTGGAGTGAGACAGAAAGGTGGAATTGATGTTTGAGTGTCGCCATTATTCTGAGCTTAAGAACGTGAAATTAGCAGCCATTAAGTTTTCTAATTATCCTATTGTGTGGTGGGATCAGTTGGTGAAGACTAGAAAGCGCAATGGAGAATGACCCATAAATACATGGGTTGAGATGAAAACAATCATTAGGAAGCTCATTTTTGGAGTGAGAAAGAAAGGTGGAGTTGATGTTTGAGTGTCACATTTATTCTAAGCTTAAGAATGTGAAATTAGCAACTATTAAGTTTTATGAATTATGCTCTTCTGTGGTGGGATCAGTTGGCGATGACTAGAAAGAGAAATGGAGAAAGACCCATAAATACTTAGGTTGAGATGAAAACAATAATGAGGAAGCTACATGTGCTGAATCACTTTTACTGAGAGCTTTATAATAAGTTGTAGAATTTGAGACAAGGATCTGAAAGTTTGGAAGACTATTTTAAGCATTTGGAAAAAGACACGATTCGAACCAATATCATTAAGGATAGGATAACAATAATGGAAAGATTTATGGATGGATATAATTGGGAAATCCGAGAAAGAATGAAGCTGCAATGTTATGAGTATTGGAGGAAATGGTTCACATGCCCATCAAGATTAAGAATTAGTTCAAAATAAGGAGGATTAAAAGCAAATATATGAGTCATAGACACACGAGATGAAAGATCCAAATATATGTTATTTGTCATAAAAAAAAGCATCAGACAAAGGAGGAGCAAACATTGGTGACATCCAAATTTGAGTGAATAAGTTCTTCAACTCAAGAGTCCAAGGATAAGGATACAATAGTAGATATACCTATGGAGGATTCTAATGAAGTTGAGAAAGAGATTGTAATACTGACTCTACTCACCATTGTTACTAGTAAAGCTTTGAGTGTACATGTTGGTCCCAAAATATCAAAGTTTAAGTGCGTAGCGGAAGGGTTTTTTATGTGGTGGTCCCAATTGACTCTTTCTCAATTCAGTTGGTACTTTAAAGACGTTTTAGTTAACAAATTTTTTTGGTTAGTTTCAAGAAATACTGCAACACCTAGTCAGTTATTGGGTTTCAAAAATAGGGAGCAAAACTAAGAACAAAAATGGAGAATAGTAAATGACTCGGGATCTTTATAGTGATTCGGATGACATAAGATCCTATGTCCACTCTTTGATTGCCAGATTGATAAAAATAACTAAAACATGGTTATAAGTGATGTCACTGGTCTATAGCAGCAGTGACAAGCTCCTACATCCTTCAGTTGTAAACGTACTCGGCAGTTCCACACTCTAGCTTATTCTCTTTGGGTAGGTTAGCTTTACCACTAACACATCGCTAGACCTCTCTGGCTGGAATGTGATTGTGATTTTTTGTTCTTCAAAGAATGTAGTAGTTGTTTAACCTGAGTGTCACTTTTTGAAAAGAGTTCAAAAAGTGGTTTCATTTTCACCTCAAAATAGAGTGAACTCCGAAAGATAACTCTAGCGAATTGTGCTAAGAGTCTTGTGTTCTGTGACATGGAAAACTGAATCAGAATGAGATGAATTGAAGAGCAAATCCACAACTAATATCAGCACATTGTTGCCTTCTCATCGTCCAATAATTGAAAGTCATGTTGAGTATTTATAAGTTCTCTATACCAGGTGAATCTACTTTATCTTCTAGTCGTTGTACACGCTTTTCAAGGTCTACAGCTATTTAGATATTTTTGTGATGTGTACATCTTGTAAGAACAACTATTTTGTTAATTTGACTTTGCTATCAATTCTTGGAGTCGTAGCTCTTCTCTTTATCAATTATGAAATTCATTTGGACGATAACTCTATTATGCTCCGTTGCCGACATGTCCCAAGGAATTGGTTGAATGAATTTTCGTTAAATTTTATCTGGACGAAGTAATTTCTAATCTATTACAACTTGATTAACCTATAAGAGGTAACAAATATGAAATTACTCTATCCGAGACTGATTGATCTAACTAATTCTATACTTAGTTCGACACACCAAATCAAATAAGGATCTAATATTAGTTCTTAATAATTTCTCCCTTTATGGTAATGTCGGAACTAGACTTAGCAAATAATGTAGGGAGTTAGAATTTGTTAGTTCGTAAAAGAAACGGACTTTCCTATAAACCATTGAACCCTAATAGTAATCTTCCCCGTCGATATGTTGAGGAAACAAGAAGACATTGCTGGATTAAAATCATAAAGAGGGTCAAGTATATCATTATCAGTTTAAATGAGACAATGTGTTTTGTCTTCGAAGAGCAAAAGTAAATGTCTTCATTCATTTTAAAAAATACATCAATATGAAACTCATTTTAAATAGGGATCTTCTCAGTTGGTACTCTTCAATTGTGACTGGTCTCCTTTCTTAGTTTTGTTTCTTTTAGGCATTTTGATGAACCTTAGAGGAAGAAAGTCATAGTCTCCAACTATGCTACCACTAGTGCTGACTGGGAGTAGCTTTTAAATCACTTAAGTTGTATACCATATAGGATTTCTTATGAGAATATATCCTTGATGATGTTACGAAGGCGATTGAAACTATATGGAGCCTAGTTAATGAAGGCTCTGTCAGTTATAACCATCATTGGCTTCCAGGTGTCGAGTAAAAACTTCTAGATGTATTTAACTTGGAAGACTATTATCCTGCTGACTATGTCAAGAGTAGTGTTATTTATGGGTTGGAGAGTTTCCATGGAGATTTTAGTGAAATCTTCTAGAGGTGTAGTTCTTCCACTTTCTTCAATGTAGTTTTTTAGGAGTGTGTTCAGATTGCTGATAGGTGAGGATATCATCACCTCTCAAACTTAGATCAAAGTGTGCCACCAGTAAGTTTCTCAATTTTTCGCCCTATTGTAGATGTTATGGAAGATCCATCTTCAACTTTTTTGGTATTAAGGCGGTGTTCTGCAATGTGTTCGGGGCTCCAAATTTTTGGCTCCTATGTACAGAAATCCATTATGTGAGATTGTTGAAGTTTGTTGTTTAGGTCGAGGAAGGCTCCTACATGACGACATTTGTATTGGGCTGCTAGACCAGAGAGATTAAGAAATTTGTTCTTGTAGATCTTAACGGTTCCTTATGTGTTGGAGATAGTATCAACGATGAAGTATACCATTATCTAAATCTACGGGTTGTTGATGATAAGGGTGAAATGAGAAGTAAGGGTGTGCTCCAAGATTAAGTTTCTTATGTTCTTAAGTACATCATCAAAATACCATTTAACATGATTTTCTGCCTCTGAGAATTCCCAATAATTAATGCGATACACGCATGCTCTCATCGTTCATGCTTCTTGATGGTTCATCCTCCCTTGCATATCTTTTGACAACGTTGAGTCATTCTAGAAGAATTTAAGTAAAGATAATAAAATTCTAGAATGACCTCTTAGATTCCACTGAAAAGAAGTAGGCCTGAGGAATTTGGACTAAAGGTAAGTCCCATATGAACTAATGGCTGAAGAAAAACCAATCAGTTAGGTGTTAAAAACCCTACTAAGAGTGATTTATTTACAACCTACACGTCTCATTTATCAGTAAGAATGATATAACTGTTTTCAAAATGATTAAAGAGTTTGCAATCAATAGTTAAATCAATACAGAAAGGAGATACGGATTGTTCAAGAAGTAGAAATAAATAGTTTTATTGTTAATGAGAATTTATAAATTGTGTACAATATGGGACACTACTCACTATACATTCCACAAACACTTGTGGCAAAATATACCAAGGAGAAGACTCCATGTGTTTGATCTCCTTCTTGACTTGGTTCTTCTACTTCTTAGTTCCAAGTTACACAAAGTCTGAGTATCTTGATCTCTCAGGTGATAGCCAATTATCATCCTAGTAGGGGAGAGGAAGTTCCAAAGACATATGGAATTTTCCTGATCATCACTTCCGAGGATATTAGTATTCTAATCTCCTCCTATAGAGAAGCCGAAGATGATTCATCTAGTACTGGATGGCTTTCTTGAGGCTTCCCCATAGAAATAATGGGTTGTCCAATAGAAATAATGCAATAAAATACTTGGAGCTTGGACTGTTGATCCCTGGTCAGAGTGTTTTTATATGCAACGAAACTTTTACTAAATATCTCGCACTTATTTTTCTAAGGTCACGACTTAGCAAGTGTTTATCGATTGTGTTTAAGCTCGATTTTTCATTAGATTAATTGTAGATTATACTTCAACACTTGGTGTGTTGATTTTCAAAGCACATAGTATGCAACGTAACGAAATGAAAGCAGTAAGTGAACACGAGGTTTATAGTGGTTCAAACAATTGTTCTACGTCCACTCTTTACTCCTCTTGACTGAAAATTCACTATAGATTGATTACAAGGTCATGCTTGATCTCAATCATGGAGCAACTTCTCTGTCTCGTCAGCGCGCACCTTAAAGCACCTCGACCTTCAATCTTAACTTTTGACACTCCTTAGAGTGAGGACAAACCTCCCTTCTCCTCGGACATCGACCTGTTGGGAGTTTTATAGTTCTTCCCAGAACCTTCCGTGTTTTGGCAGTAGTCCGTGATAATCACGCTTGCAGAGCAAGGTGACTGCTAGATTCTTTTTAGGATAAAAAGAATCCCAATGATAACCTAAGAAGAAACTTCATAGGTCTTAAGCTTCGAGTATGAAAGCTTATGTAAAGCTTCTATCAAGTACAAGCTCGGATGCGAGTTCGCGTGTGTATTGAGAATGTTAATATCTTTTTTGTTTTCTCTGTTGTAAAATTTTTGCGAACCTCTAAATCTCTCTTTGATGACACCTATTTATAGGTGAAGATTCAAACGGTTGTGTGAATCTTATCCGTTAGACTCAGAGGGTCTTCTCGCCAATCTCCATCCTTCTTTTTCTGTGAAGCGCAAAGACTCTACAGGTCCCTTCTTTCTGATTGGCGATCTCCTTTATTTAGCCATCTTTGTCAGAACAAATCTTTCAGTTTGCATCTAGAAACTTTCCTTGTGTCTTTTGATTATCCTTCACTCTAATTTGTCGGGTTTCCTTGTGCTTTAGATCCTTTTGATTCACGAGTTCGTATTGTGTGTTGATTGTTGTTGTGTGTTTGTTGGCAGTTTGAAGTCTGCTAATTTCCGAGTAGTCTTAGTGAGATTTCAGCAACAAGTTTGCTTCAATCATTTAGGGTTCTTTTAGCGTGTCCAGCATTCTTCAGAGTTTGCTAGTCTTTTATTAGCGTCTTCGGCAATCTTCAATTATGTTGATTCTTTCAGCATTCTTCGATCTTCAAATGCGCTGATTCTTTCTGCATTCTTCAATCTTCTATTCTAGTTCTATAACAACTCGAGAAATCATATACAGGACTTTTACAATTTAACTCGATACTAAGTTTCTAGAAAATAGATTATCTTGAGCTTTGATGCTCCAAAACTAATATATATACAATTAAGACCAAAGGGTTGTAATATTTCTAACAATATTCTTAACAATTTCCCCGTTTTTGGTGCGATCAAAGCCTCAAATCTAAGCTTTAACACTAACTGATTACGGGAAAGCTGATTACAGAGATTACAGAGTATTCCTATCAAATCTATTCTCAGCATATCAACTCCCTTAGACTTGGTATGATTCCTAAATGTTCCCCCTCGAAATAACAAGAGTATTTCTCGATTAAAAATTTTGCTCCAGGTAAATGGCTTTCAAATCATCAATCAGATAAGCACATAGCACATTCACACATAAATATAGAGCAACACACATGAACATATCACACACTCAATTATCCAAGCAATTTTGCTGATTACACTGGTTACGTAAGTTTTCAGCTATGACAGTTAATTCAGCGTTGGACAATGAGATGCTGTCTTCAACGTGGGTTAGTTTTCATTAAAAATTTTGGAGTGAGATACAGGAAATGTTGGTCCCGGTTTTTCAGAGTTTAAACGATACGCAGCGGAAATAATATAAATTGTTTTCTTGCACGCTACTAGCACACAGCTGACAACTGGCAACTGGTCAGCTGGTGCTGGTTAATCAGTACGCAGCTGACAACTGGTCAGCTGGTGAATCAACACTTAGAATATTTTGCCAAGTTTGCACAATTATATCAGTTTCAGAACATACACCAGCACTTGAGTGCTGGGTTTTAAATCAGAATGTAAAGCAG
>JAPKLW010000447.1:286967-309531 GCA_026898455.1 Plectranthus barbatus
GAAAAGAGCCATACCTAAGACCACTTTATCTGACACAGATCTCTTTGTGTCAGAACGGCTCTCTCTGTCAGTCCGAGGAATAAGACTGGTGTCTTGTGACTGATAGACTTTAAGTTATCCTTCCTTAAAGTCATCCTCTGTCAGTCGATTCCTCAGAGTATCTTCTTCTTGTCTCTACTACGCGGGGAGAGAGAATCTGGAATTCTGCTGGTAACATCTGACTGGTAGATCATACTGGTGATCTTGTGCTGGCAGTCTCTGCTGGTGACTTGCCCTGGCATCATCAAAGTCTACCAAATCTCTAGATGTTAACTCTTCTCGGACTCTCCCATGACTGGTGAAATCACCGCTGGTGAATAGTGTAAGCACGTATTCTCCTGGTAAGGTTTGTCAGCCGCCTGCTGATGAAACACTTCCCAACTGGTGAACAGTAGCCAGTCATAAGCGCTCCACACCGCTGGTGAACAGTGTCAGCACAAGTCTTTGTCAGCCGCCTGCTGATGAGACTTCTTCCAACTGGTGAACAGTAGCCAGTGGTAAGCTCTTCTCATGCTGGTGAACAGTGTCAGCATGAGTCTTGATCAGCTGCGACTTACAACTCAAAAGCCTAAACAGGACTTTACATTTAAGACTAGAGCTATGTAGAGACAACTGACGCTGGTAGGACTTAGGATTTGATCCACCAAAACTATAATCTAAACAAGTAAGCTACTGGGAAAGGAAACCTTAGGCAGATTTCCCAACAGGAAACATGTACCCAAATTTAAAAACAGTTTTACCGGAAGACTTGCGAAACTTGGAAGGATTACTTCTTAGTTGTTGAGGAGTCCGAATCAGCATCTCTGACACTTGAGGAGCTGGTGGATTTCTTCAGATTTCTGAGGGTCTTGGTTGTGACCTTCATGAAATTATCCACGAGAGCTTCTCTTTCTTTTCTTCTGATCCTCTCCTTTTCTTCTTTCTTCCTATGTTCCTCCTTCTCTTCCTATTTGCAGTCTCCTCAATTCTTCTCCTAGTTTCCTTCGTGCTTCGAGGGGCCAGAGTCTCTCTTCTTCTTCTTTTCACCACTCTGCTTCTTCTGCCAATCTCTTCTCTTCCCCCTCTTTGATCCCAGCCAAAAAGTCGGTGGAGAAGATCTCAAAATTGTCATGCAGCGTCTGGTGAAGTTCCACCTTCGCCTCAACCACTTGGGTTCGCACTTCAGCTCACACGATCGGCACAACCTGCTCACCTATGCTCCTTGCTACCGAAACATGAATGAATCTCTGGAGGTCCCTATTATGGGTACTGGAGCTCAATGTCTCAACTGTCAAGACTGTGGGCTCCATGGATGTCACCATTTGGTTGGAGGTGGTAGGTATGTCAGCAGTGATTGTTAGTGCCTGAGATGGAGTAGCAATATGATCAACATCTTCTGCGGTGATTGGTTCATCTTCCTGAACACGATCTACTTCAGCAGCAACTGAAGACAGAGGCCAAAGCTATCCGCCTGAGATGGGATATTGGTCAATTTCGTGAGTATCCGCTCCTTAAACTTCAACATCTTCTGGTGATCATAGGCTTTCTTCCGTGCGGCTTGTTCTTCTTCTAGCTGACTTGCAACTCAGTAGCTGCAGCCATCTGTCGTCTTGTTGCTGGGAATTTGAACTCATGAATGAACGGAGGTGAGTCGGCAATGGCATACTCAGATGCAGGTAATGAGCGATCTCCTGTGAGGGCTCGGTGTTCTTTGGTCTTTTGCAGCCTGGTAGCTACTTGCTTCTCGGAGTAGTGTCGCTTAGATGTCTGATCCATCCAATCATCTGCCCATTCTTCTTCACTTCTCCTGTAACTCAGACCCATCCGTGCCATCATGATTGCGTGGTCTTCATAGTGTAGTTCGTGGGTGGCATAATCGAAGAATCTCCACCTCTGGAACTCTATCTTCAGCCATTTAAGATCAGAAGACCCGTCCAAGAATTCAGCGGCATAGGTGGTCTCAAGATCATCAGTAACTTGGGCTTCAATGAATACACAAATTTCTTTCATCCATGGGATGAGGTCATCATTCTTCTCATCCTTCACATTGACTGGAGGGCACCGTTTAGCACTCCTTTTCACCTTAAACCTTATGCCAGGTTGTCCTTCCATTGGTACTCTCAACGTCTCTGCTCTGAAAACTGAGTTTCCTTCAGCAAGCATTAAGACCCCTTCGGTAGCTTCTGCACTCCCCGTCATTTCCACTTCATCACCACTCGAAATGTTGCTAAATGAGATACCTGAGACTTCGGGAGAGGTGGGAACTAGAATTTTCCTCTGCCACCGCATATCGATGGTCTTGTGTAACACAAAGGGATTTTCTGCTCCTAGTCTCAATCCTGGAACAGTAGCTGGATCAAATCCCAGAGCTCGTAGACACTGCTCATTGTGTGCTCTCACGCTTGCCCTAAGGATGACCAGTAGTCTCGCGCGGGTCTCAGCATCGATTGAGGTATAGGCTTCCTCCTCCATGGCTTCTTTCTGAGCAATCTCCTTTCCAGCAGCGTCCCTTTCAGTTGTTGAGTCAGGTTGCTGACCAGCCATATGTTCTATTACCTCAATGATCGTTGTACCTTCATTTGTCATCATCTCAAGGTCATTATTCTCCTTCTCTGCTGCCTTGTCCTCTTTCTCCTTAGCAGGGATTTGGCTCTCCTCTTGCACCAAATCACTTTCTGCTAAAATTGTAACAACCTGGCTTCCTCTTTTCACAACCCGTTGTTCATCTTCAATTACCTTTTCAACAACAGAACTGCTTCCTCCTTGCACAATCCGTCTTTATATTCTTGTTTTTGTAGACATGCGCCAGCCACTTGTTGTAGATGAACTTCGATCAATTTCCACGGACTTGATCATAAATGACCATCATCAAAGCAAACTTCATGGCACTAAGTTCTGAAAGTGAACCAACATCCTTATCACAATTTGTGCTAGGCTTTTCACAGGTTCTTCCAATGATCTCAACGGTGCGGATGGTTTCCATTCGTTTGTGAATGTATCTATCTTCCACCTCCGCCATCATTTCTGCATCTCTTCTTCATCATTGATTTTCTAGTTGGCACCCTCTTCTCCTTCTGATCGCAGGCCATACTTTTCTGCTAACACCTCTGGGCTCACTACTATCTTCATGCCCAAGACACTCGTGGTGAAAAATTTCTCACTTTCATCAATCACGTCACAGTCAAAGAACTCCGCAACTATGTGTGACCGGAACTTGAGAGATTCTGCAAACAAGTATTTCTGAGGGCCTTCTCGATCGATTTTGCCTATGAGTCTATCGCAGTAGCGCTTTCTGAATAGTGGTTTGTGGAGTATATTGTCCTTTTTTTCTTGAGCCACCCTCCTTTGTTCAATGGTGAGTTCACCTGGTGCCTTTCCATGAGAAATTACCATCAAGCGATAGTAAGAGATTGATTCATCAATCTGTTCTTTCTTGAATACACCAGTGAACGTTTGCTGGAATAGTTCAGTTTCTTCGGGTATGCAGGGCCTTTCAGAGGATTCAGCAGGGGGACTGGAAAGATTGAATGATTCCGTCATTTATAATATTTCTAAACTCAAAGAGATTTAGAGTAGAAGAAAAATTCAATATCAGAAGTGTAGGAAGTAATAGGGTTTAGAAATCCCAAACCAATCTTCCTATATACGATTATGAGCAATCAGCTTCGTGTGAGCGATTGGATCTCTCTTTTGATTTGGATGAGTCGATGGTTGGGAAGTTGGTGACGGTTTGCCTTACATCCCACGATGATGTAAGGTTGTGCGTGGCTGACCTGGCTTCTGCTTATTTGTAACTGCTCTTTGCTATAGTCACCTTTTCAATTAAAATAGACTCCACAACTACTCCATCAATCAGATAATCCTGCCTTTCGAGAGATTTGAAATAATTATCTCTCTTTTGTCTGCTAGGCCGAATTCAACATAAAAAAGGCTTTTTGTTAAGAGTTTTACATTCAGCAATCAGTAGGCCCATGCAGAGAGCTTGGACTCAGCATACGATCAATTCTTGATCTTTGAAGTTTTTTAAATACTATAGATTACAGAGGTTGGTTGAGAGCTTGGACTCAGCATTGAACTTATGTTTGTTGGGATCTTAGTATTCTTTTGACCTTTGATATATGTTGAGCTTGGACTCAGGTTCTCTTAAGGTCTTGGCATTCTGTAGTGGATACACATCTGCTGAGAGCTTGGACTCAACAGTCAATCTTGAATATGCTAAGATTTCATACTTAGCCGTCTAGGGACATCTGCTCAGAGCTTGGACTCAGCAGTCTTCGGGGGTTCTACCGAGAGTTTGGACTCAGTAGACGAATCTGACTCTTAAATATTTTCATCTTTCAAGTTCAAACAGAAACTTTACTGTGAGCTTGGACTCAGTAGACAAATCTGACTCTTAAATATTTTGATCTTTCAAGTTCAAACAGAAACTTTACTGAGAGCTTGGACTCTGTAACCTTTTTTCCAGTTTTGTCTGCTATGCTGAATATAGCATGCAATATCACATTGCTGAGAACTTGGACTCAACAATCACCGGATATCTACTGAAAGCTTAGATATAGAAGTAATTTTAGACACTTTTTTGAAATCCTTTAATCTTTTAAGTTCAAAAAGTCTTTAATTAGAGCTCGGACTTAGTAGTCATCGGGAATCTGTTGAGAGCTTGGACTTAGAAGTCAATAGAGAGTTTTTGCTTGAAAAAAAAAATATCATTTCAACCTTTAAGTACTCTGTTTCTGACTTAGTTTTAGGAGAGACACTTATGAAATTCCTATCTTTTGATTTTCCTTTGTATTGTCAAATTTTTAACCAAGGAAAATCATAATTATTTTAGATAGGATTATATTTACACAAGGAGAGTAATAATCTAGCATTTTGTTTTAGGAAGTTATTATTTTGAGACAACATAGTATTATCATCAAAGCGAGCATATTTTTTATTTATATCATTGATTTAGAAGAGTTACACTTCACAAAGTATAATACTACAAGTTTCAATGATCAATTCTTCTCCAGACTGCTCCAAATAACGCCTTTGCCAGATCTGCTCCTTCTTGGTCTCTTCCCCGAGCTCGTGGGTGCAAGTCACCCCACTTGCGCAGTAACATCTTTCAGGCTGAGAAATGCATGTTTGCAAGTTCCTCTTCTACCTCCTCAAACTTGAATGTTGACATTTCTTCGGCATTAGCCTTCTTGTTTCCTATGGACAATCCAGCATATATGAAGGAAATCCGAATCCAGCCGATCTAGCCTTCTGCTTAGACCGTTGCTCTTGTCCACATTTCTTATCAGCACCTGGTGCCTACAGATGTTTCTTACTTTGTAGGATGGGTAACATCTGCAACTCCTGCATGCTCGCACTTAGCCCTGGATGCCAAGCAGATGCATTTGAGTTGCATCTACTCCATCCACAAGCCTTTCCTCCATCTCCTCTTCGTCTTAATTTTCTGAGCTTTTGCAACCCTAGAAGAAGAGATGAGGAATGAGTAATTTGGGAACCCTCACCCAAAGGTATTCTCAAACCATGTGACTTAGGATTATCCATCCTCAGACCCACCTGACAAGATTATATTTCTCCAATGGTAAAGTTGTCATGGCCTGACGGAATAGATCTCCTATCTCCATCCGGTTCTAATATCAGAAATCCCATTGTCAGCGGTGAACTGAGAATTGAGAGAATCTTCTTAGATGTGATCTTTATGAAGATTAAGACTCTTCCTCTCAATTCGGAGACTTCCAAGTCACATTGCTTAAACCTATTTTGAAGGTATTTTGGTGAGACAGTAAAGTACAATATTTTGGTTTTTCTTGATCAACATGTTTAATTGAAGGGGATGAAAGGCATGTAACGGGTTTTGTTTTCAGAGGTTTGGCTATGATCTCCAAAGAGAAAGAACCTCCCTATAAATAGGCGTACCCATAGTTGAGATTTGTTCACTCAATCAACTCATCTGCCTTGGGAACCGACAGTTTTGGCAATACTTTACACGTGGCCATTCAAGATGAGATTTCCAGAACTAAATCATCTCGAGCCTTGATGAAATATTTGGTAATGAAAGCGAATAATGATCGTCTCCTCATTAATTTACTCCAATAATGAGGTTTGTAATTGTCTTGTCGGTTGAGATATCCCGATTTTGATTCCCTACTTCTGATCAATTTCCCAAGATTGATTTAGTAGTCTTCTCCGTATGCTGAGTGCTGGGACTCAACATTCTCTTATCAGGTCTACTGAAAAATAATATTCAGTAACTAGTGGTCGAATCTGTTGAGAGCTAGGACTCAGCAATCCGACTATAAATTTCCACAATATGTTGGAGAGTGTTAGCTTGGACACACTCTATTCCGCATCATCTCCAAGAAATCCAAGAACAGAATGAGAGCTTAGACTCATTCTTCCATATCCTCGTCTAATTCCAATAAACCAAGCTCAAGGCAGAGCTCTTTAAATATTCTTTCTGCTACAGGTTTGGTGAATATGTGTGCTAGCTGATCTTTTGTCCTGATAAAATCCACAGAAATATCCTTCTTTTCAACGTGGTCTCGAATGAAGTGATGTCTGATGTTAATGTGCTTCGTTCTTGAATGATGCACTGGATTCTTCGTGATGCACATTGCATAGTAGTTGTCGCAGTATATTAGAACACATTGGTGTGGACTTAATAATCTTGAACTGGTTGCTTGATCCACAGCACCTGTGTACAGAAGCTTGCAGCAACGACATATTCAGCTTCTGTTGTGGACGTTGCTACGGAGTGTTGCTTCTTGCTGAACTAGCTTATCCGCTCATGTCCAAGTAATTGGCATGTCCTACTCGTACTCTTCCGATCGATTCGGCATCCTCCAAAGTCAGAGTCTGAGTATCCAACGATTGTAAGATGTCTGCTCTTAGATACCAAATTCCTAAGGACTTTGTCCCTTTAAGATATCTGACAAACCCTTGCGCGTACTCTATGTGCTATTTCTTCGGATTTGCTTGAGATAAGCACATACGCCTAAAACATATGAAATATCTGGCCTGCAGGCCGTAAGGTATAATAAAGAGCCAATAATACCTCTGTATGCTGTTGGGTCCATGGATTTGCCTTCTTTGTCTATCGATATTTGACATGCTGTGCTCATGGCAATCTGCAATGTCTTTGACTTTTTTGGACAGAATTTGCTGATGAGATCCTTTGTGTACTTCTTCTGATGAATGAAGACCCCTTCGCTGGATTACTGAACTTGCAGACCTAAGAAGTATGAAATCTTCCCCATCATGGTCATGTGAAAGTTAACGTGCATAAGCTGAATTTTTTTTTCACACAGGGTTAGACTCCTAGATCCAAATATAATTTCATCCACACAGATTTGGACGAGTAGTATGTCTTCAGCATCATTGATCATGAAAAATGTGTTGGGAAATTATTCCTAAAATCTCCTTTAGAATTTATTTGTAAAAAGGTTTTGTTGGATCAAACCTTAGCATTTGGTCGATCATTTGCTGAATTCTAGATAGTCTAGCATATCATGTAATGTCCTGTATAGGTTATAAATTGAGTTGTAATAGATTAGCCTGCTGGAGAATTCCTAGCAGATACCGAAGGACCACGTCTGCTAGAAGACATACGCTATTCCTAGCAGATACCGAAGGACAGCGTCTGCTAGAAGATATACGCTATTCCTAGCAGATACCAAAGGACAACGTCTACTAGAAGACATGTGGTAGCAGAATGCTAAGGTTTTAGCATTTGCTAATAAACCCTGAAGGATGCTAGCAGAATAGAAGTCAAAGGATCGAGTGTCAACAGAAATATTCAGCAAACCAAGACATATAGCAGATCGCTAACGACCATTAGCAGAGCAGAATGTCAAAGGCTGAAGCCCTACTGCCGTTCTGACAAAAAGCACACACAAAGGACGAGACTTTCCCGAAGTAGCTCGGAAAGTACAGATCAAGAACAAAAAGCGACTGAACAAGTCTTATCACTCTCAGACAAAAGAGACGTTGTGTCTAACGGATATGGAGATTCAAGATTTGAATCTCCACCTATAAAAGGAAGGTCCAAAAGAGAGAATCCACTACTGCTTTACTCACTTCAGACATTGACAAACACTCAAGCAAGAGATTCCTTTGACAAAGTGAACAAAGTTAAAGTAGTCAGTTGAGAGCCGTGTGAAAGTATATTAAAAGCTCTCAACAACCAGAAGTGTCGTTCATTGATTTACTGACACTCCATTGAAGAGATTCTTGATTGCATTCAAGAATCCTCAATCATTGAGATTCCTTTCTTTTCAGAAAGAATCTAACAGTCGAACACCTAAAAAGGTCTAGACTAAGACGGGCATTTAGCCGCAATCAAGGAAAGTCAGGAAGTGACTATAAAACTTCCATATCAGGCAAGGCAGGAGTTTTGAAGGTGTGCCCTTGACTCAGCCGAACCAGCATCTGAGGAGTTCAGGTTATCGGAGGATAGCTGTCAAGTAGCCAGGCCGAAAGCTCACTGCCTACTTAACTGTAAAAGGCGAATCCTTGTAATCTGTATACTTACTTAGTGAATTCTTAGCACATCGGCTAAGGAGTGGACGTAGATCTTTTTGGATCGAACCACTATAAATACTGTGTTCTTTTACTGTTACATTGCTCAAACGATTTGAAACCTAGCAATCATATTGCTAGTGTATAACTGTGAAGAAATCATAATCTATCTCTGAGCTTAACTAATCTTGAAAGAAAAACATAAAGTGTAAGTGACGATTAATTATTCCGCTGCATTTCGTGAGTTTATCTAACACGACGACTCTGATATTTAAGGACCAACAAGTGGTATCAGAGCAGGAGGTTGAAAAACCGACTGCTTCTGAGTTGCTTAAGACCAGATCTGTATTTTCCTTGGACTTTTACTTGTTTCTCTGTGTTTCGCTTGTCTAGCTCAGGAGACAAGATGTTGAACCATTCGCTTGGGAAGTATGACATAAAAAATTTTACTTCATGGAAAAAGCTTGCTCTCATACAGCTTCAGAGTATACATCCTGAGATGGTGGATGTATTGGTAAGAGGTCCTATTAAAATCATGAAAGCTAAGACTTTTATAGGACATGATGTTGCTGAAGATGCTGCTGATGGAGAACCAAGGGCTCCAAGACCCCCGAGACCTGATATGGTCCCAAAACCTTTTGAGGAATACACTAGTGAGGATAAAAAGAGAGCTCAACTAGAGCATGTGGCAAAGAAACTAATCCTGGATTCCCTACCAAAGCTGATGAAAGAAAAAGCGCTTGACTTTGACACCGCTAAGGAGATGTGGGAATACGTGTGCAATTCCTCTCAGGAGACAGACCAGATGAAACGCAGAAAACTTGGAAAGAAATATGATAATGGAGAAATGAACCACAAGATCATCTCCAAGCTGTATCCCAGAGACGACTGGTTTGTTAAAATGACCAGTCTGAGTGAAAAAGACCTCAACAACATGACCACTTCCGAGGTATTCGCTCAACTTAAATCTCATGAGTTTATAATACAACAGTAAAAAAGGAATGAAGCAGCCATAGCACAAGCATCATCTACATCCGCTGCTGGCTCTGAGGATATAGCATATTTTGCAAAAAAAAGATTTCAACAAGTTCAAGTTAAAAAAGCCCTACCACAATCAAGAAAGATCCACTCCAGCAACACCAACTAAGGAGGTCCCGACAACCTCGAGCCCCCAGCCTGTCGATATAAAGATCAACGAGCTGGAAGAACAAATGAAAAGGCTCCAGAAGTTGCTGATGGAAGCTAAAACCGAGAAAGAAACCAAGGATGCTCAGCCGTCATCCTCATTTGCCCGCTCAGCAGAGCGAAAGGTTAGGACTTGCTTCGAATGTGGTTCTCCTGACCACTTGAAGCATGATTGTCCGAAAGTTAGCAAGGAAGAAAGAGAGCGACTAAAGGAAAGATTTGAAAGACGTGCTGTTAAAGCAGTCAAAAGGGCGCTCCTGACAAGAACAGAAGCACAGGACATCCCTGAAAATGATGAAGAATATTATCTCTCTTCCGAGGAAGACGATGAGGAGGCCATGCTCTTTCTAATGGCAAATATTGAGGGTGATCACTTCGCTGATGCAGATGAGAACCAGGATGCTGAAATGACTCTAGCAGCCGAAGATAACGAGGTAATTTCAGTAAGCATTCCTAGTTTCGCAACTACAGAAGAGTCAGAGGAATTCACCTTAGATTCTGAGGAAGACTATCTCACGAAGCTAAGTGTAGAATTCTCAAAAATGTATGAAATTAAAAATGCAATTGTTGGGGAAAATGCTTCACTGAAACTCAAAATTGCAGATTTGACCGAGGAAGTCGGAAGACTGAGGTCTGAAAGTGAAGATTTTTCAAAGCTTAAGGCAAAATTCTCCGAATTATTGACAAATTTTCATAATCTTGAAAAGGAGAACCTTACTCTGAAAAATAGACCCCAAGAAAGATGCATTTGCAACTACACATCCAGCAAGGCAGTACTCAATGCCATTGTCAGCCAACAGAGAAATCACAATGATCGCTCTGGTTTAGGCCTTGGATATTCGAATAGAGCAACCACATCTAAGGAGAAACCAATTCAATTCGTTTCAGCTGGATTGATAAATGCTGAAAAGGAGAAAGGATTTGTTATTGCTGAATCATCTACTGCTAAGCCAAGTGCTGAGCAAAAGAATGAACATTCGCAGAATACGCATGCGAGATCTCAGTAGAGGTCTCCGGCAGAGACTGCTAAGTATTCGTCCGCTAGACCTCAGCAGAAGCCTAAGTCAGAATCTGCTAAGCATACTACTCATGGACCTCAGCAGAGGAACTCAAGAGTGAATGTTATGCACAAGTCTGCTAAACCTCAGCAGAGGAACAACAGAACAAATACTAAGTATATGTCAAGTGAACCTCAGCGAAATTCAAGAGCATATACTAGTTCGTATTCAGCAAAACAAGGGTATGCTGAGCATTATGTTCCAAACGCTAGAACAGCTAAACCTACCCTTCACCACAGAACGCAATATCAGTATGATGTAGAAAAACCGATATATCATGAAAACACGTTGCATAGGAGGAACACCTATGTAAGACCCGAGCCTAATCCAATTGTATTTTCAAGGGCAAGGAAGGTCAAACACACTACCACACCAAGTTATAAACATGTGAAACATGTTAAGCCAAAGGTTGAAGCAACGGTAAATAGTGAAATCAAGAAGAAAATCTTGAAAATCACTAAAATGTGGGTTCCAAAAGGAACAATGATCACCGCTAATCCTGCAGGACCCGACGCTAAACGGGTACCTAAATCAACTTAATCACTTGTGTTGCAGGAATATGATCCAAAAGCTCATACTACTTCAAGTATATCAAACGAGTGGATCCTTGATAGCGGATGTTCAGCACACATGACAGGAAATGAGAATCTGTTCTCCGACTTGCAAAAATTTCTATAAGGATCAAGAGTCAAGTTTGGAGATAACAGCGAAGGCAAAGTTGTGGGAAGAGGATGCATAGAGAGCAATGGGCTGAGGATAGTCAATGTAGCTCTCGTCTCCAACCTCAAACACAATCTGCTAAGCATTATCCAACTTTGCGAAAATGGGTACACTCTCTCATTTGTCAATACAGGTTGTACTGTTGCTGATAATATTACAGGGGAAGTAAAACTTCGAGGCATCCGCAAGGGTGGTCTATATGCTGTTGACTGGGAAAGTGGTCAGCAACATTCTAGCTTCTTGACCCTGAACAAAGAAGAGACTACATGGCTATGGCACAAGAGGTTCAATCATTTAAATTTCAAAACTATTAATTACCTTGCCAAAAATAAACTTGTTGTAGGTCTACCCAATGAAACATTTCGCAAAGAAGGTATATGCAAAGCATGCCAACAAGGGAAGCAGACCAAATCATCCTTTAAGTCAAATCCTGAAAAAGAAACATCACAAAGGATACTAGAATTACTTCATATGGATCTCTTCGGTCCCGTCACTCCACCCACTGTAAGTAAACGGTTATATACACTTGTGGTGTTTGATAATTTTTCCAGGTATACTTGGGTACGACTCTAGAAGACCAAGGATGAGGTGAAACTTATCCTACCGAAGCTGATTCTCAAGGAGCAGAATACTAAAGAAGTTACTGTAAAGAGAATTTGCTCTGACAATGGAACAGAGTTCTGTAATGGAGTGCTAATGGATTTCTGTGCTGAAGCTGGAATATCACACGAAAGATCCACAGCTAGAACTCCTCAGCAGAATGGTTTAGTAGAAAGAAGAAATCGGACGTTGAAGGAAGCTGTTCGTTCGATGTTAGCTGATTCCAAACTACCTGCTAAGTACTGGGGGGAAGCAGTTATGACGGCATGTTATACACAGAATAGGAGTGCTATCAATGGCAGATTCAATCAAACTCCCTACGAAGTGTACAATGGTCGTAAGCCCACTATAACTCATCTCCGTGCATTCTGTTCTACATGTTATATTCACAATAACGGAAAATCTAAACTCAATACTTTCTCGCCTAAGTCAGATGAGGGTGTACTTCTTGGTTATGGACACCCCACTCACAAAGGTTATAGAGTATTGAACAAGACTACCGGTATTGTGGAAATAACATGCAATGTTATTTTTGATGAATCTACTTTAGTGCGCAGAGAAAACAAAAGAAAAAAGGATAGCAATCATGAGACTGATGATGTCAATGATCATACATTTTTAAATTCTTTCGAGAATATGCGTATTGATCTGACTAAGTCTATGAATGACTGCAATCCGAACCAGACGCACTCACTAGGGGACCAAACTGCTGACCTGGCCGGTGATGCAAGTGATCATGCTGAGGCCACACCTACCAACATTCTTGTTGACTCAGACATTCTAGAGATGCTTAATGATGAAGAAGAGGAGACAACAAGGGATATTCCCTTCGGGGAAGGCATGGCTACTCATGAAGATCTTGGCAGAGGCGCTGCTGAGATTCCAGTTGCTGAAAGAGTTGTTGAAGAGAATCCCGTCCCAGGAAATCCCGCAGCAGTTATTCCAGTTGAAGTCAATCCAGATGCTGAGCACCAGGAGGGTGCTATGGAGAACAATGTACAAGATAATGGTCACGCAGGGGAAGGAAATGTGGCCAGACCAATCAGACCAACATGGTTGCGCGCCCATCCTCTTGAAGATATTATAGGAGATGTCAATGACCCTATGATGACGAGACAAGGGAACGCTATGCTGGCTTGTTATAACTTCAGTGAAGAACCCAAAAAGGTCGAAGAGGCTCTACTAGATCCGGATTGGGTGAATGCTATGCATGAAGAACTTGCAGAATTCACACGGAACAATGTGTGGGAGCTGGTAGACAGACCTGAACATCAAAGTGTTATAGGCACTAAATGGGTGTTCAAAAACAAGAAGGATGAGTCTGCTTTAGTTGTCAGAAATAAGGCGAGACTCGTAGCTAAAAGCTACAGGCAATGCGAAGGGATAGATTATGATGAAACGTTTGCTCCTGTAGCAAGGCTGGAAGCCATTCGCTTATTTCTTGCATACGCTGCTTATCATGAGTTCGACGTGATGCAAATGGATGTAAAGAGTGCCTTTTTGAATGGTGAGCTCAAGGAAGAAGTCTACGTTGAGCAACCACCAGGATTTGAGCAGGGTAATCAAGTGTACAGGCTCAAGAAGGCTCTCTATGGATTGAAACAAGCACCGAGGGCTTGGTATGGAACTTTATCCAAATTTTTGCTAAAGAATGGTTTTCAGAAAGGGAGGATTGATCAGACTCTCTTTCGCATTGAAGATGAAGGAAATATTTTGCTGGTGCAAATATACGTCGATGATATCATTTTTGGCTAAAAAAAACAAGGATTATGTGATAGATTCTCAAAGCTCATGACCAGCAATTTCCAAATGAGTATGATGGGAAAAATGTCTTATTTTCTTGGGTTGCAAGTACAACAATCCAACGAAGGAATTTTCATCCATAAGAAGAAGTATACTCGCGATTTGATTGCGAAATACTGTCCTGAAAAGACAAAGAGTCTAAGGATTCCTATAAGCACAACGTGTATTGCTGCGCTCGAGAAGGAAAGAGATGCTGTGAATCCAACTCTCTACAGAGGCATTATTGGTTCACTGCTGTATCTCACCGCTAGCAGACCAGACATATCCTTCGCCGTCGGATTATGTGCTAGATACCAAGCAAATCCAAAGAAGACTCACCTGGATACTGCTAAACGCATTGTGCGATATCTAAAGTGCACAGAAGGTCTGGGAATCTGGTATCCTAGAGCAGACAGTCTTGCTCTAAGTGGATATTCGGACTCAGATTTCGGAGGATGTAAAATTGACAGGAAAAGCACGAGCGGTACATGTCAATTTTTGGGACACAAGTTAATTAGCTGGTTTAGCAAAAAGCAGCATTCTATCGCTACATCCACTACTGAAGCAGAGTATGTAGCCGCTGCTAGTTGTTGCTCGCAAATCTTATGGATAAGGCAACAATTACAAGACTATGGGATTCCTCCTGAGTGTGTGCCTATTTACTGTGACAACAATAGTGCTATGTGCATTACCAAGAATCCGGTTCATCATTCCAGAACCAAGCACATTGATATCCGACATCACTTCATTCGTGATCATCAGGAGAAGAAGGATATCGATGTCCGGTACATATGCACAGAGGACCAGATAGCTGACATATTCACAAAACCGTTAGCCGAATCCAGATTTAAGGAATTATGCATCAAGTTGGGTCTCATGGAGTTGGAAGAGACCTTGGATGAATGAACTGCCACTTTCATTCTATCTGGTTTTTTTTTTGAAGATGCTGATCATATTATCTGGATGCTGATTTCAAATTGTTAATGAATTTATGTGCTAGGATATGTCACTTATTGCTATCTTTCAAGAAGATGAAGCTGAGCAGATGTGTCCACAAATTCAGCAGATAGACTACGCAGTGACAATTGATATGTAATGACTATCATCTATTGCTAGCACATCATTATTAAGGTGTATTGTGCAGTCTCACTTTGTGGAAATAGCAAATGGAAGTTCAAACGTTCATCATTATGAAGTTCAACGAGAAAAGATAACAGCTAATTCATTAATATTTGACAAACAATGCTTACATCCAAAACAACAACGAAGGCAAATCTATTCTACAGACGGATAAAAGTCGGAGTCACGGAGGCGAGATGGTCCCTCGGCTAGCTCAGGGAAGGTCTGCTCCATCAACCAGCTCAGCTGCATGCCATGAAGGAGAGGAACAGCGTATACAAACGGACGCAATCACGGACATCCTTGAACACAAGGCCAGCCCAATCAGCCTCAACAAGCTCTGCGTCCAAAGCCAACATGACTTGCCAGACCTCCTTCGTAAGGCAAGAGTCATTGGGATCCTCTCCTAGCAACATGTTGTTGGCGATATGAAACAGCTCACGGTACGAGCATTTAAGACCTGTTGCCGAAGGAGTTAGTGTGAACTTGAACCACGGAGAAAGGGGCTATTTCCTCCATGCAGTCCACTCTGGCGCTGCCTCCATGGACCTGTATCCCATCACTGATACTGGACCTCGTGGAAGTCCAAAGTCCCGAGAGAAAGACTCTCGTGACCACCGTATCAGCCTCCCTTGGAAGGACCCATATATGGCGTCCTTCTCAGTCTTGCAGTCTTTTAGAAATTCCCGAAGGAGATCTTCATGAAAGTGTTTGGGAGCAGTTGTCACGAACTGCTTGAGCCCTCTCCCAACAACCTTCGACATAACCATGTCGGCCACGGCAGGACGGTCGTGATAGTAGAGACGAAGGGCCGCTTCGTCAAGGATGTTGTTTCGGGTGATGTCGAGGATGTTACTCGGTGAACTCATGATTTCAAATGATTTTTCTTGCTCTGAAAGAAAGAAGAATTGTGGTGATATCTAAATAAGCACCACAAGAAGCCCCTTTTATAGACAAGGAAACCTCTCCGCAATTATGATTTCGTGGGAATATTTAAAGGAACGTGATGAGTCATCTTCTGAAATCTGAATCGTTGCAAGAAGATAGAACATCGTGATGGCATGGGCAATCTAATCAGATTAATAGTGACGCTTGACAGTCAGATCAGCGTTTGGCTCGAGGAGATTATCATCATTTGTAATCTCTTAAAATCTAGCCGACTCTTGCTATGCCGATGAATCCCATAGGAGGGTAATATATTCAGGAGATGAAAACATCTACTGAATCGGATATGCTGAATCAACTCTTAATTTTTCGTAGAAGGAAGATAATATTAGGAGAGGAGAAGATATTATTAAAAATCGGTCTGATTAGACCAGATTCAACACCTTTAATACGTACAGACAGCTGTATCAAGTTAGAGTGTGCCACGTTAGATCACTCGAGTATTTCTTGAAGAACGGAAGATATCCTGCGTATCTCGCGTATTCAAAACCGTTGATTTATTATTTCATCTGACAACAGATCTTCAACCGTCAGATCTCGGAATCTAGCAAGTCTGCTAGACTTTTGAGCGGTTGAGTGCTGCTGAGCAGTCAGCAGATTGATTGGGTATGCTAAGTTAACCCATCTGCTAGGAAGCTAGCAAAATTAACTCAGCAAATTAACGAAGTTGAATTCTACTATTTTTTCTCAACTATTATCGATACACAGGCACGTGGTTGAAATTATGTGGTTTGTCAAAATCACACAAGTTTGAACATGAGTATGGAAAATAATATTTCTACCACTTCATTATGTGCATTTTCTTACAAAAGGATGGATTACAACAAGAGGTGATTACGGCAAAGGAGATTACAGCAAAGATGGCAAAGGCATGAAAGGATAAAAATCTACTGCCCTAAGGATTGAAGGACCTAGAGCAAGGTCTGGGAATTTATGCTCTAACAGCCAACTTAATGGCATTCCATATGGAAGAGGCAGCTTTGGAAAATTCTGTGCACATCGCTGCACCTTCTGAAAGACAAAGGCTGCCCAGTCTACCTTCGCTCTGTCATCTATAGCCATCATGGCCCTCCATGTCTCGCGAGAAAGAGTCATGTCGTCAGGATCTTCACCTACGACCATGCCGCAGACTATCTGGAAAAGGACCCTATACGACGTCTGCAAACCATATGCTGAAGGGGTTGGAGAAAATTCAAGCTCAGGAGAGTTTCTCCATTTCATCCACGAGGACCACTCTGGAGCTATCTCATCTCTGCGATAGTCCATGACAGATAGCAGACCTCGTGGAAGGCCGAAGTCTCTGGCAAAGGTATCTGCCGTCCACCTTACTAGTTCATTTTTAAATATGCAGAAAATGGTGCTTTGATCGGTAGCGCTCGACCATATGAAATGTCGGAGTTGCTCCCTCTGGAAAGTATGCGGAGTAAGGCACACGAACTTGCCTAGACCACTGGCGTGGAGATGAGTCATGTTAGTCTCAGCCACTTGATAGTCAGCCTCATACTCGGCATACAGACCCGAATCACACAAGATTCTGCGTCTTGGTACGAAGAGTTCATAAGAACGTGCCATTTTTTTTGGAAGTATGTCTCTGTTTTGTTTTCTGATTCTTGAGAAAATCAGATGGGAACTCAAGAAATTTGGAGAATGTGTGAAGAAGATCACTAAGACCTGCTATTTATAAACCTATTTTGGTCTACTATTTACCTCGGAATACGATCAGCCTTTCTGAGAAAAACAGTAATTTCATAAAGAAAGTGTCTTATCGAGGATAATTACATTCAGAGACGAATCAGTAATGGAAAAGCTATGGATATTACATTCCATATTTAGAAGACATAAGGATTTGTGTTAGCATTACGTTGGATTTCTAGGAGGAGTGTTAACAACTCCTCGATGTCTGAAGGTATCTTTGATAAGATTGCCACCACAAGGCTGGGCTCTCCAGATGCTGACCCCTACAACTCAGACGTGGGAGATTTTCAAATCTCTAAAGCAGCGCATTTAATGCGCACAGACAACTGTAACAAATCGGATCGCGCCACGTCACCAGCACTCAAGTTCTGGAAAATGTGGGTACTCGCACGATTTGACTACTTACCCCAGCCATCGATTGAGATTAAAAAGAGAACAATCCCAACCATTGATTTCGTTCCATGTTCCGAAATCTTCTACCTATACACTAGAAGGATTTCAAATCCCTATCATTCTGAAACTCTTCATATTCCTTCTTCTCAAAAACCTTCCGAAAATCCTTATTCTCTAAAAATCCCCAACCATGGCAACCAACCCTAACTCTCCAAATACCCAAAATCAAGAACCTAATCCCACAGAAAACCCAGAAAATCCTATCTCTTCCTCTCCATTCCAACAACCCACCTTCATCTATCCACCTTCGACAGATTCACCACTGCATGTTCGACATGCACCGGGGTTCACCGGGATAATAAAGAAAGAAGACATTGACGAGTCAGTCCCCTACAGCAAATTGGTATTTTTGGCTCGAAGGAAGGAATTGTCAAATCATTCGTCGGAACAGAGGCGGTTGGCCCAAATCATGAAGGACAGGATCTTATACATGCCTCTCGCTACCAAACACATTCCAAGATGGATTCTAGATCTACTCAACTCAGAATTATTGGTAAAATATCTCTCCGCGGAACCTGTTCGCTTTCACCCTCATATGGTTTCAGAATTCTATGCTAGGGCTGTTATACAAGAAGATAATAAATCCTTCAAAACTAGCATATATGGTAACATTGTGGAAGTTAGGGCGGACTTACTTTCAAGAATGTTCGGGCTTCGAAATTATGGGACCAAGATATCTCAATACAAGATCAATGATCTTGCAGAGATGGAGAGACGTTGGAACTTGTGGAGAAAGCCAGGAGAATTGAAGGACAAAAAAGGACAGGTGATTACTTTCAAGGTTGCTACACCGATCAATACTCTGTCTGAGGAATACAAGCTCCTTTTGGAGATAGTAATCAAGATGCTTCAGTGTGATGCTGGATCCTACTCTGAATTATCTGCTAAGAAATATGCTGTGATGATGGCCCTAATCGACACTGTCAGAGGAAATTGGGCGGAATTCTTTTTCGAGCGATGGGCTGAACATGCTCGAAAGAATGATCACATGGCGGTAGACGAAACGTTCTCGTCGAACGTGAATTTAGGGCTAAAGATTAGTAAATACTTAGAGATGCTGTTCACCAATACGAGAGTTGATCGTGGTGAAAGTCTACTTCCTACGGATTACATCCCAGCAACAAGGAAGGAACCCAAGCCTGTGAGTAGTCGAAACCCTCGGAAGTTGACAGGGAAGTCAAATGTTGACAAAGACAAACCCACATCTCCTGAAGAGCCTGATGCATCCACTTTAGCACCTCAAATCTTACAGTCTGCTATTCCCATGTCTGCTGAAGAAATTGCACTATTGCAGACAAACGCTGAGATAGAGTACTGCTTCAAAAACCTCGAGGAGATTGAGAAGTTAGGCATTCTACCAGCAGATCAAGTCAATGATATCATGACCGCAAAGGAAGCCGAACAACCTCCACTTACTCTTGGGGCTATGGCTATACCAATTCCAACGAAAAAGAGAATCAAAGTCACCTCTCCTGCACCAAAAGCGAAGAAGAAGACCAGGAGAAAGTTGGAGCTACTTTCTAAGAAGGAAGAATTAGAAAAGGCAGAAGAAGAAAAGAAGGCGGCTGAAACCACTGCAAAGAATGTTGCCGACACTACAGCAGCAAAGGAGTCTGCTAAAGACACAACAGAGGACACTGCTGAAACTGACCCAGATTACATTACTAGGTCTTCCAGAACCATAGAAGAGCGTACTCAGGAAGGAAGAAAAACTAAGAGACAGCGCGCAGCTGAACTGAAAGAGCTCGAGAAGAAAGAATATATGAAGTTCATCACTGAAATGATGTTCGAAGGGAGAGACAAAAATTTCGAACGAATCAAGTCAGCCGCTTAAGAGTTTAAGGCTCAGAAGAGAGCCGCTCAACAGGCACTAATGGAAGAACAAGCTATCAAGAAAGGGAAAGGCATCATAGATGGAAGGATCTCTGTTCCCATTGCCCCAGTCAGCAGTGAAGGAGCTATCATATCTTCACAAGATGCTATGTCAGATGAAGAGCTTGACGAGGCAATTCACGAAGGCAGATTCAATGAAGTAAAGTCAATTGTGGCCTTAGACAGCAGCTCAGATAAGGAACCTCCCCTTCAAGACTTACCCAGGAGATTACCAGGGAATCCAGATGCAGGACCTTCTGGAATTGACGAAGAAGGAAGTAATGCTAGAAAAGAATCTGCTGAGCAGATTGAACACATGGAGGGTGTCTCATCTGCTGAGCATGGAGTTTGCCAATCGCAGATTGCTGAGCAAGAAATACGATCTCCACACTGCTGCTGAGGAATCATCTACTAGATGTGAGAATGTGACTCCTGATGAAGGTCCTCAGACAGAAGCTCATCCTAATATCATCTCTGACAAAGAATCCACAGATATATATGATGTAAAATCTCTAACGATAATCTCCTCAGAAGGGGCAGATCCACTTCGATTATCACTCATGAGAAGTAAAGCAAATCCTGAATTTGATTCGCTTGGTCAAGACATTGATAAATTCGTGTCCATGATGATTGAGGAGAAAATAAAGGGTGTATTCGCTGGAGTATTGGAGGAAGATACACCTGAAGGGAATATATTGGGAGAAGAGTTCAAACGGTGGAAGAGGTATGACTACATCTCTCATGAACTTGGCATAGAAGAAAGAGAAATAATGATGGCTTGGAAAGGGCTGGAATTCTGGAAGCATGAGGAATTGTGGGCAAATGAATGGATGGATCAATCCCCTTGCACAAAGCAATACTCTGATAAGGCTGCCAGCGAAAGACTTCAGTTACTTGAGGCTCATCGGAGAACGTCCTCTCCTCGTTCCTCACCAAAATCAACCTTTGCTCCGGACGAATTAACTGTTGGACATATACAACTCTCAAAACGACAAGCCGAAGCTGCTGCTAAATACAAAAAATGCCAAGCAGAACTCCCTACGCTCGAAGAATTATTGCATCAAGCTCGGTTGGCTGCAGCAGCAGAGAGCAAAGTTCAAACGTTCAAGATCGTCGCCTATCAGGACAGAGAGGAGGAATTGCAAGCCTACATGTTAGCATTCTCTATAGCAGAGCAAGGAAACTCGAGGAAGCTGAGAACGCTGCTGCTGAAGCAGAGTTTCTAAAAGGGATCGAGGAGGCAATACATCTGCTAGTCACCACTGATCGAAGAGAAACTGCTAACATAGAAAGGACAGAAGTAGTCACGGAGGAAATTTCCACTTCCACTGCTAAGAGTCAAGCAGTCATCATTCCTACTGCTTCATCCTTCCTTGCTACTCCTATTAGCATGCTCCATCTTCCAACATATCTAGACTCTGTTGTTCAAATGGTTGTTCAAAATGTTGTGTCTACTATATCTGAGAGAATGGTGATTGAAGCCAAGGATATACGAAGGGAAATTGCGGTAGTCAAATCCAACATTGATACCGTAATGGCCAGGGTGGACACAGTCGAGTCCAACATTTCCTCTGTCAAGGATTCTGTACAAGAAATAAAGACAGACGTAGCAGATCATAAAAAGCGAGTGGACTCCAAGGTGAACTCTTTTTCCTCCAGACTTTTGGATGCAATCAAAGAGGGGAAGAAAGAAGGGCTGCTGAGGCTATTGAGAGGAAGAAAGCGAAGGAAGCAAGAGCCGCTGCAAAAGAAGAATAGAGGAGAATTCTTGAAGAATTCAAACGGAAAGAAGCTGAGCTCAACAATAGGAAATAGAAGCAAAAATCAAGATGCTAGAAGAGAATGAGCGGTTGGCCAAGGATCTGGAAACAGAGGCTGCTGAACGTGCATCTGCTAAGGAGCTTCTAGACAAATTCGTGGAGCTAGCCTCAAGCAAATTCGATGAATTTGACAAGATGAAGAAACCTGCTCCAGACTCCTAAGCTCCTCCGTACCTCTCTGGTATTTTTTTTGCTAGCTCTTACTTTGTCTCCGTCTAATCATTTTTCATTGTACTTGTAATTGATATATCATATGAATGAAAATTGATCAGACAGAGACAACCTCTCATTGTCAATCTCTGATTTTCACCGTGTGTCTTAAGTTGAAATACACTATTTGTGTATTCAACACATCTAAAAACAATTGGATTGAAATTGAAAAGTAATATGTCTGCTAATTTAATTTGGGTGCTAGGATTCCTAGCATATTACCTTTGCAGCATTTACTTATATGTCTAATCGAGAAATATTTCCCAGCACTAGTTGAGGGGGAATTTCAATTTTTTTGTTAGTTAGTTGCTTGAACTAAGGTGGATCAACTCTGTGTTAGATTGATAGGATAACATATTGTTTGTAAGCACAGACTTTCTTCCTCTTAGCTTCAGCAAATGATAGTAAGCTTTGATCGCACCAAAAAGAGGGAAATTGTTGGGAAATTATTCCTAAAATCTCCCTTAGAATTTATTTGTAAAAAGGTTTTGTTGGATCAAACCTTAGCATTTGGTCAATCATTTGTTGAATTCTAGATAGTCTAGCATATCATGTAATGTCCTGTATAGGTTA
>JAPKLW010000447.1:309931-333467 GCA_026898455.1 Plectranthus barbatus
GAGACGTTGTGTCTAACGGATATGGAGATTCAAGATTTGAATCTCCATCTATAAAAGGAAGGTCCAAAAGAGAGAATCAAATACTGCTTTTCTCACTTCAGACATTGACAAACACTCAAGCAAGAGATTCCTTTGACAAAGTGAACAAAGTTAAAGTAGTCAGTTGAGAGCCGTATGAAAGTATATTAAAAGCTCTCAACAACCAGAAGTGTCGTTCATTGATTTACTGACACTCCATTGAAGAGATTCTTGATTGCATTCAAGAATCCTCAATCATTGAGATTCCTTTCTTTTCAGAAAGAATCTAAAAGTCGAACACCTGAAAAGGTCTAGACTAAGACGGGCATTTAGCTGCATTCAAGGAAAGTCAGGAAGTGACTATAAAACTTCCATATCAGGCAAGGCAGGAGTTTCGAAGGTGTGCCCTTGACTCAGTCGAACCAGCATCTGAGGAGTTCAGGTTATCGGAGGATAGCTGTCAAGTAGCCAGACCGAAAGCTCACTGCCTACTTAACTGTAAAAGGCGGATCCTTGTAATATGTATACTTACTTAGTGAATTCTTAGTGCATCGGCTAAGGAGTGGACGTAGATCTTTTTGGATCGAACCACTATAAATACTGTGTTCTTTTACTGTTACATTGCTCATACGATTTGAAACCTAGCAATCATATTGCTAGTGTATAACTGTGAAGAAATCATAATCTATCTCTGAGTTTAACTAATCTTGAAAGAAAAACATAAAGTGTAAGTGACGATTAATTATTATGCTGCATTTCGTGAGTTTATCTAACACGACGACTCTGATATTTAAGGACCAACAAAATGTCCGATCGATCTTCCCCTTCCTGAATCCATTCTTCAGTAGAAACTGTGATAGCATTTCGTACCAAGCTCTTGGCGCTTGCTATAGACCGTGTAGAGTTTTCTTTAACATGTACACCTTGTTTCCGCGTTAAAATCCTGGAGGTTGCTCTAACTAGACTTCCTCCTTTAATTCACCAGTTAGTAACGCACTCTTGATATCCATCTGAATTACAGTGAAACCATGGTGAGCAGCATATGAAAGGAATAACCTAATTACTTCCAGCCGCGCTACTGGAGCAAATGTTTTGTCGAAATCAATTCCTTTGCACTGTGCTTATCCTTTAGTTATTAGCCTTGCTTTGTAGCAAACAATGAGTCGATTTTCGTCATGCTTGTTCTTGAATACCCATTTGGTGCCTATCACCGATTGATGTGTTGATCGATCTAGGAGATCCCATACGTGATTCCGCGTGAATTCTGACAATATGTGAGTGCGTCGGCAACTTTGGTAGGCTCCTCCTGAGATATATAGCAGGCTAGCATTGCACTGTGACTGGTTTGAATTGGGTCAACAAGATCTCGTAATATTGCTTCTGAAGGATGATCTCGTAGCAGCCACTTCGGTCTTTGTAGCTCCGTAACTAGAATGGCTTCACTGCTTGATGCTCCAATTTGACTTCCAGAAACAGCTACATCAACAAATTGTAGGTTGTTCAAGTTGACCGCTACACTTGTTGGGTTTAACGTCTGCTGAATGGCTGTCTTCTGATGAATCGGTTTGGATCTGTATTTGCTTGAGTAATATGTCTGTCTTCAGTAGTCCGCTCCTTGTCCATTTCAGCAGTGTTGTCTTCAGCAGTCCTCACGTGATTTTGGGGATTCTCAGCAATGTCTTCGTTTTGCTGATTGGTTTCTCCTTCTTGAGTTCCCCCTTGATACGTGAGCTCATTGAGAAGATTTATGGTGGCCTCAGCATTACAAGTTGCATCACCGACCATCTCGGCTATTTGTTGATCAGCCTAGATCTCCAGCTTAGATGAAGATTTATTCATTAACCCAGTCGGATCAATGGGTTCAACTTCAGAAGTATTCAAGCCTGAAAGTCCATTGACATTATCGGTTTCATGAATCACATCTTTTTGACTTCTCATGGTCCTGCGCACTAAAGTAGCTACATAAAAAATAACATTGCATGTTATTTCCACAAGCTTGGTGGTCTTTTTAAGTACTCTATATCCCTTGTGAGAAGGATGCCCATATCCTAGGAACACTCCTTTGTCAGCTTTGGGAGAGAAAGTACTTAACTTTGACTTCCCATTATTGTGAATATAGTATGGTGAACCGAAAGCACGAAGATGAGCTAAGGAAGGCTTACGACCATGATATATTACAACTTTTCCCCAATATCTTTGTCCTAGATTTGTATCGGCGAGCATTGTTTGTGTGGCTTCCTATAGAGTTTTGTTCCTCCGTTCTGCTAGACCGTTCTTATGAGGTATTCTTAATGTGGACCTTTCATGTCCAATCCCAGCATCGGCGCAGAAGTCCATTAATGTTCTATTATAGAATTTTGTACCATTGTCAAATCTTATCCTTTTCACCGTGAGCTCTTTGTTGTTTTGCACTCGAAGTATCAGCTCGGACACGACTATCTTCACCTCATCCTTGCTCATGAGCAGTCTCACCCACGTGTGCCTGGAATAGTCATCAATAACGACTAAATTATAATGTTTATTACCTACGGTGGGTGGAGTCACTGTGCTAAATAAATCCAGGTGCAACAGCTCAAGGATTCTGTTTGATGTGGCCTTTTATGGGTTGGATTTGAAGGACGCCTTGACTTGTTGTCCTTGTTGACAAGCTCTGCATACTCCTTCTTTCTTGAAGGTCTCTTTGGGCAGTCCTGTAACAATATTATTTCTTGCAATATAATTGACAGTTTTATACTACAACCTAAAATGATAGTTTATCCAGAAGTATCCCAGTCGTGAATACATTCTTTATCTTATAAGTAACCCAACAATGCGATCTCCATTGGGACGATGCACCCACCACATTGTCTACAATATAAGATAAGTGGATATACATGCAATCATGAGATTGCAACAATGTGATAACGATTGTTTCAATTATTTACAGGAGATTAAGTACAGGAAAAAGCTCTCTTAAAAGTTTGCTTTACATTATACTCTAACAATCTCCCACTTATACTAAAGCTAAACTTTTAGTATACACCATGTTATTACAAATCTCCCACTTAAACTTAAAATGTAGTTGCAATGTATCATCAACCGAGACCCCTACGTGTTTTCCAAAGATCTAAGTTTCCAAAGTCTTCATGAAAGGATCAACCAGGTTATACAATGACACAAATTTTCAACAGTCACATCACCTCGCTTTACGATCTCTCGTAGAATATGATACTGTCTATCTATGTGTTTACTTGCTACATGGGCTCTATGTTCTTTCGAGTTTGCTACTACACTAGTGTTGTCACAAAAAATGTGATACACTTAGGCATACTCGTAATCACCCCCAAGTCCAACAAGAAGCTTCTAAGCCAGACAGCTTCTTTGGCAGCCTCTAAGGCAGCCACGTAATATGGCTCCACCTCCCAAGGTAAACACATAACCTAAGGTTAACTTTCTCATATCTCAATTTGCTTAACATCTGAATCTGAATAACCAAAAGGGGTGGGTCAGACTTTCTGATAGGTAAATCAACATGTAATCTCGAGTTCTTTTCAGATACTTGAGAATATATTTTACCGCAGTCTAGTGCCCTTGACCCGGGTTTGATTGATATCTTGCCACCATGCCAACTGCATAGTAGATATCATGTCTAGTACAGAACATAGCATACACAAGGCTTTCTACTCCCGAAGCATTAGGAACCTTAACTCTCTCCTCTATCTTGTCTGGCATTTTGGGACACATGTCCTTAGACAGAGGAACTCCATGTCACAAAAGGAAGAAATCCTTTCTTGGAGTTTTGTATGCTAAACAGGGCAATAACAGTGTTGATGTAGGAAGCTTGATACAAATACAACATTCTCTGATTTTGATCATGAATGATCTTAATAACAAGAATGTACATAGCATTTCCCAAATCCTTTTCTATTACTATTTCGACGGCCACACCTATACGTCCGATAATACATTCAAGTTGTGCCAATAAGAAGATATCATCTACGTACAATACTAAGAATACTACCACGTATCCATTTCTCATTTTGTACACACAACTTTCACCTTGACATTTTTCAAATCTAAGGATTTGATTATCTCGTCAAAATGAATGTTCCCACATCTAGAAGTTTGTATAAGTCCATAAAGATACTTCTTTAACTTCCAAACTAGATGCTCTTAGCATTTCATTACATAACCTTCAGGTTTTCGCATATAAATGTCTTCATCCAGATATCCATAAAGGAAAAGTGTCATAACATCCATTTGCCAAACCTCAAAGTCCATGTAATATTCTATGGACAAGAGATTGCAGATCAACTTCAGTATGACTGCAGGTGAGAAATTATCATCACAAATGATTCTCTCTATTTGAGTGAATTCCTTCACCACAAACCATGCTATAAAGGTGATGACCTTTCTATCAGATCCTCTCCTACACCTATAGACCTAGATACACCCAATGGCTATATTTCCTTTAGGAAGGTTTGAAGGTCAAACCCATCCGTAACATCTATAGATTCAATCCCAGAATCCATAAACTTATGCCAAAAAAAGCATCTACATCTTAGACTGCATCTTTGTAAGTTCAAGGATCGTTCACTTCATGTTCACCAATGTGGACCGAAGACTCTCCCACACCCATGAAACGATTCGCTTGAACAACTCTCCGACTACAACAAGGCAGTACCTGTGTAGATACACCAGTGTCAACAGGTTGGGTAGTCTTTTGTGGTATAACACTTAGTACACTCGATGTACCATTGTCTCCTCTCTACTCATTAAGAATGATCATACTCCTGGATTTATGCTCACTTATATAGTCTTCCTCCAAGAATCAAGCATTAGTATTAGCCATCACCCTCTGATTCTTTAGGACTATAAAAGTAACCACCTTTCGTACCTTTAGGATATCCTATAAATAGTCGTACTTCCATTCTAGATGCCAACTTATCGATTTCCTTATCCAACACACATGTTGGGCATCCCCAAACCGGAATATGGTTTTAAACTAGGCTTTCACCCAATCCACTATTCTATTGTAGTCTTTTTGATCGATTTAGAAGGTACTAATTTCAGAAGGTACGCCGTTGTTTCCAAGGCATAACCCTAAAATGAAAATGGGCAAAGTGGCATAACTAATCATCGACCTCACAATCTCCAAAAGAATTATGTTTCTTCTCTATTTTACGCCAACTTGTTGCGGAAAAATAGGCGCAGATAGTTGAGATGTAATCTCGTTATCCAATAAGTATTGCCTAAATTCAGCACCGAGGTATTAGAAACTACAATAAAATCATAGTGACTTGATACTTTTACCTTTTTGATTCACCACACCAGTCTTAAATTATTTGAACTTGTCAAATCATTCAGACATGTGGCGTATCAAGTAAATGTATCAAAACCTTGAATAATCATTCGTGAAAGTCTTGAAATACTGAAGACCACCTCTTGCTTGAATAGACTTAGGCCACACAAATTAGATTGAATCATTTTCAACAAATCATTATGATTAAACCCATAATCTTACTCTCCAATTTGGATTCGCAGACTGAGAATTATTCAACTTCGAGAGATTCCAATGATCCACAACTTATCAGTCTTTGGATCCTAGCCAGATTAGCATAACCCGGTTTAAGAAGCCAAATATATGTTTGATTCAACATAGAAGAAACTATTCTTTTAGAAGATGAATATGCATGAGTTTCAGTTGTAGAACGATATACACAAGTAAAATTATATAAGGAGTCTTCCAACATGCAAGAACAAATAAAAGAGTTATTTCTCATAATAACATCAGTGTTATTAAAAATAAGTGAAAATCCATCCAGAAACAGTTTTCAAAGCTGAAAATAAATTCTTTTGAAAACTAGGCACGTTTAAAATGTCCTTTAATACTACAACACAATCCGAAAAAGATTAAGTGCATATCTCCCACTGCAACAACCACCACTCTAACAACATTTACCAAGCTTATAGTAATCTCGCCTTCATTAATTGTCTTGTCTGCATAAACCATGTAGAGAAAAACAAACATGATAGTGACATCAGTATTTACTATCCAAGAGACAGTAGAACAAGCCACAAAACATGTTTCAACAACTAAAACTGAAGATATACCAGAGATACCCTTCATTAGGAGAGGACAATAATATCTGTGATGCCGAGACTGGATGCATTTGTAGCACTTTCCTTTTACTTTCATGACACCACCAAAAGGTGTTATACTACCAGAAAGTATTACTTATTTACTCCCACTGCTCTCACTGTTCTTTTTGTTTTTGTGGCTTCTTCTTCTTACCGTCATTACACAAAGAAGATGATGCTTCAAAAGAAACCAAAGCCAGTGATCTCTTACCTGTGATATCCTCCACCATAATCAAGCCAACAAGAAACTCAGCAACAAAATACTATTTCTTACTCAAGATTACTTTCAAGTGGAAGTAAGGGTTTAAGAGACCTCGAGTAGGTGTCTTGAGTACAAATATGTACTTTTTAGCAACCAGTACTATATCCAGGTTTATTTCCTATCCAAACAAATTGCACCAATAAGCTTGTTTTGATAGAGACCTGTCAAAAGTAGATTAAACGACATGATGATAACTAAAATAAAGTAAATGCAAACACGTAAGCATTTAAATCACATTAAATGAATCATAAAACATGGAAACCTTCAAAACCAATGTTTATGCAACCTCCAAAAGCCCAACAAATATATGTGCAAGCTACAGTGGGTAGACGTTTACGCACATATCCATTGACCAGACAAACTATCTTTTGTTCCAATATCATGTCAACCTCTACTTTATGACGAATGGAATTAATAGTCGGACCATATACACAGGCCATGTGAATTAAAACAAGGACTCCCTTGGTGAGTTATATAGAAATTCACATCTAAGTTATGACCACGATTTAAAAAATAAAGAAAATCATTTTCAATTGATGACCTTACCGTTAGGACTTTACATCGCTTGCAAATAATTTCTTAAAGTTATCTTGAATTAAATCTTTACCAATGAACCGTGAATGACACATCCTCTAGGGGGAGACTCCCAGGGTCCCGCGAGTGCCACGCACTTCGTTTAAAGATAAAATTCATTTTTATTAGAAGTCTTATCCACTAAACCAGTGAATGTTGTATCCTCTAGGGGGAGACTCCCAGGGTCCCGCGAACAACATCCATAATCACATATAAGACCAATTGTGGATGCCTAAATAAATTAATTAAAATTTATTTGAACTCACTTTGTCATTTATAGTTGAAGATTTTTGACAGCATGCAATAAAGAATTAAATAAATCCTAGCATGCTCCTAGCATGTAAAACATACAACATGCTAAGAAAATTAATATACATCAAGCAAGAACAAATAAAATGTCCTCGTGGCCCCAAGATGTGTACCTGCATATCTACCTATTCTATTACATGAATATTGGATATACAACTCTTCAAATGGGTCTTTGAATCGGATCCGGACTACGAACTATTCAAATTTGGGCTTTTGAATTTACTACAAACGGTATTTTTTGAGCCACCGTTGCTTCCAAACGACGCACAGTCAACGACCGAAACTTAATGGGCTTTGAAGAACAAAGTTTGGACTTTTATCTCCTACCATGGCACCGGAGATTCACACTCGAATCGCTGCCAATTGGCCAGAGAAAATGGCTAGTTGAGCTGCCTGGGCAAAAAATCAGTGCACATGGCACTTTTCTCGCCTCCGTTTCCATCGATTTCCATGACAATCATGCCGGTAACCTACTGTGCTTTAAAACCCTAGGTTTGAACTTTAATTCCACATCATCGGTACTGGAAATCCTTAAGAGGATCACGTCCGAATGAACGCGGAAAAACGTCCACCTGCATGCTGCAAACCCAGAATATTATGGACATTCGGATCCTCGGTTGCATGTCCCCCAAACTGATTATTCTGTATCATTTGGACCAACTGTGGCTTTATCTCGAATTGCGTGGCATTTACTCCTAACCGGAAACCTCCAGTCATCGGCTCCCCTTGAGGTCGGAAAAGGTTTTGAAGTGGTCTACGAGGACCATTCCTCTCATTTAGTAAAGCTTTCATCAGTTCAATCTGTCTTTCTAACTCTCCAATCCTAAGCGTATCTTCTCCCGGGTTAGCCATTTCCAAATCAATCTCGATACTTCCTTGCCCTTGTTGTAATTTCCTCTCCAAGAGCTCACGAGCCTTGGACCTCGTGATCATAAACAACCTACAACTCCACAAAAGAAACCAATTACCAAACCAAACAACTTGATCAAACAAAGGAAAAACAACTATCAATGAACAAGCTAAAAACAAAAAGTTCACACAAGCAATAAAACAAACACCTAGCCTACAAGCTTCACTTTTCCCCCAATATCTAGCAACCTATTAAATGAAGTCCCCGACAACGGCGCCAAAACTTGATGCGGCTAAAAGTTCAATCAAAATTAAACTCCAAGCTACACAAGAATAAAATTTGTCAAATCCAGGTCCTTCTTCCCTTCGCCCGCTAGAATACCGAGATACTATAGCAAAGTCTTATAACTAGGCAAATATAAGTCGTTGAATGATTTCTATGAACTAGGCAAAATAGTAATCTATCCTAAGCAATAGCAACACATCAAAAATCATTAATCAATTATCAAACAAAAGACTTGACAACAATCAATTTCACCAAGGTAGGTAGAAAAAGTACCAAGTATAACAATGAGATAAAAGTGAATGTTGAATGAACATCAAATGTGTGCAAATTCGATTGAATCGTGTTGTAAACCAATTTTAATTCCTAGGAGATTGAGCAATCGACCCTACACTCGTTAACCCCTTGTCACGGCAAGCTAACGGTTGATGATACCAAGACTTGCAAACAGTCACGTTATTAAGCCCTAGACCACTCCAAATAGATCGTCAATTATTGCCCTACGACCTAGCACCGCACATGGATTGGAACTAAAATTGTATGAATCTACACTATTCACGACGATTCCGCCCGCGTGTTGGCTGCAACATTCACGTCAAATACCCCCTAGGTTGGCTATTACCTACACCTAAGAGATAAAGAACAAGATCTAGTGCAATTCAAGCTCTCAAAGGAAAGTAAACAATCTTCAACCAATCTCATCTCAACACATTATCCATTCAATCAACATTCACAATAGAAATTAGTTCTTCATACCTTCAATTCCGTACAATACAATAGAGAAAGTAATAGAATCCATTACAAAATTGATAGGTCTAGTGTGGATTTCTCTCAATTTCTTTCCTTGGACTCAATCTACCTCTTGATCTTCCTTGATCTTCACCAAATTTGGAGGAATGTGGCCTAGATCACCTTTGAATGTGGATAGAAGTGGTTGAGGAAGGATATAGAGAGAAATCTAGGAGCGGTTATTTAGAATTTGACCAAAAGTTCTTAACATAAATAAATTCCCCCTTTTATACACAAGCAAACAGGGCCTCGGATCGCCCGGTCAAAGTATGGCTCGCCCTGTCAAAGCTGGTAACCGCCAAAATTCTGCAGAAAACCGTCCAGGCTTGCCCGGTCGAAGTGGCTCGACCGAGCCACCTTTCTGTGGCCTGGCTCGGCCGATCAGACATGGCTCGGCCGATCGAGCCCTCTGTCTGTGGCCTGGCTCGGCCGGTCGAGCCCTCTATCTGCCTCGCTCGGCCGGTCGATGCCTCCAAACTCCAAACACGTGCGATTTTCCTCCAAAACTCCACCAAAAATGCTCGTTTATGCCCAAAACCTATCCTACACAAATCAAACACACAAAACACGAAAACACAACCAAAATACGACAAAAACATATGATACGGGAGTAAAATAGCCACAAACAAGCATGCACACACATCGAAATATGGGTCATTTTACGCACGTATCACAAGTATTTTGCATGGAGTTTTTGTTTTTCAAAACGTCATTCTCTTGTTTCAAAATATTAAAACTTTTATTTAAAAAAGAGAATTTAGTTTGTAATTTTGAGAGTTCCTCGTCTGCTGACCTAGATTTTTCAATCTCACTGGTCAAGATAGAAAGCTGAGATTCCAACGAGGAATTTTCTTTTACTAAAACATCATTCAATGCATGAACCTTTGAAAATTCTTTTAAAAGGAATTCTACTTTTATTTCATATGAATCTGAGTAACATGAATCAGCAGTATCATGCCTGTTTTCTGAAGTAGAAGCAACAGATATAACATAATTTGTTACTTGGTTTCTCGTGTCACGTAGGGCTTATTCTCCTATCTACTCTTCATTTCCATCAGCATCATTATTGATGTTGTCCATTAAAACCTTGATAACATCCTCTTCATCTTTTGATGAGTAGCCTTCGTCGTCGTGATCTGGGATGTCTTGTATTTCTGTCTTGGTGAACATAGCTTTGGTGACTGCCTTTGCGCGCGCTTTTCAAACAACTTTCTTAATCATTCCCTTTTAGCCATATCTACTCAAGGACACTCGAACTTCAGATGATCCGGAGAGTAGCATTTGTAGCATGTTCTCGGCATTTTCTTGGCGGTTCGACTGTCTGCTGGTTGGCTTTGCTAGAGCTCTTCTTTCTTGCCTTTTGCTTTCAGCAGCAACTTTTGTAATAATTTCATCTGCTACTCCAGCTTGCTGACTAAGCATTTTGCTTCTTTAGATTGAGACCCACCAGTTGATGTGATCTCCTTTGCTTGAATGGATTGAGTTGGACGGTCTGAGTGGAATGGCCTCTTGGTTATCCACTTCTGTGCATTTCTCTTTACGAAGAATGTTGCGTCATCGATGGGTTCTCCAATAGATACTGCAGCACGTACGACTTTGCTTTTGTTGATCTGCATGATGTCCCATTCGTGTGCTTGCAGCTGGGCGAACACATCTTTTGTGCTCATTGATGATAGATCTTACTCCTTCAGGTTGGTCACTTTGACGAACCAGTCTTCTTTTGGCATTTTTAGAGGATCTTTGAGATCATGTGAGGAAGTTCGTATGTCCTTCCCAACTTCTTTAATTCTGCTACGATGGAGTTGAATCTGGCCTCCATATCCTTGATGATTTTGCCAGGGATGATATGGAACGACTCGTACCTGTCCACCCATTGTAGTAGGTTGTTTCTCTTCATTTGATCCTTCTCTTTGCTCAAAGTGCCAAAAAAATCCCACATTTCTTTGGCATTCTTGTATTCCAAGGCATCTGCCATTAGAGATGGTGAAAGGGAGCTTAAGATCGAATCCATGGCTACGTAATCTAGTTGACCACAAACTCGATCTTCTTGGGTTCATTCTTCGTACGACTTGTCCACCATTTCTTCTGGTCCTTGTACACCTTCGCCGATCTGAGTCTTTACCTTTAGGATTCTGATTGGTCCATTCTCGATCACTAGCTTCATCTCGGTATGGACATCCATCAACGTGATCAGCAACCTCTTTTTCCAATTGGAGTAGGTTTCTAGAGTGAACTTTCCAAACATTCGCATTGTTCGCAGCTATCTTTATCCTGAGTTAAATACAGAAACACACAAATATGCAAGGAAAATATGGTACTGGTCCTAAGCGACTTAGAAGCAGCTAGTCTGTAAAGACGAACCGCTCTTATACCACTTGTTGGCCCCCGATCAGACTATTTGTATATGCTACCGAAGTAATAATAATGTTTTGCACTTATCTTGCTAAGTTCACGACTTATCAAGTGTTTATCAAATGTGTTTAAACTCGAGTATTCGTTAAACAAATTATACTTCAATACTTGATGTGTTGAGTTTCAAGAACACACAATACCCAAAGAAACAAAATAAAACAGTAAAGAACATGGGGTTTATAGTGGTTCAAACAAATATTCTACGTCCACTCTTCAGTCCTCCTGACTGAAAATTCACTATAGATTGATTACAAGGTCAGGTTTGATCGCTAACGTTGAGCAGCTCCTCCGTCTGGTCAGCGCGCACATTCAAGAACCTCGGTCTTCAATTTGCACCTTTGACACTCCTTAGAGTGAACAAACCAACTTTCTCCTCGGACGTCGACCTACGGGATTTTTATAGTTCTTCCCAGAACCTTTTCATTTGTTGGCAGTAGACTGTGATAATCACGCTTGCACAACAAGGTGACTACTAGATTCTTTCTAGGATAGAAAGAATCCAAATGATAACCAAAGAAGAATCTTCTTAGGTCTCGAGCTTCAAATATGAAAGCTTCTGCTAAGCTTCTTTCAAGTACAAGCTCGGATAGCAGTTCGCATTGGTATGAGAGTTTTAAGATCTATCTTCTTTTCTTTTTGTAGAATTTTTGCGAACCACTCTTTGGAGACACCTATTTACAGGTGAAGATTCAAAGGGCTGGTTGAATCTTATCTGTTAGACTAAGAGGGTTTGCTCGCCAATCTCTTTTCTTCTTTTTCTGTGAAGCATAGAGACTCTTCAGGTCTCCATTCTCGCTAATTGGCAAAGTCCGTACTTTGGCCCGCTATGTCATAACGAATCTTTTAGTTTAAATTTGGGAACCTTCCTTGTGTCAGTTGATTATCCTTCTCTCTGATTCGTCTAGTTTCCTTGTGACTTTGATCCTCATAATTCTCGACTTCGTATCGTGTGTTGATTGCTGTTGTTGATTTTCTGGCAGTTTGAATATCTGTTGATATCTCAGTAGTATTACTGAGATATCAGCAATCCGTTTGCTTTAATCCTTCGACATTCTTCTAAGCACGTCCAACATTCTTCAGTGTTTGCTAGCCTTTTACTAGCATCTTCAACAATCTCCACTTAAGCTGATTCTTTCATCATTCTTCTTCTTTTGTTTGTGCTGACAATTTCAGCATTCTTCAAACTTCTATTCTAGTTCTATTCCAACTTAAGTAATCCTATACAGGACTTTGACAATTCGACTCGATACTAAGTTGCTAGAAACTAGATTGACTTGAGCTTCGATGCACTAAACTAATAATCATACAATCAAAATCAAGGGGTTTTAATATTTCTAACAATATTCTTAACATGATGTCAATAGTCTATGGCTATCGCATCAAGCTCGTATGTTACCCGGTTGTATGCGCACCCAACAAGTCCACACTTTATCTTATTCTCTTCAAGCAGGCCAGCTTTATCACAAAAATGTCTCTCAGCCTCTTCGGTCGGAATGGGGTAGTGAGTTTTAGTTCTTCACAAATCGTAGTAGTTGTTTGACGTGAGTGTAAGTTTTATAATAGAGTTCATAAACTCTTCTCGGATTTACCTCTGAGAAGAGTGAACTCCGGAATATAACTCTAGCAAAGAGTGCTAAGAGTCTCATATTCTGCGATATAGAAAACCGTATAAGAATGACATGAATTGAAGAGAAAATCCATAGCTCCTATTAGAACATTTTCCGTCCTCTCATAATCCTATAACTGATAATCATGTTGAGTATTTATAGTTTCTATATAGTGGATTAAATCGGCTTTGTATTCTAGCTGTTGTGATGGGTTTTGTATACTGAAAGCATTTATTATAATAAGTATAAAATGGTTTATTTCTCCACTATGTTAACAATTTTACATGTATGAACAATGGTATCCTCTTGTCTCACCGATAGGGACGATCATACGGCGTGTTGTAGATCGCAAAAGACAGTATGATCACTTGACCTAGTGCGACATAAACCTGATCATAGCCGAGACAGCGTATGAGGATACGTCTGTCCGGATGGCTGCGGCATTGTCGGAATAAGTAGTCTATCTTGGATACTTGACATGCTGGTACGCAGGGGTGGCGTATTGATGGACCGCAGTGAGATGTATTCGTATGTCTGACATCAACGAATACAAGATCTCCATATTGATTGAGTCCAAACTCTAACGAAGGTCTAGGGGTTTGCACGGGTTGACTGTTGCTTTGACATGCCATGGTGGAGAGCCTAAGTAACGTGCTCGTATATCCGCATCTTGGGTAACAGCAGTTCGTGTAGTACCGCCTGAGACTGGGTTTAGGTAACCATATCCGAGTAATAGGATGGGGACATTCCTTGAGGAGCTCAATGACATTCATTGTGCCAAAGTCCTGTAGGCTGATTAAGTTCAGGCACGAGTGATAAGGATTGAGTGGTACTACTCAGGAATAATAAGATATTAATTAATTGTAGTTAAAGCTTGTCAGAAGCTCCAATTAATTAATGGATGTCCGGTAACCTTAAATGTGGGGATTCTCAATTAATGCATCCCGTTCTCATAACGTGGTAATAAAGGGGTAGGTCAGTATTAATTCTGTGGTGAAAAAGAATTAATATTAATTAATTAATTGTGTTCTGGGTTGTGGACCTGAGAATTAATTAATTTATAGGCCCACTTTATTATTTGCATTAGGTCTCAGGTCTGGCCCAAGGAAAGTGTGCTAAATTGAGCCCAGGAGCCCACTAGGGTTTACAACCCTAGGTCTATAAATAGACAGCTCTCTCTTATACCTTGTAACACAGTTGAAAAATAGAAAACCTAGAGAGAGAGAGGGGCGCCATTTTCAAGAAGGAAATTAGATTTCTAATTTCTTATTCCGCAGATTTAATAATATCGAGTGGTAGGTTGTGGATCTGGGAATACAAATGCGAAAGATCGATTCTGAGACTACAGAATTAAGGTAAATAATTCTTTGTCCACGCATTAAATTCAATAGGAGCATGCTTAGGGTTTTTGAATGTTTTATGAACAATAACCATAAATGGTCCGGTTCATTTGGTTTTGGTGATTCGGTTCTGTTTTATGGCTCTATTGTTCATAATGGATTCGTTATGCATGTTTTGAATTTTATGAATGTCGTGGATGGTTTTTGTTCCTCGTGGAAACCCGTGTAATTCAGCCTGCGGTGGTTTATCCGTGTAGAGCAGAATTAATTTGGTAAAATCACAAGAAAATCCATGATTAGTATAGATTTAAAATTGTAATAGTATAGATTTAGTAATTTTATTTTAAATCTGTAATTGGACGGGTCGAGAGAACGAAGAACAAAGACGGAGACGGCGAACATCGGCGCAGGGCCGCACACGGCGCGGCCGAGGGCGCGCGGTAGCGCGCGTCGCGGGCTGACGGCAGAGGCGGTCGAGGGAACAGGCGCGCGACGCACGCGCGAGCGCGCGGTGCTGTGCGTGGCACGCGGCGGCGGCGGCGGTGGTGGTGCTGTCATCGGCAACTGCTGTCCCGTCGCGGTGGCTTGTGGTTTTGGTGTTTTGTGCAATCCTGTGTAAACCCTAGGGTTCGCACTAAGGTTAGGGCAAATCATCAGATCACAAAGGCCTAAATCCCAAAAGATTTGGTGATTGATGTTTTGGAGGCCCTGGAAGATATGAAAAGATTTGGACTTATCCAGATAAATACAAATTAAATTTGTAATAGATAGGATTTTATTTTTCCTATTTTTTTGGGGCCACGAGGAATTTTTGTTTGCCTTAATTGTCCTCGTATGATATGTGATTTATTATATGCGCAATTAAGCATGTGTATATAATAGGAAAAACATGTTTTATCGCTTTTATTATTTACAGCTTTCAAGCATGCTTATGTGATTAATTTCTTTTGTTGGATTATATTTTGGGAATTTTTGGGCTTGTTTAATTACATGCAAAAATTTGAAAAATATAATAACAAAGAAATTATATGTGCGCATATAAGAAACCTTTTTAAAACAAAAATACTAAGCAGATTTTTTAATTAAAATCAATAGACCTCCACAAAGTGGTCCTAGGCTGTAAGTGTATCTCTCGTTCTAGTAAACATCTACGAGTGTAGCTTGCTAGTTCCTAGAGGTGCATGGGTACGGTTGTTGGGATTTCTAGACAAACAATTTAAATCATGTGAATAGTGGGAGGGTTTTGCATAAACGTCTACGAGTGTAGCTTGCGTAGATCTCTTTCACAAGTATTCTAGGATTGATTTAAATTATAGATAACAAAAGCTTTAAGGGTTGTGCGGTATGGTTACGTGCCATGCTAAACTGTCTCTATTGGTCGGAGTTAAATTTGTGGTTAATCACTTAGAAGCATGTTAGAATATAATGCAAGAATTGCATCCCTGTTCTTGAGAGATGGCTTGGTCTAAGGTTTTCACTAATTATTAACTTCTAGTGTCAAAAGCATCCTAACATGGTAGTGAAATTAAATGGATTGGGGCTTAAAACCTGTAGTTCTGGTTGGGGGTGACATCGTAAACGTCTACGAGTGTAGCTTGCGGTGGGAACTCTTGGGCAATTAGTGGAAAACATTTGTATTTGATTTATTAAAAGGTTTTCAATGCATTTGTTTTCGAAGTTCTACATGTATGTTCTTATTTAAGATGCTTTATTGTTTCAGATATGTCTATGTCTATGTCTACTGTCGATCATTTACTTGCTCTAAATTCTTTAACTGGTCCAAACTTCCATGAGTGGAGATACTGCATTGAGTATATTCTCCTGACTAAGCAACACATGTTTGTTCTTACTATGATGCCACTTGCCCCATGTTACCATAAAGTCTCTAGACGTGAGAAGGAGTTCTATGGCAGATTGGTGGCATCTGAGGATTTTACTTACAAGTTAATCTCAGATAACCTGTCTAGAGAACTTAAGCTCAAGTACATGGGCTATTGTAGCTCTGTTACGATCTGGACGGACTTAGTGGCTACGTATGGCGAAGTGGAACGAACTATCAACTGTGATCTCGTGAAAGACGTTGTCTGTAAGAGAATGGTTGATGGCAGTTCGGTGACACTACATGAGATGATGATGGATAACACCATCAAACGAGTCACACGTAGAGGTGGATGTATATCTGATCGGGCTAAGATCGATATAATCCTAAACTCTTTACCGCTTTCATTCTATGACTTTAAGAAGCATGTAGCTAAGAGAAGTGAGTACTCCTTCAAAGAGTTGCTCACTGATCTCATAGCAGAACATTCTTTCGTACCTTCATGGGAGTCTGAGTTATCAAATCTTGAGCACAGCTTGGGCACATTGAAAGATGTGGTTCATACTGTGTGCAAGAATATGATTGATCGCAGATCACGTGAAAGGAGGTCAAATGAGATGAAAAGGGTTGGTGTCACTTCAAGTAAGAACGCATGTGGATGCAAGGGACAAGGTACGTCATTCGCATTTGAAACGGAAACATGTTTAACATCGGTTTCTACTCATTCGTGGATAGTGGATACTGGAGCTACTGATCATGTTTGTTACATTTTGCAGGGGTTCACACCGAGGAGGGTGCTGAAGAATGACGAGCTTACCATCTCAATGGGGAACGCAGCACAAGTGAGTGCAGCTGCCAGTGTAGATTTCACCTTGTACTTTGATGATTCTATTTTAACTTTGAGAGATGTTTTGTACGTGCCGGATTTTTGACAAAACCTTATTTCAGTTTCCAAACTTTATGTTAATGGATATTCAGTTATTTTTGATAGTGGTGTTTCTATCATTGGTAATAACGGTGTTATCTGTCGTGGGATGCTGAATAATTCTCTCTATGTTGTTAACTATAATCATAAGGCTTCCGCAAGTATTGCACGTAATTCATCCATAATTGATAATCCTAGAAAGAGAAAACTTACTTCTTCTGATGAGGATCTTACATATCTCTGGCACTTGAGACGGGGTCACATCAGCTAGAAGCGGATTCAGAGACTTGCAGATGACGGTCATTGGACTTAGTCCGGGCTGTACCTTATCAAGTGTGCGAATCCTGCATCGAGGGCAAGATGTCAACTAGGCCTTTCAAGGCTAGTCAGTCTCGAGCAGAGGAAGTGTTGGAATTTATCCATTCTGACTTATGTGGACCGATGTCCACGCAGGCTCGTGAAGGGTACGAGTACTTCGTACTATCAAGTCACTGCAATCTGACCGTGGTGGCGAATACCTCGGTAACGAGTTCCTGCAATATTTGTCAAAAAATGAGATTACATCCCAGTGGACTGCACCGGGTACTCCCCAGCAAAACGGTGTAGCTGAAAGAAGAAATAGGACTCTTCTAGAGATGGTAATATCAATGATGAGTTATGCAAACTTACCAATTTCATTTTGGGGCTACGCATTGGAGACAGCAGATTACGTGCTAAATGTGGTGCCTTCTAAATCAGTTCCTAAGATGCCTTCTGAGCTCTTCCTTGGTCGCAAGCCTAGTTTGTGCAAGTTTAGAGTATGGGGCTGTCCGGCACATGTACTGTTGAAGGAACCTGATAAGTTAGAAAGCAGGTCAAAATTAATGCTATTCATAGGGTATCCCAGGCAAACGAAAGGTGGTTACTTTTACTGTCCTGAGAGTCAGAAAGTCGTTGTTAGCACCAATGCTAGATTCTTGGAGGACGAGTATGTGAGTATTCACAAATCAAGGAGTGATATCGTTCTTCAAGAAATTGAGAACGAGAATGCGATTCCAAGGGAAGGGGAACGTGTAGGTGTGGGTGCACCTGTGAGAGGTTCAGCACGATAGACACGTTCTTCAATGCAAGGTGCAGGACCACAAGTTATTGCACCTACTTCTGACATGGCACCGATGCCTCGTCGTAGTGGGAGAGTTATTTTCCAGCCGGATAGGTACATGTTCGTGGTTGAGTCTTCGGACTTGAGCCCAGAAGACGGACATGAGGACTCTGACCCACTGACTTACGAAGAGGCAGTGTAGGACAAGGATGTTGCCAAATGGCGTGTCGCCATGGATTCTGAAATTGAATCCATAACTGCTATGGATGTATACCAGAAAAATTGATTTGCTGGATGACTTCAGGGCCATAGGGTGCAAATGGTTATACAAGAGAAAGAAAGGGGCGGATGGAAAGATCACGACTTTTAAAGCCAGGCTGGTGGCAAAGGGTAATAGTCAGAAAGAGGGCATTGACTATGACGAAACCTTTTCACCCGTAGCCATGCTCAAATCCATCCGGATACTCCTTGCCATAGCTGTGCATATGGACCTCGAGATATGGCAGATGGATGTTAAAACCGCTTTTCTAAACGGTTACCTTGAAAAAGGTAGGGACATCTATATGCAGCAACCCGAGGGTTACATATGCAAGGGCAAAGAACATCTTGTCTGGAAGCTTAGGAAGTCCTTGTATGGACTTAAGCAAGCTTCAAGGTCGTGGAACTTACGTTTCAATGATGTGATTAAATCCTATGGATTTGCCCAGTTGGAAAACGAAAGTTGTGTTTACCGACTTTGTGTCAGTGGGAGCGTGGTTTTCCTTCCACTTTACGTTGATGACATACTCCTATTTGGAAATAAAGAGGGAGTGATGTCGGAAATCAAGGCTTGGTTATCCGAATAGTTCCAAATGAAGGATCTGGGAGAAGCTGGCTACATTCTTGAGATTAAGGTCTTATGAGATCATAAGAGAAGAATGTTGAGCTTATCCCAGGCATCCTATGTGGATACTGTGATAGCCCGGTTCAGCATGCAACTCGCTAAGAAAGGCTTGCTACCTTTCAGACATGGCGTTCATTTTTCTAGTGGGCAGTGTCCTCAGACACAGCGGGAGAGAGATGAGATGAGTCTTGTACCATACACTTCGGCGGTGGGTAGCCTCATGTATACGATGCTGTGTACCAGGCCAGATATCTGTTATGCCGTTGGCATGGTAGCAAGATATCAATCTAACCCTGGACAGGAGCACTGGACTGCTGTAAAGCACATCCTCAAGTATTTGAAGAGAATTAGGAATTACTGTCTAGTTTATCAAAGTGAGGATTTGTGCCCCTGTGGGTTATACGGACTCGGATTTCCAAGGGGACCACGATGAGAAGAAATCGACCTCAGGTTATGTGTTTACCCTGGGAGGTGGAGCTGTATCTTTGAGGAGCTCAAAACAGAATAGCATTGCTGACTCCACCATGGAGGGGGAATATGTCGCTGCCTCCGACGCCTCGAAAGAGGGGGTATGGCTCATGAACTAACTTTTAGAGTTGGGCGTGATCCCGAGTTTGCCGAGGAGCATCACAATTTATTGTGATAACTCTGGTGCAGTGGCAAACTCAAAGGAACCGCGGTCTCACAAGGCAAGCAAACACATAGAGAGAAAGTACCATATCTTACGAGAAATCGTATCGAGGGGCGATGTGCAAATTAAGAAGATTGACACTGCTGACAATCTTGCTGATCTATTTACAAAGAGCTTGCCGCAGAAAGTTTACGAAAGACATATTCATGAGCTGGGTCTGAGGTAGATGCCGACCACTGACAGTGGTTAAAGAGACAGCAGACTAGATAGACGGACTATATACTCTTTAATAGCTTAGTTATGCTTTGAGTATAAGTGGGAGATTGATGGGTTTTGTATACTGAAAGCATTTATTTTAATGAGTATACAACGGTTTATTTCTTCTCTCTGTTAACAATCTTACATGTATGAACAATGGTATCCTCTTGTCTCACCGATAGGGACGATTATACGGCGTGTTGTAGATCGCAGAAGACAGTATGATCACTTGACCTAGTGAGACATAAACCTGATCACAGCCGAGACAGCGTATGAGGATACGTCTGTCCGGATGGCTGCGGCATTGTCGGAATAAGTAGTCTGTCTTGGTTACTTGACATGCTGGTATGCAGGGGTGGCATATTGATGGACTGCAGTGAGATGTATTTGTCTGTCTGACATCAGCGAATACAAGATCTTGATATTGATTGAGTCCAAACCCTAACGAAGGTTCAGGGGTTTGCACGGGTTGACTGTTGCTTTGACTTGCCATGGTGGAGAGCCTAAGTAACGTGCTCGTATATCCGCATCTTGGGTAACAGCAGTTTGTGTAGTACCGCCTGAGACTGGGTTTAAGTAACCATATCCGAGTAATAGGATGGGGACATTCCCTAAGGAGCTCAATGACATTCATCGTGCCAAAGTCCTGCAGGCTGATTAAGTTCAGGCACGAGTGATAAGGATTGAGTGGTACTATTCAGGAATAATAAGATATTAATTAATTTTAGTTAGAGCTTGTCAGAAGCTCCAATTAATTAATGGATGTCCGGTAACTTTAAATATGAGGATTCTCAATTAATGCAGCCTGTTCTCGTAACGTGGATTTAAAGGGGTAGGTCACTATTAATTATTTGGTGAAAATAAATTAATATTAATATTAATTAATTAATTGTGTCATGGGTTGTGGACATGAGAATTAATTAATTTATAGGCCCACTTTATTATTTGCATTAGGTCCCAGGTCTGGCCCAAGGAAAGTGTGCTGAATTGAGCCCAGGAGCCCATTAGGGTTTTCAACCCTAGGTCTATAAATAGACAGCTCTCTCTTATAAGTTGTAACACAGTTGAAAAATAGAAAACCTAGAGAGAGAGAGGGTTGCCGTTTTCATGAAAGAAAAAGGAGGAGAATTTTTGAATTCTTGTCCTGCTCATAGTACAGATCTGTGGAGTCCTCACCAGTAGCAGATCTGAACGCACCGGGATACAGATCTGAAGATCTAATCTGGAGAACAATTTCATTCTTTCTCTTTTGTTCTTTTGATTATTATTAAATCTAGAAATTAAATTTCTAATTTCTTATTCCGCAGATTTAATAATATCGCGTGGTTGGTTCGGAATCTGGGAATACAAACGCGAAAGATCGTTTTTGAGACTACAAAATTAAGGTAAATAATTCTTTATCCACGCATTAAATTCAATAGGAGCAAGCTTATGGTTTTTGAATGTTTTATGAACAATAACCATAAACGGTCCGGTTCATTTGGTTTTGGTGATTCGGTTCACGGTAAAACCCTTCATGTTGTACACGCTTTCAAGGTCTATACCTGTTTAGTCCTTTATAGGGATGTGTACATCTTCACTATACTGAATCAATTGTTTATAGCTTTCTTGTTGATAAAGTAACTTATAATCTATTAGAACTCGATTAACTTATACAAGGTTACAAATGTTAGATTACTCTATCAAACTCTGATTGATCTAACTAATTCCATACTTTGTTCGATGCGCTAAAAAATAAGAAAATCACATTGATTCCGAACAATACAAAATCAAGTGCATATAAAAAAGTGTTCAAAATCAATGAAGGCAGTGGAGGAAAAGGTAAGTGGAACATAGTTTGAGAATCCGATTTTTGTGAGGGATATTGGTTTTACAAGAAAGGTGCATGAGACCAAGTAATTGACATTGTTTGAAGATCATAACACACCAAAAAAGCCAACTAAAAGTGATGTAAGATTGTCAATTGAGTCCGGTACAGACATGGATATGCAGACAAATTAATTTAAAGAGGAGATGAATGATGATAATCAAGATGGCCCAATATATGAATAATCTAATTAAATAATTTGGACTTAATTAACTATGGAATTTGCAATTTATTAGCTTGAATGATGAATCAAGATTTTGAAAATAAAGATATAGTGAGATATCGTTGAAGACAAGAGAAGATTTGATTTATCTTGGTAGATATTTATTTAATTTGATTTTTGAAACATTTAATTTGCTTTTAAGTTAATTAGATTGGATTTCTAGATTTGTTAGGATAAGACTTGATTAGTTTATGTTTTGATTTTCTAGTTTGGTTACGATAAGATTTGATTTTCTAGCTTTATTAGGATTCAATATTTAATCTCTCACTATTAACAGGGCTTGTTATTTGTTGGCAATATTGATGAAATTGTTAGAAATACCTTCAGATGTAATCAGTTTTGGTGCATCAAAGCTAGCATATCTTGTCCCCAGCAACTTAGAATTGTGTCAAAATTGTAAAATTCCTGTATAGGATAATCATATTTGAGTTGTAATATGTTAGGTGTTGATGTTGAAATCACACCGTAAAATTGATGTTTTGATGTGTCAAAACTGAGTACCAAAGTCTAAGCCTTAGAGTTATTACCTCATGTAATCCTGGTATAGGATAATTGAGTTGTAATAGTCTAGGAGAAGAGAACTGTCAAAGATTGTGGAATAGTTTTTGAAGAAGAAGCCGTCCAGAAGAGAAAATTGTCAAGGATAAAGGACGAGAAAAACTGAGTAGAGTAACAGATGCAGAAAACTGTGCAGACATTATTTCAACTGCCCTGAATTACATATCAAAGAAAACTGTGGACATAGTTTTCATAAACAAACTGTCGAGAGGTGCTCACAGTTTCAGATCAGGACAGTTTCACGTCAAAGGAATACGTGAATAGCAAGATGTTGAACAGTCATAAAAGAACATTAAAGAAGCCAATGATGAGAGATGAAGAAACAATCAGTTACGATTGGCGTACAATGTTGTTCGGCGTCTAAGACATCAAGTACAAACTGCCCTGCAAAAAACATCGAAGTGCTTCAGAAAAGGCAGAGGAGCAGGTCTACTTTACAGAAAAGGATGGACACTGATTAGACATCCTTCGAAATGTATCTACCGGCTATTTTTAAATCTCCAATTATAAATAGTAGGAAGATCAGTAACAATAATAACAATTGAGCATCTGAAAACCAAGTCGTCACTCTGCCGAAATTAAAACTCTAACACATTGAAAGAACTCTACCTAACGACATTATTTCTGTGCTTCATTTATTGAACACGAGGCATTATTGCTTAAGAAATCTTCCGAGATTCTTCGTGTAACCTTGTGTACACGAGGATTAAGTCCTTCGACTTAATCTAC
>JAPKLW010000447.1:333477-407643 GCA_026898455.1 Plectranthus barbatus
TGAACCATCCACCCACCAGAGAAGGATGATATGTGCGTAAAATGACCTATTTTTCGATGAGTGCGCGTGCAAAATTGTGTCCATTTTACTCCCATATCATATGTTTTCGCTGTTCTTTTGTCTTGTTTTCATGTTTGAAATGTTGTAGGACGTGTTTTGGGCATAAAATAGCACTTTTTGGTGAGTTTTGGATGAAAATCGCCCGAGCTAGGAGTCAAAGGGAAGCAGGATCGACGGAGCGGTGCAGAAAGGGCGCTGGGGCATTTCAAAGACTTCGCTCGGCCGAGCCAAACTTGGCTCGATTGAGGCAAGCCCTTCAGAAAGGTGGCTCGATCGAGCCACCCTTGGCTCGACCGAGCCAAAGCGACATTTTGGGTTCTTTCAGTTCTGTGCTAACGACATTATTTCCGTGCTTCATTTATTAAACACGAGGCATTATTGCTTAAGAAATCTTCCGAGATTCTCCGTGTAACCTTGTGTACACGAGGATTAAGTCCTTCGACTTAATCTACTCTCTTGGTGATCTTACTTTTCAAGTGAGAACACAGCAACCAGATTTTCTAAGGAAAAGAAGGTTATCACGGGCAACTGCTAACCATCATACGTTCTGGGAAGAACTGAACCATCCACCCACCAGAGAAGGATGATATGTGCGTAAAATGACCTATTTTTCGATGAGTGCGCGTGCAAGTTTGTGTCCATTTTACTCCTACACCTGGCTTTTTCCAGAAATTCCATCTCCTCTCCATCTCCGCTATATCATTCACTTTGTATTGAGATATGCATTCTCCACGATTTTGAAGTCCAAATATCTTAGCAAGAAACTCTACATTTACTTCAATGATATTCCCATAGACACATGTTTTGAACGATTTTCCATCATCATTCATCACAGCCCTAACATAGAATTCCGATACCATGTGCGGATGAAAATGTAAGGGTTCTGCAGATAAATATTTGGTTACCTGCTCGCTATCTAGGATTTCCATTATCCAGTCTGGAATGTGAGCAGGAGCGAGAGGTTTGTACAAAATCCGGTCCTTCATGATTTGGGCTAACCGCCTCTGTTCCTTAGTGTGGCAGGACTGCTCCTTCTTCTGTGCCTATATCACAAGTTGACCATAAGGGATTGTGTCATTGATGCCCTCATTCTTCACTATGCCTGTGAATCCCAGTGCATGTCGTTCATGCAGCAGCGAACCTGAAATTAGTGGGAATATAAATGAAGAAGGTTGGAATAAAGCGGTAGGAGCGGTACTTGCTTCGGGATTTTTGGTGGAGGAAGATTCTGGGTTGGTAGCCATGGATTGTAATATAGGGTTTCAGAAAAAATTTTGGTGAAACATTTTGAGTGAGGGGTGAAGGATTGAAGGTTCAAAAATTTTAGGGATTTGATTTCGATTTTCAGAAAGTGTGGAAGATAGAGGAAGGTTCAAGGTTATACGTTCATGGTTGTGAATCTGATGGTTGGGATTGAACCTTTTCTGAATTCAATCGGTGGTTCGGAAAATGGTGACGGTTGATATGATATCCCACGCGCTCAGATTTGAAAGACTTTTGACGTGTCGTTTCCTGAATAGTCGCCGCCGCTAGCATGCATTAAATGTAGCATAGCTCTCATTGAATTTGAAATTCAGATAAATCCCACGTTTGATCTTCCTCGAAAATCGGGGATTGTTGAGTGGCAGAGTTCAGTAACCAAATACTTAGCAGTGAGTGGTTGGGCTCAGCAACAAGAAAACCTAGCAGCGAAAAATGACTGCTGACTACTGAGAGCTTGGACCCAGCATAAAAAATCTTAGTAGCCAATATCTCGTATAAAATATTCATGATTCTTTGCCTTTTGATCATACTTGAGCACTTCTGTCTCTGATTAGACATGCACTTTTTATTGTGGTGATTCCTCTCTCTATACGGCTGTTCGAATTCCGAGAGGAAATAATGATCCGATGTGATCCTAAAAAAAAATGTCCCATCCATTAATTGTGGAACAAGGTTCAAATGGACTTATAAGTAGCACCTCTTTGGGATAATTTTGGCATCACTTCTGGCTTTTCTCTATCCTCTCATCTTCTCTGTAATCTTCAAGGCAAACCAAATTTCTCTCTAAAAATATGGATTCCTCGTCCATACTTTATGTTCCAAGAAACCAAATTCTGAGCGAGTCTGGCCTATACACAGAGTATGAGGCTGACTATATGGTGGCTGACGCTGTGATGACCGGCGTTCACGAAAACGGCCTTGGGCAGTTCGTCTACTCCACTCCTCACCGTTTCCAGAGAGCTCACCTTCAACACTTCCTCCGAACATGTGAATCGAAGAGGGACGCTATCTATGGCATCTTTCGGAATTAGTTAGTCAAATGGACGCCTGATACGTTTGCTGCGGACTTCGGCATTCCCCGGGCTCCACTGTCAGTAGTGGATTACCGTGGGGGAGAGACGGCTCTAGAATTGACATCATGGGAGAAATGGAGGGACTCGCCTCTGTTTGAGTTCTCTCCGACTCCATCCGCGTATGGTCTTCAAGCCTCGTACCGGGTCATATTTCATATTATCAGCAGCATGATCATTGGTGACGATCCTAATGATATGACTTTCACTAGGAAGATTTGGAAGGCGATGATGGCCTTCGACGACAGGGTGGAGGTGGATTGGGTGGTCTTCGTCTTTTAGGGCGTGCAGAAGTGTGTCTTGAACTATCCAGAGCAGTCGCTTCCTTGCGGAATGCAACTAAGTTGGCTTCTCGAGCAGACATTCCAAGACCTTACTCTCGGCCGTTCTAATCTCAGGGGAACAGACTCTACCCCTTGCGACCTCTGCCTCCCTTTTGATCGAAGTTGTTGTTGCCTTTCTTCCTTTTGTCAATCCAAATATGTATATGAATATTGTTTAATGAAAGAAAATCCTTCACTTTTATTGCAGTGTATTTCCTTCTTGCATTTCACGTCACATAGAAAATATTTCTGAAGGAATGAAAAAAATATCAAACTCTTGCTTCGGCTATCTGCTGAGTAAATTCCTTACAACTTCTATAACTTTAACAAAATCTGCACTTCTGCTGCCATCCCAACAGAGTCATCACCTCTGCTATATGCCTAGCAGAGTCACCTTCTTTGCTATCTGCCTAGTTGAGTCACCATCTCTGCTATCTGCCTAGCAAAGTCACCATCTCTACTATCTGCCTAGCAGAGAAACTCATCAACTAAGGAACGTAGGTTGAGATACGTTTACCTCCATATTCTCTTTTAGAAATCTAAGAAATCCATAATGAATGAAAATAAGATTTCATTCATCCACATTATCATCTAACTCCATGAGACCTAGCTTTATGCATAATTCTTTGAATCTGGTTTCTGCTAGAGGCTTAGTGAAGATATCAGCAATCTGATCCTCCGTGCATATATACTGAATATTAATATTCTTCTTCTCCTGATGATCTCGAATGTAATGATGTCGAATATCGATATGCTTTGTCCTTGAATGATGCACAGGATTCTTCGTGATGCATATAGCACTGTTTTTGTCGCCATAAATCGGCACGCATTCAGGAGGAATCCCATAATCCTGTAATTGTTGCCGTATCCATAAAATTTGAGAACAACAGCTACCAGCAGCTACGTACTCTACTTCAGTAGTCGACGTGGCTACCGAATGCTGCTACTTGCTAAACCAGCTGATCAACTTGTGCCCAAGAAATTGACAAGTACCGGTGGTACTTTTCCTATCAATTTTGCATCCTCCAAAGTCAGAGTCTGAGTAGCCACTCAGAGTCAGACTATCAGCTCTTGGATACCAAATCCCCAGACCTTCTGTGCACATCAAGTATCTAACAATTCGCTTCGCAGTATCTAGATGCGTCTTATTGGGGTTGGCCTGATATCTTGCACATAATCCAACTGCAAATGAGATATCCGGTCTACTGGCAGTGAGATATAGCAGAGAACCGATAATTCCGTGATAAAGAGTAGGATTCACAACTTCCCCTTCTTTCTCAAGAGCTGCTATGCATGTAGTGCTGATGGGAATCCGCAGACTCTTGGTCTTCTCTGGACAATACTTCGCAATTAAATCACGTGTGTACTTCCTTTGATGAATGAAAATCCCTTCACTGGATTGTCGAACTTGAAGTCCAAGGAAGTACGACATCTTCCCCATCATAGTCAGTTGAAATTACTCGTCATGAGCTTGGAGAATTTGTCACAGAGATCTTGATTCTTTGAACCAAAAATGATATCATCTACATAGATTTGAACGAGCAGAATGCTCCCTTCATCTTCAATGCGAAAGAGAGTTTGATCAATCCTCCCTTTCTTGAAGCCATTGTCGAGTAGAAACTTAGATAAAGTTCTATACCAAGCTCGTGGTGCTTGCTTCAAGCCGTATAAGGCTTTCCTTAGCCTGTATACTTAGTTTCCGTGCTCAAATCCTGGTGGTTGTTTAACATAGACTTCTTCCTTGAGCTCGCCATTCAGAAATACACTCTTAACATCCATCTGCATAACTAAGAATTCATGATATGCAACGTATGCAAGGAACAACCTGATCGCTTCCAATCGAGCTATCGGAGCAAATGTCTGATCATAGTCAATGCCCTCGCATTATCTATATCCCTTGGCTACAAGACGCGCTTTGTTTCTAACAACCATGCCTGATTCATCCTTCTTGTTCTTGGACACCCACTTGGTGCCAATATCGTTCTGATGCTCTGGTCTATCTACCAGATCCCAAACGTGATTGAGAGTGAATTCAACAAGCTCCTCTTGCAAAGCGTTCACCCAATTTGGATCTCGTAGAGAATCCTCTACCTTGGTTGGCTTCTCATTTGATAAATAGCAAGCAAGCATCGCGTTGCCTTGTCTCGTCAGGATAGGATCATTGATGTCTCCAAGAACGTCTTCAAGAGAATGAGCGCGCAACCATGCTGGTCTAACTTGTCTTCAAGCATTTCCTTCCCCTGCTCGATCATTGTCTGGTACAACGTTCTCCTCAGCAACTGGGACTTCTTCAGAAACCGATACTTCAGCAACTGGAATTTCTGCTACAGGATCTTCATGAATAGGAACCTCTCCAGCAGGTACCTCAACAGCTGGAATCTCAGCAGCACCTCAGCCAAGACCTTCAGCAACATCTATTCTTTCTTCATCATTAGGAGTTGACCTTGATGCCTCCTCCTCTTCGTCATCGAATAACTCCAATATATCTGGGTTATCATTGAAATGAATAGGTGTGGGCTTAGCATGATCATTAGCATCACTGGTCTGGTCAGCAGTCTGGTCTCCTGCTGAGTGCATCTGGTTTGGATTGCAGTCATTCATAGACTTAGTCGGATCAACATGCATGTTTTCGAAAGAATTTAAGAACGATTGATCATTGACATCATTAGTCTCATGATTGCTATCCTCTTTTTCTTTAATGGCTCTACGCACTAATGTAGACTCATAAAAAATAACTTTGCATGTTATTTCCACAATTTCGGTAGTCTTATTTAATACTCTATAGCCTTTTTGAGTAGGTTGACCATATCCAAGGAGTACACCCTCATTTGACTTAGGCAAAAAAAGTATTAAGTTTCGACTTCCCATTGTTATGAATATAACATGTCAAACCAAATGCACGAAGATGAGTTATAGAGGGCTTACGACCGTTGTACACTTCATAGGGAGTCTTGTTAAATCTGCTAGTAATAGCACTCCTATTCTGTGTATAGCAGACCTTCATCACTGCTTCACCCCAATATGTTGAAGATAGCTCAAAGTCTGCTAGCATTGAACGAACGGCCTCCTTCAACGTCCGGTTCCTTCTTTCAGCTAGCCCATTCTGCTGGGTGCAATACCAGCTTCAGCACAGAAGTCCATAAGTACTCTATTACAGAACTTTGTTCCGTTATCAGAGCGAATCCTCTTCACTGTGACTTCCTTGCTGTTTTGCTCCTTGAGGATTAACTCCGGTAGAATGAGCTTTACTTCATATTTGGTCTTCAATAAACGAACCCACGTATACCTGGAAAATTCATCAACCACCACAAGAGTATACATCCTTTTACTTACAGTGGGTGGAGTGACAGGGCCGAAAAGATCCATATGTAGTAGCTCTAGGATCTTCTGCGAAGTGGTCTTCTCAGGGTTGGACTTAAACGAAGCTCTGGTCTGCTTTCTTATTGACATGCTTTGCACACCCCTTCTATGTGAAGAGATTCAGTGGGCAGACCTACAACAAGCTTGTTCTTGGCAAGGTAGTTAATAGTTTTAAAATTCAAATGGTTAAACCTCTTGTGCCACAGCCATGTTGTCTCTTCCTTATTCAAGGCTATGAAGCATGAGTGTGGTTGACCACTCTGCCAATCAACAATGTATAGGCCACCCTTGCGGATGCCTCTGAGCTTCACTTCACCTGTAACACTGTCAGCAATAGAACAACCAGTATTGACAAAGGATACAGTGTACCCATTCTCGCATAGTTGACTTATGCTAAGTAAATTGTGCTTCAGGTTGGAAACAAGTGCTACGTTGATGATTCTCAATCCATTACGCTCAATGCACCCTCTTCCAATAACTTTGCCTTCGCTGTTGTCTCCGAACTTGACTTTGGGGCCATAATGGAATCTTTGAATATCTGAAAATAACCCTTCATTCCCAGTCATATGAGCGGAGCGGCCGCTATCGAGGATCCATTCAATTTCTATGTATGATGTTATAATACTTGGATCCTGTCCCTGCAAAATAATCAATTAAGTTGACTTAGTACCCGTATAGCTTCGGGTCCTTCGGGATTAGCATGGATCATGATTCGTTTCGGAATCCACATTTTGGTGATCTTCAAGAATTTCTTCTTGATTTCACCCTTCACCACCTTCTCGACCTTAGGCTTGATATGCTTAACAATGCTAGACCTAGGTGATGTGGTGTGCTTAGCCATCCATGCCCTTTGAAATGAAAATGAGTTAGGCTCAGGCCTTACATAGGTGTTTCTCCTATGTAGAGTGTTCTGTTGATACGACGGTCTTACAGCAGTATAATGAACTTGCTTGCCCTGGGAAAGGTAGGGTTGGCTATCCTTGCGTTAGAAACATAGTACTCAGCATTCCTTGATGTAGCTGAATATGGTTTAGCATAAGCTCTCTGATTTCTCTGCTGTGGTCCAGCAGGTACATACCTAGCATTCGTCCTTTGGATTATCTGCTGAGATCCAGTAGATACGTGCTTAGCATTCATCTTTTGGTTCCTCTGTTGAGGTTTAGCAGACGAATGTTTAGCATATCCTGATTGGAACCTCTGCTGAGATCTAGCAGACGAATGCTAAGCACACTCTGGCTGGAACCTCTGCTGAGACTTAACAGATGCATTCTTCTTATATCCATTCTTCTGCTTAGCATCCTGCTTAGCATTTGAATATTCAGCAGTAACTTTCCCTTTTCCTTTGTCAGCAACGATAATCCCAACAGAAACAAATAGGATCGGTTTCTGCTTATAGGAGCAAGCATGAGTATCCAAAATCTTTCTCGAAGATTCATATCCCAGGCCAGACTTATCTTTATGATGTCTTAGCTGGGTTACAATGGCATTGAGGACTGCCTTGCTGGATGTATACGTACAAATGCAGTCCTCTCTAGGTTCACTTTTCAAAGCAAGATTTTCTTTCTCCAATTTTAGAAAATTTTCTGAAAGTTGAGAAAAATCTGCTTTCAGTTTTAAAAGTTCCTCACTATCTGACCTTAGTCTTTTGACTTCCTCGGTCAAGGATTGAACATTTAATTTTAGTAAGGCATTTTCACCAACAACATCATTTTTGATCTCATACATCTTAGAGAATTCAATTGAAAGCTTCGTCAAGTAATCTTCCTCCGAATCTGAAAAAGATTCCTCCGATTCATCCATGACTACAATGCTAGAAATGTTGGTAATTGGTACCTCATTTTCGTCAGCAACTAGAGCTGATTCACCACTCTGCTCAGCATCCGCATCAGCATCAGCAAATTGATCTTCGACAACATTTGCCATCAAGACGAGCAGAGCTTCCTCATTATCTTTTTCCGAGGAATAGTAGTACTCCTCATCGTCATCTGGAAGTTACAGCTTTGATGGCACGCTTCTCGAAGCACTGCTTCAAGCGGTCTCTTTCCTCTTTGCTGACCCTTGGACACTCATGGTTAAGGTGATCTTGTGATCCACACTCGAAGCAAGTCCTGGGCTTTCGCTCTGCTGAGCGAGAAGATGTTGATGTTTGCTTAACTTCTTTAGCTTCCTTTTCGGCTTTGGTTCCATCATCAACTTTTGGAGCTTCTTCATTTGTTCTTCCAGCTCACTGATCTTTAAATCAACAGGTTGGGAACCTGAGGTTGAAATTGTCTCTTTTGCTGGTGATGCTGGAGTAAATCTTTCCTGATTGTGGAATGACTTTTTGGGTGACTTCCACTTGTGTCCATTCTTCTTGACAAAGTATGTCAAGTCCTCATGGTTTCCAGCATTTGATACCGTAGGCTGTGCCATAGCGGCCTCATTTTTCTTAGACTGCTGGATTATGAACTCATGAGCTTTCAACTGTGAAAACACTTCAGCAGTCGACATTTGACTAAGATCTTTCTTACTTAGGCTTGTCATCTTAACAAACCAATCACTTCTTGGGAAGAGTTTGGATATTATTTTATTGTTCATCTCCCCATTATCATAGGTTTTGCCCACATTTTTGATCTCGCCCACAATTGTATTAAATCTATCCTCCATGGATTGAATGGTTTCTCTCAGATTCATTGAGAATGACTCATACTTATCCACAATGACTTGGAGTTTATTTCGTTTCATCTGCTTAGTTTCCTCAGAGCATTTGCACACGTAATGCCACATCTCTTTGGCTGTCTTCTTTTCCAGAATTTTGTCTGCCATCAAGGGGGGTAGACAGTCAATGATTAGCTTCATGGCAACATACTCCAGTTGACCTCTTTTCTTGTTTTCCAGCGTCCATTCTCCATATGGCTTTAGTACCATCTCCGGACGTGGTAGACCTTCAGCGGGTGGAACTACTGAGGTATTGACCTTCATGATTTCTATTGGCCCTTTCTCCAGCACATCCCTCATCTCCGGATGGATACTTTGGAGTTAAATCATGGCCAAAGTCTTCCAGGACTCGAACTTCTCCTTGTCATACTTGGGAAGGTCATGATTGGTGATCTTGTTATCTTTCACCTGAGCTAGACAAACATAGAAAATAGAGTAACAGTGCAAGGAAAGCTAAGATATAGGTCTTAAGCGACTCAGAAGCAGTCGGTTTTTCAACAACCTGGCTCTGATACCACTTGTTGGTCCCTAAGATCAGAGTCATCGTGATTAAGATAAGACTCTCACATGAATTGCAGCGGAATAATAAATCATTCACTTGCACTTTTAAGTTATTGTCAAGAAGTATTTAGCTCAACTAGACTTAGGTTTTCTTATAGGTATACACTAGAAACTCTGTTGCTAGGTTTAAAAACACAGTTCAATAGTTAAGCAATAAAATAGTAAAACAAGATAACAACACCAAGTTTATAGTGGTTCGATCAAAAGATCTACGTCCACTCCTTAGCCGAAACGCTAAGAATTCACTAAGAAAGTATACAAAGTACAAGGAATTGTCTTTCCTGTGTAGTAGGACAGTGAGCTTTCAAGCTGGCTACTCCACAACTATCCTTCGTTACTTCGCAATCCTTAGTCAGACTCAGCTACAGTCAAGTTAAGGGCGACACCTTCGTAAAGCTTGACTTTCGCTGATAGTGATGGGAGATTTTAGAGTTCTCTCCTGAACTTATCTGTTTTTGGCAAGATGCCCGTCGGAGTCAGATCTTGTTAGAAATGACTGTTGGATGCTTCCAAGATCGAAAGGAATCCCAATGATAGAACCTTAAAAAGGATTCAAAGAACCACTTGAGTGTCAGATCTTGAATGTGGGGGACACTCGGTGGTTGAGGGCTTTAAAGATTCTTCTTGTCTTGTTAATGCTCTCGTGACTGCTTCTGCTTTGTTTGTCTGAGGAATCTCTGGAGTATGAGTTTGTGAGTAGAGAGTGAATGAAGCAGTAGTCTTTTCTCCTTTTTTGACTTGTCTTTTATACCTGGAGATTCAAAACTTGAATCTCCATGTCCGTTAGACACAACGATCTTTCGTCCAAAAGTGGATAGACTTTCATCAACTTTTTCTGACTTCGTGCAGGCTTTCCGACCTACTTCTGACAAGTCTAGTCCTCGTGCATTGATTGGTCAGAACGATGGTGTAGCAGCCATTTTGTTGTCTTTGCTTTGCTGAGCTTTTGTGGAACGGTTTGCTAGTTCTTTAGCACTCTGCTAGATGGACTGCTATCTGCGTAGCAGTTGCTCTTCGGATTCCTTTGACTCCGGATTGCCAATGCCTTTAGCAATCTGCAATGTGTTAGCAAATGCTGATTCCTCAACAATCTGCTACCGCTAGCCTTCTTCTTCTTTAGCATTTTCTGGTGTTTGCTGGAAGTGCTTCTAGCAACCTATTCTACTACAACTCAATGTTCACCCTATACAAGACATTACAAGAGTTGCTAGACTATGCTAAAGTTCAGCAATGATCGACCATCTACTAAGGTTTGATCCAACAAAACCTTTTACAATATAGTCCTAAGGGAGATTCAGGAATAATTTCCTAACAGAAACCGTCCCATTAGTTTGCCAAGAGAGGTTCAGAAGGAAATTTGTCCTTATTCTCCAGAGCGGGATTTGAATTTTTAAGAAGCAGTCAGCTGGACGGAACACTTCATGAAGAGAGGTGTCATGGCGTATTAGGTGGAGACATGTCGCCACATTCACACGCTACGCGCACGCCATGACAGAATAGGAACAGACGTCCCTACGTCAGGCCTCATCATAGCTGAATATCACATAAAGTGATAGATAATCTCAGTCGTTGATCACATAGGGTCAAAACCTCGATTAAACCCTTAGATCACTCATCATCCTCATTTGATTTATGCAACCCTCTTTCTTAAAATCGATGTTCCCCAAATCTTGAAACTTTATACAATCCACATTATTTATGATATCATGGGCAAGAAGAAGATTTCATCCGGCAAAGGTCCGATTACATTAGGAAATTCGAGGAAAAATGCAACAGTCAAGAAAATCTCTCATAAGGAATTAAAGTGTCGATCAAATAATGCAGTCGATGTCGTCGACCTCTTCAACAAGGATATCCAAGTAAGTCAGGTATTTAAGGAGAAGATTCTGAATCTGAACCTTTTATGCTTTAAAGAATGTCTTTGCAAGCAAAAATACCTCACTGAAATCACATGTTTCAGTTTTCACCAGTGCGATTGAAAAATATAGGTCAGCCAACGAGAAGCTGGAAAAACTTAAAGAAGCACACTCAATTTTGCTTATGAATTTTGAAAATCTTAAATCCGAGTGTAAATCTTTGAACTTGACTATCCTTGAGCAAGAGGAAAAACTATGTTTCGATAAGAAAGGCACAAGAGGGCTCGATGAGGTCATGCAATGCATGAGAGAGCCTTTACATAAGTCAGGGTCAGGTTTTGAAAAATATTTGAGTAATGAAATCTCTACACAGACCGGTTCTTGCAAAACTATATTTTTTATAAAATAAAAGTCTAGCACTTAGTCTCTGTCTAGTGGCAAAGGGGTCGTGTTCAAAGTTCCAACTCAGGATAGTAACACAAAAGGTTGCTTAGACAACAACCCCAAACTGACGGATCAGAATGGGACTAATAAGTCCAGGTCCAAGGGTAAGCTGGTAAAACAGCCAAACCCTAGACTCGCAAAGTCTCAAACTGAGAGGATGTCAGTACAATCAAAGAAATTGACTAAGCTGTATGCCCCCATTGCGAGGTAGTAAGTTCCCTCGACAAGTTCAGCCAAACATCCAGTCTATGCTTCAAAGAAGTTGAACACGCACCCGACCAGTACACTAACCGGGGACCCAAATCTTAAGCTCAGCTTGAGAGGTGGACCATACCTAGTAGGGGGAACACCTACTTAAGGCTAGAGCCGAATGCACAAAATAAAGGTGATAATCTCGTTTGATTGAGGCATGTTAATATTGATGTGATGAGCTATGATGAATTGCACTAAGTGTGGAGATTACATTGTTGTGTTTTGATTGAGGACAATCAAAGGTTCAAATTTGGGGAATTATGATATGTGTGTGAAATGTTTACTTTATAGGTGCATTACTGTGATCATTTCAAGTATATTTCATCCACATATCATATATTTTAGCTAGATTAGATATGGTTTCAAGGGTTTTTGTGTTCGAAGTGTTTAGAAGGAAGGTTAAGCATAAAATCATGAGTTTGAGCCAATTTTGGAATGAATTTCGACTCAAACTTCGCATGTGTGAAGTTGGTTTTAACCCAAACGGAGCATGAGGTGCTGGAAGTGGGGAAGAGAACTGAATTTCTACCCATACCTGAATGGTTTCGGTCAAAATTTGCCTCCGTGAGGCAAATTTCGTCCCCTCTTCTGAGATTTCGGTTGAATTCTACCATACAGAGGCAAATTTCGACCCATCTTGTTTTATCATGGCTGAAATAATGTAAGTTTTGGTGGACTTTCTTGAACAGGGGACCATTTTGGTCGAAATCTGATCATCTTGGGTGAAATTTTGGAGCTGTTACTAATTATTAAAGGGGCAAATTTGAGTTTGCTCGGGACATAAAGCAAAATTTTGAGCAGTTACTCATTTTCAAACACTTGCTAACTTCAAAAAACAAAATTGAAGGGGAATTAAAGCTAGATCAACTCAATTGGAGAGGAATTGAAGAGAAGTTTGAAGATCAAGGCATAACACTCAACATTTGGGAAAAATTATCATTCAAATCTTATTTCGTAATTACAATTCTTACTTTTGTAATTCAATTGTGCTAAGAGCTAGGTATGAGTAGCTAAATTTATTAATGATGTTGGTTTAAACAATGTAATGGATTTTGTGGATTAATTGAATGTTTGTTTACTTTGTCCTTGAGAATTACAACATGCTTAAGCTTCTTCATATTCATTCAATGTTGGCATTCACCAACTGTTTGATATATTGACATCTAAATTGTAGCTGATACGCAGATGTAGAGGTCGTGAATAGCATTGTTGTATTCAAGTATAAATCCAATCAATTGTGAGGTGAATGCTTGTAGATTGAGAATCCACGTGCCTTTAGGAGTGATATAGGATTTGATAACTTAACAATTTGATGATTCTATATCATCTACGATTAACTCGCCGGTGCTAAAGGGGTTAGTTAGAGTTTAGTGGATTGATCATATCTAGGAGAATTAAAATTTGCTTCCATCATTCAATTGTTCTTTGTTGTCCATTGCAAAATTCATTCAAATATCATATTTTCCTCATTTGTGAGATTTTGTATGCTATTGTTTGAGAGATTGTGTTAGATTAGTAAAGTGAGTTGTTGTTGGATAATTATTGGTTAAATCACTTGTTTTCTTAGTTGATTGGCAGCTAGATAGACTTTAATTATTTGCCTAGTTATAGTAACGAACTCAACGACTGGATTTGCTTAAATATAAACACATCAAAGGAGTAACCGGTAGCATAAGTGGGCGATGGGAGTAAATCTGGATTGATATTTTATTCTTGATAGGAATTTAGTTAGTTGTTGTTTAAATTATCGCTTATCGGGCAGACTGATTCATGCTTCGTGGCTACTAGCTTAATCGAGACAAACTGGCTATGGCACAAAAGATTAAGCCATCTGAACTTCAAGATAATCAACCACCTAGCCGAACACAAACTGGTAGAAGGTCTACCAAAAGGGGTGTTTACAAAGGAAGGAGTATACAGATCTTGCCAGCCAGGGATGAAGACCAAGGCCTCTGTCAAGAACAAGACAGCCCGCCTAAGCACTACCCGAGTGCTAGGGTTACTACATATGGACTTGTTAGGTCCAGTAACTCCCCCAACCATTGGAGGCAAGAGATTCTCTCTAGTAGTCGTGGATGATTAATCACGCTACACTTGGATCAAACTTCCCAAGTCAAAGGACGAGGTGAAGATCATCCCCCTGAATCTGATCATGCGAGTCCAGAACCAGACGAAGGTGACACTGAAGAGGATCCAATCCGACAATGGAAAAAGTTTTGCAACGACCCCCTAATAGATTTATGCACAGAAGCTGGCATCGGGCATGAGCCTTCAACCACAAGAACTCTGCATCAAATAGGGCTGATAGAACGAAGGAATTGAACGCTGAAGGAAGCAGTCCAGACCATGCTACTTTTAAATGAGCTTTGTCATGTACTTAATCCCCTGTAATAAACTAAAAAAAATGTTATCAAATTATTGCAATCTTACAGTTGCATGTATATCCACTTATCTTATATTCTAGACAATGTGGTGGGTGTGTCATCCAACCGAAGATCGCATTGTTGAGTTCCTTATAATATATAAATCGTATTCACAACTGAGATAGTTCTAGAAAAACTATTCTTTTAGGTTTTAGTATAAAGTTGAGAGAACTTGTCTTGGTTATTAGTTTATACTAGTGTGGAGTGTCGCATTAAATAGATCGTGGTGAGACGTGTTCTTCTGTTTTGACTTTATGAAGAACTAAGGTCTCGGTGACTTTATTAATTTTTAACCCAAGATGTGATATTTAGATATATTTAAATGATTTGTTTGTTACTTTGACTTACCATGGGTGAGAATCAAAAGGATGATTCAATATGCTCTGTTGGGTAACATCATTATTTGTATGTATTAATTTGGTCACATTAGGGCACCGTGTCCTAGACCTCCAGGTTGATAACATCCCCTAAAGGAGCTCATGAGTTTTATCGTATTAAACCCTGCATGTGGAATTTATTCTGATACGATAATAATGTTAAGCGGGTACTACTTAAGGAATTAAGTTATTAATTAATTAATGTTGTTAGAGCTTTTATTTAATTAATGGATGTGCGTTGTCTTAAACACGTGGAATTAATTAAGCCAAATAGAAGCCTTGATCCACATCGGGATAGATAACAGTTGCAACGTTAATTCTCTAGTTGAATGAGTTAATGTATAAGTTCAAATTATATTTTGGGCTGAATATATGTGTTTGGACTTATGGGATGCCCAATCCTATACCTTCTAGAGAGGAAACCCTAGTAGATGCTTATAAATAGGATCCTGTGTTGAGATAAAAATCTAATAATATTCCATAAGTTCAAGCATTGAACAATGGCTACGGTTTAGTTCTCTAAAATCACTGTAGATCTAGATTTACTTGACATCTAACGAATCGGAGGGTTGTTGTCCACCCAGCATCAGATCGTGGTTCACAAGGACACAGGCAAGAAGATCTCCAGTGGAATCAATCTACAAATTTGAATAGATCTATCAAGCTAATCCTTGATCTTGTTAATTTATTCATATCAAACCATGTATGTGTGTGTTTGGTATCCAACATTGATCGTAGGACGAACCGCCTTCATCGGCATGTTCCATCAATTGGGGAATTTTAACAGACTGTCTTTGCGGCGTCTCCGGTGCACAGTGGGGCAGCAATTGGTGATGGCAGTGGTTGGAAGTTGAAGCCCAGTGGTAGGAAACCACTGGGACATCGGGGGTTGGCCAGGATTACGGGAGAGTGGACGGCGGCGAGGGGGAGAAGACTAGATGGTCGCGCAAGATTTATGACTAGTTCCCGTTGTCAATAGCTGGAGAACTCAAAGTGGAGTTCGTTGCCGTGGTTAGGGCTTCCATGCCCAGTGGCTCCTCAGCATCGAGGGCGGCAAAAATGGCGGAGGGATTTGCGTGAAATCAGGGGTACTCGAGAATCTCGTGATTCTGCCTTGCACGTCGATTGACTGTTATTTTGGGTCATATCCATTGTTCTAGTGACATGATCTTACTTTCCATACTTAGGGAATTGATGCCCTATAGGTTTTGGAAATTGAGGATCGATTGTGGCGGCACAATGGGGCGAGGAAGTCGGCCCAATTGCAAGAAAACCCTAATTTTATGGGTTGACAGTATGCAGGTAGGCTTTTCTCTGCGCTCATTTAGAGGCGATCCCCTTATCAATTTCTAGTACCGATGATGTGGAATTGAAATCCAAACCTCAGGCTCTAAAGCCCAGTATGTTACCGGCATGGTGGTCATTAGAATTGATTGCAACGGAGGTGAAAAAAGTGCCATGTGCACAGGTGATCACTGTAAAATATAAAGATTAATTATAGCAACAGTGGCAAATAAATTTATAAGAACCCTAAGGTTATCGAATCCAGGGGTAATGTATAACTAAACTATCCTATATACTAATTATGATCCTAAGATTCATTGTTTGAGGAAACAGAAAATCAGGGTTTTATTCGGAAAATAAAGATGGCAATGCTAAAAATTAAAGATGTTTAGAAAGAAAATTTAAAGGAACACAGATTCTAGGGAAGAATTCTCATTATGGATAACATGTAGAACCAATTAATTTAACAGGTGGAATACAACAATAATGCTATATTTCCTTGTTTGGCAAATATAACCTAGATTACTAATTAGTGACTATCTCCGCTCGGTCTCAAGTACACCAAATTAGTCAATCTGATAAGCAAATCAGTTAAATTCCTACAGTTTAGTACATTTTTTTGGATAGTGTATAGTGTTCCATGCATTCCTAATCCCACCATCAATATTCACCTCTCCGTCCTCGAATTAAATTAGAATTATAAAATAAACGCACAAATTATGAACCTAATTAATTAATCATAACATGCATCCATAATAATATCAAACCCTAGAACCCGCTAGGGTTTCTAGCCACTCATCGCAGATAGAAATCCAAAAGAAAACATATTAAATTGCATAAAAGTAAAGAACTTACAAGAAAATAAAAGGGTTTCATGTTTCCCAACCCTCAAAACTCTAAAAACTAAAAAATATGATGATTAATATGAAGGCTCCCCTGAAAAAGTCGAATTTACTAAGTATTTATAGGGGTGAATGTGTATCCTATCAAATCTAGGCCTAAAGATATGAATAAATCCTATTTTCATCATATTCCCGTGCCAGCAGACCCGCGTTGATCGATGTGGATTCGCGTTGCTCGACGTGGCTCTCTCTTCGGCGTCGATCGATGTGGATTCACGTCGATTGACATGGTCTCTCGCCCCTTATGCGCGGTCTCAAGGTTTTAGCCATAACTTCCTCTCCCGAACTCCGATTGACCCGATTCCAGTTGCGTTGGAGAGCTAACTCAAAGTTTCATCCATTGCCATGCGCCAATAGCCCGAGTTCCGCTTTGGGAAGAACTCTTCACTGCTACTCTTACACGTCACTGCTTTCGGAACGGTTTTCAAGTTAATTTGGCCTATAACCTGTAGAAACACACCAAAGTACGCATAATACCACCCAATATAGACTCATGCATAAAATATATATATATAAACTCAATAAAACTACATAAAATAGTAGAAAATAATATAGATAAGCGAGTAAAATAATGAGCTTATAATCCCCCCAAACTTGAACGTTTGATTGTCCTCAATCAATAGGCAAGAAAGAAATCAAAAGATCATGCGATTAAAGTGCAATGCCTCACAAGATTCATCACAGTCAAGGGTCAAAAATCCACTACACACAAGCAATTTGAAAGAGACGGAAAATTCATCAACAGTGGAAGAACTCACAAGAAGTGTATCACTCAACTCTTAAGTGTTTAAGGTATAGATGAAAGCGCTCAACAACATGTATGAAGAAATTTCTACCATAGACTTGCAAATTTTCTAGTATCTCCACTGCTAGAATGTGTACACAAGTCTAGAATCAGAAAGGACTTTCAATAGAATGTAATGTAGGCTTTTTGTGAAAGGTAGGAAATATGGCCAAGTGACTAAAATCAATCAAGTTGTACTTTCTCAATCAATCCAAGCCACCTTCTATTCATCATCCACCTCATCTCCTCAAATATATCAACAAATACACAACTTTTTTTTTTCTAGTCCATTTTGAATCTCTTATGCTCTTTATAGAATTTTTGTATTCTTATCTTTTTAGAGAGCTTATGAGAATTCTAATTATTTCTTTGAGCTTTTTTTTTTCATACATCTTTCCACGACTAATTTATATGTTCTTATCTCCATCTCACAATCATTCCACCCATATACCATAACTCAAGACATGAGCGAAACCAATACTTCGTCTTAATCTCATAGACAAGGAAAGAAAATTTTTTTATAGGCTCAAAAGTGGCTAACTAGGGTAAATTAAATGTGAAGGGACAGTTTTTAGGGAATTGAGCTATCAAAGATGGCCTAAGATCATTTCCTAAACTTGTGCACACTATGCAGTCTCAACACATAAAATAGGCAAGTTCTAGAGAAATAAAAACACACATGTGAATCTCACATCAAACGAAATAAAGGCTCAAAATCTCACACAAGGGTTTAAAATTTTCTTCCACAGTCAATTTCAAATCAGCTCAATCAGCATGCTAGCATAAGTGTCAAATCAATCCTATCATGCGGTATTCTACATTCATAGGCATCTAACCACAATCACAATCAATTCAAACTCAACCCTCAACTGATTCTAATGTCACAATCCCATTCAGGTTATCTCAAAACTCAAAAAATTTCCCCACAAAATAGAATAAAATTAAAATTTAAGACATAAATTAAATACTGGAAGCAGAATAAATAAAAGATAGAACGTTCCATCTCTTGTCCACATCCCCCAAACTTATTTCCAACTTTAAGAGTGGAATAAGTTTGAAAATCAGACAAAAGAGGGAACGATATCTTGTAGTTGATCTCAGACATCAACTTTTTATCCCCCCGGAGTCTTCGAACATCACGCGACGTGGAATAATTGCTGCTGGCACTTCGCGTCGATCAACACAGGATGGCGTCGATCGACGTGTAGCCTTCTTGCGACCCTAACCTCAGATCAAGTGTAACACGTAAGCTGCTCGGCGTCGATCGACGCCAGGCTGCGTCGATCGACGTCGAGCCGTACTCCAAATTTTATTTTTTTAATTAAATTGCAAAATAACTGTTAACGCAAAAATAATAGAAATTCGAAATAATAAAAAAAGGAAATTAAAAAGGAAATACGGAAAAGGTTGGGTTAACTCCCAACAAGTGCTTGATTTAATGTCGCAGCTCGACGATACCTCAAATCACCGCCAGGGAGGTCGGGTCCAAACTCGCCGGCCTTTGGCATCCACCATGTAAACCTTACAGTCTTTGACAATGGTGGTGAGCTCAGAAAAAGGTGGTGTAGTTGACACTTTCACCCTTTGTTTTCCTCTCTCCCACTCAATGGCAGTTGCTTCTTCCTCTTCAGACTCATCTCCTTCTTCAGTAGCAGAGATTTTATTGCACTCCGCTTTCTTCTTGCTCTAGTCGATCACAAATGTGATCTTCTCGTCATTTGCTCGAAGTGTGATCTCGCTGCCTCGACCGTTAATGAGAGCGGCGCTAGTGTCGAGAAACTCGTGCCCCAAGATCATGGGCATGTTCTCGTCCTCCTTCATCTCGTGCACCACAAAATTTGCAGGAAAGATTAGATGGCCCACGCAAACGAGCACACCCTCTAGTATACCATTCGGGCGGGATACAGACCGGTCTGCCATCTGTAGGGTGATCGTCGTGGGCCTCATCTCTCCGATGTTGAGATGCTTGTAGATGGAGTACGGCATCAGGTTGATATTGGCCCCAGTATCACATAGTACTCTCTCAAATGTGTGTCCCCCAATCTCAACCGGAATAGAGAAGCATCCAGGATCGCTTTTCTTGATGGGCACTTGCTTTTGCAGCAGCAGGCTGCACTGCTCGTTGATCTTCACCATCTCGTTCTCCACAAATTGTTTCTTTCCACTCATTAATTTCGGGAGGTACTTCATGTACACCGGGATGTTGATGCTGACCTTCTTCAGATTCTCCACAAATCTGGAGAACTTCTCGTCCTCTTTTTGCTTCGCGAACCACTGTGCGAATGGTATATGATGGAGCTGATCTTCGGACTGCTTCAGCTTTGCATCTGGAACAGGCTTCTACGTCGATCGACGTAGGGTGGCGTCGATCGACGGGGCTCTATCTTCTGCATCGATCGACGTGGATCCCTGTCCTGCACAATTTTGCTCCTTTTTGCCTCCAGTATTGTTCAGAGTCGTCTCGGGAACCTTGTAGCTCATCCCAGACCTCAGAGTAATTGCATTCACTGGCTTTCCCTTTGCGGGGTTCACCTCTGTCGTACTTGGCAACTGTCCCGGCTTATGCTGATTGCTGAGAGTAGTGGCAATTTGGCTATGTTGGGTGTCCAACATCTGAAGATGTTTCGTCATCAGCTGCATGTGGTTAGCGATCCCCTTCACCTCGATTTCTACTTTCCCAAACCGGTTATCCGAGCTCTTGATGAATTTCTCGAGCGTCTCCTCCAGCATGGATTTCTTCCTTTCCATGATCTCTCCTCCAGTACCAACATCAAAACCAGGCGGAGGGTGTTTTGCAGCAGAAGGGTTAGAATAAGATAAACCAGGGTGAGATCGCCCATGATTGTAATGATACCCCTGATTGCTTCGGTAGTTATTGTGATAACCACCACCAATGTAGTTCACCTCCGTCCCGACAGTTCCAGACGAACTGCTTGCACCCCGATTGATGTAGTCGGCCTCCACCAGAACAATAGCCATGCTTGGATCTATAACAGCTGCAGCTTGTGCTGTGCCCAATTTTTTAATCTCTTCTCGGAGCTTTTTCACCTCGGCAACCACATCAATTTCTGGCTTGGCTTCCACAGCTTTGACCGGAATCTATCTATCGGTCGGCCATTGGTGGCTATTCAGCACCATGTCTGCTAGCAACCTCATGCTTTCTGCACCACTCTTCTTCATCAGTATACCACCAGCAGATGCATCAACCAACTCCTTCATGTGAGGATTCAAACCCTCATAGAAATGGCACACTTGCATCTCCAGATCGATGCCATGTCCAGGACAGAGTCGTAGAAGCTCTTTGTATCTCTTTCAGGCCTTGTAGAGTGACTCATCATACATCTGCTTGAAAGTAGTAATGGCAGCTTTCCTCTTCAGTAGCAGGCTCGGTGGGAAGTATTTGGTAAGGAACTCTGCTCAAAGCTCCTCTCATGTCCCGATTTGACTCTTATCCAGTCCAGCAAACCAAGATTGTGCCTCGTCTCTGAGTGAAAACGATAATAGTCTCATTCTGATTACATCTTGGGTTAGTCCATTCTGTTTCACAGTGTTACACACCTCAATGAATTGGTTGAGGTGGGTATATGGATCTTCTACAGCTCTCCCCGCAAATTGATTTTGCTGCACCATCAGGATAAGGCCCGTGCGCAGCTCAAAGTTGTTGGCATCGATGCCAACTCTGAATCCATCCTCCACTTACCGTGGAAGGAATCGATCGAAGATGGACCTTTGCCTGTTGTTCAACTCTGTCAATCTTGCAGCTTGCTCTGCCTGAGTAGCCTGTGCTGCTTGTAGTTGTGCTCTCAGCTGTTGTACTTCATTCTCAAATTGCCTCTGCTCCTCGGGAGTCATATTTTGCAGAGGTACTTCAGGATTCTCAGCCATCTTTCGCTGTTTTTCTTTTCCTTTCTTTTTGAATTTCCTGAAGATTGCTTCAATTTCAGGGACAAATGACTCGAGTGTTTTTCCTTTGTCTAGCGTGTTCATGCACCTTCGTAGAAAATAGGTAGATATCAGTTCGGCGTCGATTGACGTGGATGTCATGTCGATCGATGAGAGAGAGAGGTCGGCATCGATTGATGCAAGGTGTGCATCGATCGACGTAGCAAAATGATCTACGTTGATCGATGCAAGACGCAGACTCGAAAACTCCCCGGCAAAGCCGCCAATTTTGATCACTGTAAAATCTACAGATTAATTATAGCAACAGTGGCAAAAAAATTTATAAGAACCCTAAGGTTATTGAATCCAGGGGAATTGTATAACGAAACTATCCTATATACTAATTATGATCCTAAGATTCATTGTTTGAGGAAACAGAAAATCAGGGTTTTATTCGGAAAATAAAGATGGCAATGCTAAAAATTAAAGAGGTTTTGAAAGCAAATTTAAAGGAACACAGATTCTAGGGAAGAATTCTTATTATGGATAACATGTAGAACCAATTAATTTAGCAGGTGGAATACTGCAATAATGCTATATTTTCTTGTTTGGCAAATTAACCTAGATTACTAATTAGTGACTATCTCCGCTCGGTCCCAAGTACACCAAATTAGTCAATCTGATAAGCAAATCAGTTCAAGTCCTACGTCTAGTACATCTTTTTGGATAGTGTAGAGTGTATCATGCATTCCTAATCCCACTATCAATATTCACCTCTCGGTCCTTCTATCAATAGCTAGACATCTAAATTAATCATCACCTCTTGGTCCTTGAATTAAATTAGAATTATAAAATAAATGCTGGAATCATGAACCTAATTAATTAATCCTAACATGCATCCATAATAATATCAAACCTTAGAACCCGCTAGGGTTTCTAGCCACTCATCGCAGATAGAAATCCAAAAGAAAACATATTAAATTGCATAAAAGTAAAGAACTCACAAGAAAATAAAAGTGTTTCGTGTTTCCCAACTCTCATAACTCTAAAAACTGAAAAATATGATGATTCATATGATGGCTCCCCTCAAAAAGTCGAATTTACTAAGTATTTATAGGGGTGGATGTGTATCCTATCAAATCTAGGGCTAAAGATATGAATAAATCCGATTTTCATCAAATTCCCATGCCAGCAGACCCGCGTCGATCGATCTGGATTGGCATCGATTGACGTGGCTCTCTCTTCGGCGTCGATCGATGTGGATTCACGTCGATCAATGTGGTCTCTCGCCCCTTCTGCGCGGTCTCACGGTTTTGGCCATAACATCCTCTCCCGAACTCCAATTGACCCGATTCTAGTTGCGTTGGAGAGCTAACTCAAAGCATCATCTATTTCCATGTGCCAATAGCCCGAATTCCTCTTGTGGAAGAAATCTTCACTGATACTCTTACACTTCACTGCTTTCGGAACGGTTTTCAAGTGAATTTGGCCTATAACCCGTAGAAACACACCAAAGTACGCATAATACCACCCAATATAGACTCATGCATAAAATATATATATAAACTCAATAAACTACATAAAATATTAGAAAATAATATAGATAAGCGAGTAAAATAATGAGCTTATCAAAAGGTTTTTCACCAAGGCTGCTCAACTAGTCATTTTCTCTAGCCAATTGGTGGCGATTCGAGCAAGAATCTCTGGTGCCAATGGTTGGAAATGAATTCCAAACTTTGGTCTTCAAAACCCATTAGGTTTCGGCCGTTGACTGTGCATCGTTTAGTATTAACAGTGGCACAAAAATGTTGTTTCCAGAAAATTCAAAAGCACAAATTTGAATGGATATGTGTGTAAACGTCCACCCACCATGGCTTGCACGTATATTTGTTGGGCTAGTTGAGGTTGGATAAACATTGGTTTTGAAGATTTCTGTGTTTTATGCTTCAATTATTGTGATTAAAATGCTTACGTGTTTCCATTTAATTTATTTCAGTGATCATCATGTCGTTTAATCTACTTATGACAGTTCTCTATTATAACAAGCGTATGGGTAAGAAATAGTACTCTGTTGCAGAATTTCACACTGGCTTGATTACAGTAGAGGATCTCATGGGTAAGAGATCACTGGCTTTGGGTTTCTTTTGAAGCATCATCTACTTTGTGTAATGAAGGTAAGAAGAAGAAGAATCCACAAAAGAAAAAGAAGAGTGGGAGCACTGGGAGCATATAAGCAACACTTTCCGGTAGTATGACACCTTTTGGTGGTGTCATGAAACTAAAGGGAAAGTGCTTGCATTGGGAGCAAATGAGTAATACTTTCCGGTAGTATGACACCTTTTGGTGGTGCCATGAAACTAACGGGAAAGTCATTTTAAGTGCAACCAGTTTGGGCATCACAGATCTAATTGTCCCCTCTTAATGAAGGTAACCCATGTACATTTTCTACTTTAGTTGTTTAAACATGTTTTGTGGCTTTTTCGACTACCTTTTAGATAGTAGATATTGGTGCCACTGATCATATTTGTTTTACTCTGCATGGCTTCGTGCACACAAGATAACTAAATGAGGGCGAGATCGCCGTAAGCCTGGTAAATGTTGTTAATGATTGGATATCACTCAATCCATTAGCCCAGATCGTTAATTGGAATATAAAAAATAAATTACTATGCCTATGATTAATGCTAGCATGCTGCTATGGATCATGCATAAGAGGGTTTTACGGAATACCTGGATTGTAGAAACCTGAAGAATGCAAAGATTTGATCCTCGATCCTTTTTCCCGCGCCCCAAGATTTTTTCCTAACAGATTGAGGAATTAAATCTATGAAATTAATTCAATTAATTTCGAAAACAAGAGAGATAAAAGAAAGAACACAATCCTCCTGATCTGATCTTCTGATCTGTATCCCAACTCCAATCCCAATATCTAGTGACGATTCCCTTCGGATTCCTTGCCCGATTGAGAAGCAGAATTTCCTCCTCATTTTCAAATCTTTGTCGAACACACACAGCTCCCAAATCCTGGTTTGTTGTGTTGCAACTTATGATCTTGTGGTGTGTTTAAAGATTTGAGAAATCGAAGCCTATTTATAGAAAATTCTGGACTTCTATTGGGCCTGAGTATTCATGGGCGAGACTAGGGACCAGAATGCAAATAGCAAATAAGGCCTATCATTTAATTAATTCCCATATTCAACCCAGAATATAATTAATTAATTAATATTGATTCATTCCACCAGATAATGAATATTATCCTACCGATTTGCTACCACGTTTTGAGGTACGGGTTGTATGGGCTCGGTATATCCCCACATTTAAGGTTATAAACATTCGTTAATTAATTTAGGCTCATACAAGCCATTTAATTAATTAACATCTTATATTCCTAAGTCAATCCACTCAAACCTTTTCACTTATTCTTGAACTTAATCAGCCTGCAGGACTTTAGCTTAACGAACCCTTGGATCTGCTCAGGGAATGTCACCATCCTATACTGGATGTGGTTACCTAGTTCCAATACCAGACATTCATGCACAAACTGCTATCACTCAAGATACAAATATACAAGCTCAACTAGAGCCTTTCACTGCAACTCAAAGTGATACACAATCTGTGTATACTTCTGTTCCTTCGTTTAGGTTTAAAATCTCAACCAGCCATAAAGATCCATATTCTTTTATTATTAGATAAAAGAATCGATCTCAACTTAGGTCCTTATCAATGTGTGCCCCACACCAGCATACCAAGCCATCTAAGATAAAATGTTTTTTACTGCGTAAGCTGCAGCCTACACCGACAATTTATCCTGGAACTGTCGCAGCTGTGATAACCATTTATATCTCACTAGTTCAGATGTTTCATAGGATCTTCCGTGATCTACTACACACCGTATGATCTCCATATCGATGAGATAAGAGGATAAGAGCATTTGCGACACATGTTTGTTAATTCAGACAAGATATGAGCATACAACATTTATGATTCCCAGTATATTAAACAATCAATCTAGTACATAATATACCAATAATATTGCTTTCATTATATAAATCCATCAATCTCCCACTTATACTCAAAGAATTATACATGTGTTTTCCGGAGTATAACGCATCCAAACTAATCTAGATATTACATCAATCATTCTACGTGGCTAGCTTTGCCCATAATCCAAGGTTACTTACATGCATCTCGTAGACCTTCTGAGGCATAGCTTTTTTGAGTGGATCCGCTAGATTATTCTTTGTATCAATCTTCTCTACCAGCACATTCCCCCTTTCTACGATCTCTCGTATAATATGATACTTCCTATCAATGTGTTTTGTTGCTTTGTGAGTTTGTGGTTCCTTTGAATTAGCCAAAGCTCCCAAATTATCACAATACAGCGTGATAGTTTTAGGTAACTTAGGAATCACGTCCAACTCCAGGAGGAAGTTTTGAAACCATACTACTTCATTCAAAGCTTCCGAAGCTGCCACATATTATGCTTCCATGGTGGAGTAAGCAATGCAGTTTTGCTTTGCACTCCTTGAGGATATGGCCCCACCTCCCAATGTAAACACATAGCCAGAGGTGGACTTCTTTTCATCACGGTCTGCCTGGAAATCTGAATCCATATAACCCACAGAGCACAACTCCTCACACTGATAGACGAGACAATAGTCTATACTCCTTTTCAAGTATTTGAGTATGTGCTTTACCGCGGTTGAATGGGCCTGTCCAGGGTTAGACTGATATCTTGCTACCATGCCTACAACAAAGCAAATATTTGGCCTCGTACATAGCATTGCATACATGAGACTCCCCATAGCCGATGCATACGACATGTTGCTCATTTCATCTTTCTCCTTTTGTGTCACCGGACACTGATCCTTGGAAAGATGTATGCTATGTCTGAAGGGTAGAAGACCTTGCTTGGTAGTTTGTATGCAGAAACGGGCATTCACAGTATCCACATATGACGCTAGAGACAAGGCCAGCATTCTTTTCTTGCACTCCTGCAATACTTTTACCCCTAGGATATACCCTGCATCCCCAAAGTCCTTCTGATGAAACTGTTCGGATAACCACCCCTTTATGCCCGACAATACTTCCACATTGTCGCCAATTAGGAGAATATCATCTACATATAGTGCAAGGAACACCACACTTCCGCTGATACATAGACGGTATACGCAACTCTCATTTGAACACTGTGAAAATCCATAGGATTTAATCACTTCATCAAAACGTAGATTCCATGACTGTGAAGCTTGCTTAAGTCCATACAACGACTTCTTGAGCTTTTAGACCAAATGTTCTTCGCCCTTGGGCACATAACCTTCTGGCTGTTGAATATACATGTCCCGACCTTCTTCAAGGTTCCCGTTTAGAAATGCAGTTTTGACATCCATCTTCAAGATCTTTAAGTCCATATGTACTATTATGGCTAGGAGTGTTCCAATGGACTTAAGTATGACTACAGGTGAGAAGGTCTCGTCATAGTCTACACCTTTCTGACTATATCTCTTCACCACCAACCTTGCTTTGAAAGTTGTAGTTTCACCATTCGCTCTTTTCTTTCTTTTGTATACCCATTTGCACCCTATGGTTCGAAAGCCATCTGGCAAATTTTTTTTTCTGGTATAAATTTATAGCCGTTATGGATTCTATCTTTGAATCTATGGAGATCAGCCATTTGTCCGCATATTTATCAGATACTGCATCATTGTACTTCCAGGGGTCGGTATCATCTAGTCCGCTTTTCGGGATTGAGTCATAAGAATCTCCCACGAACATGTACCTTTCCGATTGGTGGACAAACCTCCTACAGCGACGAGGCATCTGAGCCTTGTTAGTAGTTGGCACAGTACTCATTGGCCCCATACCTTCCATTGATGGCAGTGTCGGTATTCTCTCACCTATTACAGGTGGATTTACCATCACACTGGGCTTTCCTGATAGAATTGCTTCATTATCTCCAAGCTCATGGAGGATAATTACACTCTTGGATCTGTGATTTCTTACATATTCGTCCTCCAAGAATCATGCATTGGTACTAACAACCACTTTCTAATTCTTAGGACAATAAAAGTAACCACCTTTTTTTTTTGCATAAGATATACTACAAACAGCATCAACTTACACGTACTTTCTAACTTATCAGGTTTCTTTGTCAGCACATATGTTGGACAACCCAAAACCCTCATTCTGGCTAATTTGGCTTTCGCCCATACCATAGTTCCAGAGGCACTTTAGGAATTGATTTAGAAGGTATCAGATTAAGCAAATAGGCCGTTGTTTCCAAGGCATATCCCCAAAATGAAATTGGCAAGATTGCATAACTCATCACAGACCTGACCATTTCCAAAAGAGTACTTTTTCTTCTTTCCGCTACACCATTTTGTTGAGGGGTTCCTGGTCTAGCCCAGTGGGATGTAATCCCATTATCTGATAGGTACTGCAAGAACTCATTGCTGAGATATTCTCCACCACAATCTGATCGTAGTGTTATGATAGACTTGCCTAGCTTCTTTTCTACCTCAGTCCTAAACTCTTTGAATTTCTCAAAGCATTCAGACTTGTAGCAAAGCAAATAGACATATCCAAATCTTGAGTAATCGCCAATAAATGTGACGAAGTACTCATTACCTCCACGAGCTTGCGTGGACATTGGTCCACATAAGTCAGAGTGGATCAATTCCAACACATCCTCTACTCGAGACTGACTTGCCTTAAAGGGCCTGGTCATCATCTTTACCCGCTATATAGGATTCACAAACTTGATGCGGTACCACTTGGAAAGATTCCAAGAGCCCATCACATGCTAGTATTTTAATCCTCTTTAGATTGATGTGACCTAGTCTCAAGTGCATAGATATGTTTGATCCTCATCGGAAGAAAACATTCTCTTTAAATGATTATTATTATTGGATGAGTTTGTAACATTCACGTAAGATTTATGTAAACAGTCAATGATACAGAGAGAGTCAATCAGTTTGTCATGACAGATAATACCATTATTCCCAATGATAGAAACTCCACTATCAAAATTAACTGAAAATCCATCATTAAATAACTTAGAAACTGCAATTAAGTTCCACCGAAAAACAGGCACATATAAAACATCTCTCAAAATCAAAACATTGTCTTCAAAGCATAAAGTAAAATCTCCAATGGCTACTAGTGAGACTCGCTCTCCGCTGCCCAATGAGATGGTAATCACATCAGGCATCAGCTGCCTTGTCGGCCTGAATCCCTGCAAAGTATAACAAACATGATCAGTAACTCCAGTATCCACTACCCAAGAATAGGTAGAAACTGATGCTAAACATGTTTCCATTATAAATGCACATGACGTACCTTTTCTACCCGTGCTAGGCATTAGAAAATCTACTTCACTTCGCTTGCATTTGCATGGCCAGGTGACGACTTCTACCTCATCTTCTTCATCTAACCTTTTAAGCATTTCTTTTGCTTAAGCAACTGCCTTGTCAAGAGATGATAAAGAGGAAACTGAGTAACTCATAAAGAGGAAACTCACGTCTGGCAGCAAGAGATTTGATGAAATCATCAAAAGAATCAGATAGAGAGTGCAGGACAATGTTTATTTTTGCCCGTTTATTAATTCGTCCACCTCTCTTTTTGTACTTTCTCATGATTCTCATCATACTGATGAAGTGCAGAACCAAAGCAGTTCCCTCAGTCATTTTCTTGCAATCCATGTCCTTCACAAGATTATAACTGATAGTTCGTCTCACCTTCCCATATACTTTCAGAAGGTCCTATCATATCTCAACAGCAGTTCAGTATTTCCTTTATTTGAGTCATAATTCTCTAGACAAATTGATCATGATGAAAAAGTAGGCAAAATCATCAGAAGCTTTCCATAGAATTCTCACTAATAACCAGAACCTTTCCAATACCGAGGAGATAGTGGATCCATGTAAAGTAGATAGGCATGTTTTGCCGAATAGAGTATTTCCATGAAGCAATACTTCTACTCAGGAAAATTCAGGCCAGTTATAGGGTTCGATGTTAAGAGGTTAACAATATGTGAAGTAGACATGTCTGAAAACAATCAATTAAAGCAGAAATTAATACATAGTCGCAAATAGTTCAAACAATTAAATATTGAAACCTTATGATAAAACAATATTTATGTTTCATCCGATTTGCCTAAGTATTACTATTACAAGCCACACATGTGGACGTTTACAACAAAACACTTAACCAAACTGCATCTTTCAATTCCAATCCATGCCAGGGTTCCTTAGACAAATGGAATTAATAATTGGTGACTACCTTAAGAGCATATTATCCTAGATTAGGGACTTCAAAAATGAGTTATACTCTGGACAATATCTAAGCTAGCATACCACCAAAGTCAACCCTCCCATATAAGGATCTACTAGAAAACACCTGATCTCTTAAAGTAAGGCTATCTCATTTAATTCAATCCCTAGAGAACTTATGAAAACTCCATACGCAAGCTACACATGTAGACGTTTATGCATGAGCTCCCACTCCTCACATGAACTAAATGTTTGTTTTAAGAAATCCTATCTATTAGAACTTATGAATAATAAATTAAGTAAGACACATATGTAGGCGTTTACCTAATAAATTACCCACTTCCATTAAAGGATCGCTTTGTGGAGATCTTATTAAGTAATAAGCTTAGTAATTTTAATTTCACAAGGTTCAATTGCACAGATTATTTTATGTAGCCATAATTATAAAGTTTCTTAAATTCTATCATGCAAAGCATGAACCCCGAATTTATAGTTATAATTAATTACATAAAATAAATCACATAACATGCTTTAATGTTTTAAATAAAAGCATTTAAACGTGCTCCTATTATCTACAACATTCTTGGATGCTGCACAATTAATATAAACATATATATCATTCGAAGACAAATAATAAAGCAAATAAAAAATATCCTTGTGCTCTCATTATACAAATTAAGAAATACTTCTATCTATTACAATTTGGAATTATTTTACAGATATTAGACTGGGCTCCCACTACTTGGGCTGTAATCTGATTTTATTTTTTGAAGAATGGGCCTCCAGGATTTGATCCATCAGAAAATTGGACAACTTGTCCTGTTGACGAATCGTGGGCTCGTGCACACATTGCAAGCCCGATAACTAGCATCCCTCGGCCGCTTCTTCTCCACCGTCGGACGCCTATGGCTCGCCAAAGATCGTGCAGGAGCTCGGAGGAGATGTGCGCGTTGGCCACAATTCGCAAACCCTAGGGTTTGCATTTTAACGCCATGCCACCACTTGCCACAACTGCCCCTGCCGCTGCCTCCGTCCTCGTGAGCTACGCCTCACCACCACCCTGCCAACGCCGTCCGAGGAGAGCGAGTACACCGCCGGTGCATGCTCGCTGGGCTGCGCAGGGTGCCTGTGCGCGCACATGGAATCTAGGGTACTGACATGTCATTTGGAGCCCTCGCGCCCAGACTACCGCTGCGCCCCGTCTCTGCTGTACCTCCGTCCCATCACACCATCGTCCCAGAGCTGTCGCACGCCTGCCTTGGCCGGCCATGGGCCGCGCTGGCTACTGCCCTGCATTCGCGTGCATTCTGCAAACCCTAGGGTTTAGCAGCCGTCGTGCCATCGTTGTGGCCGCCGTGCGCCTATCGCCACCATGCTGTCTTGCTGCCCCGCAATTTCACGACCGTCGTAAACGGCCGCCTGCTGTGCTAGGTCAATGTGCGCCTGATAAACACATATTTGTACTCACTTATCGATATTTTTTCCTTTATTTTAGTTTGTTTTGTTTATGTTTTTACTTATTTCTGTGCATAAGTCTACTTTATAGGATGTTATGATTTCTATGGTAAGTTTTGATGGAATTTAGGACTAAAAAGAGGTGAAATGATGAAGGAACCAAGTTACACAGAGTTTCTGCTTCGATTGACACATGGGAAGTAGACCAAAGTTGGAAGACGAGCCAAAATCCTGAAGCAGGACCTCTGTGTCGATCGCACAGAGGTTGGATGTCGATCGAGGGCAAGGCAAATGGAAGAGCTCGACATGCATGCAAGCGTGTCAGTCGACACACTCGGTGTCGATCGATATGAAGGACAAAGAAGTTTATCGACATGGAGGATCATCCCTGATTTCGACTTTGCATGTGTGTCGATCGACAACACACACTGTGTTGATCGACACAGAGGCCGAAAAAGCAAGATTCGCCTTTTTAGGCAATTATTTTTATTTTAGCCCAATACCCAGTTTATATATTTTGGCTCCTCTATAAATACTCTACTCAATTATGCACGAATTTACTTTGGATTTGTTGAAGAATATTGTAGACATTGGAATTTTTACAAGACTTTGAAGGTTCCTCTTCAATTTCTTAAGTAATTAATAATATGTTTACTTTTATTCTAGTTATGTTTTGTGGCCAGAACCCTAATAGGTTCTAGGGCTTCGTATATTCTTTTCTGATGCATGTTTAATTAAAATCAACTCAATAGCATTGCTTAATTTTCAGAGATTAATTTAATGAATCTAGCTTTAAAGAAGGATTGAGAGATGAATTTGAGTCTAGGTCTATACTTATCAATCGAAAGACCGAGAGGAGAAGATTGTTAATAGGAAGAGGGAATCAAATATACTTTTTTCTGTCTCAAAAAGAAGAATCTTGTGTAGGAACTAAATAGATAAATATTGAGATTGGCTAAATTTGTGTTCTTGAGACCGAGAGGAGACATTCAGTATTTAGTAATCTAGGATTTAATTGCCAGACCACGGAATTTAATCCCCAAAAATCTAACATTTCCCCATTGCTGAGTTGATGGATATTGCATGCTGATGATTAGAATATGTGCCCTAGGATTAGTGTTTTCCTTTATTGTTTTCAAAACCCTTTACTTTCTTGCCTTGTTATCTTTATTTTTCAAAAACCAAAATCCCTTTTCCAAATTCCTAAAACATCTATGTTCTAAAACTATGACTGGTACTTTGGGTATTTCGTTGCACAGTCTCTGTGGGATTGACCACCTTATGGTGTAAAAATATTATTTGCTCGCTGCTAAAAATAGCTTATCAAATTAGTATCGTTGTCGGGAACTGTCAGATTTGTCTAGATATTAGTTTGTTTTTAGTTCTGATGGATTGAGGCTATATTTTATTTGAATTTTTATTTTATTATTGTTTTTATTTTGGTTTTTTCTATTTAAATTCGTGTTTTAGGTTTTGCGTGCATTTTCAGGTTTTTGCGTTGCGTGTCGATCGACAGGCCCCCTGTCAGTCGACACAGAGGCTAATTTTCTGCACTTCATTTCTCAGGTTAGATGAACACGCACGCTCAAGGCAAACCACTCGAAGTCTTCGACCCTGAATAGGAAGCCACAGTCCGGAGGAGAAAAAGAAAGGAAAAACAAGGCACAAACACCAACATGGATCCACCACCCCATAGAACCGAAGACGACTTCTAAAACATGCCACCATTGGAGGAGCCAAACGCACAACTCACACAAGGGAGTGCCTTGCTTTTAGGATAAGAAGTCCGCCACATGATGGACATCATCAAGCAACTCATGGCTTAAAGGGAAGCAAATAGGCTCTAGGCTGCAAGGAGAGAAAGAGAAAGACGCCGCCAAGAGGACTCCGACAATGAGGAACCGAATGTCATGGCGAGGAAGTACAAACCATAGCCCAGGAATGAGGGATTCGTTATTGGTATCACTACCAATAACTTAGATCACCTGACAGGCTTGATTCTAATGGTTCAACAGAACTAATATGGTGGCCGAGCAGTGGAGGATCCGTACACCCATCTCAGAATGTTCGTGGAGGTGTGTGATACCATCAAGCTGAACGAAGTCAGCCAGGATGTGATCCGTCTATGCCAGTTTCCCTTCTCACTTCGGGATCAGGCTTGGACATGGTTTACAGCGCTGGATTGTAGTAGCATCCGCACTTGGGCTGATCTCCGAGCAGAGTTCCTAGTCACATTCTTCCCTCCATTAGTGATCATTTAGAAAAAGATGGAGATCCTGAAGTTCCACCAGAAAATGGATGAATTTTTATTCGAGGCGTGGAGCAGGTTAAATGAGTTGCTAAGGAGCTGCCCGGGACATGGAGTGGACACCGAGGAGTAAGCCCATATTTTCTACAAAGGGATGACCGAGAGAACCTTAGAGTCCGTTGATAATGCAGCCGGAGGTTCTCTGATGAGCTTATCACTAGAAAAGGCCCTCAAGTTGTTCAAGAAGATGGCCGTGCACACTCAAAAATGAGCTAATTCAAGGAGACCAAAAGTTCGAGTTGTGGAGAAGAAGGATGATGATACCTTGATAAAGGAGATTGAAAAGCTCAAGGGGGAGGTCGAAAAGTTAACGTCTAATGTTTCTTGTGTTTTTGTTGCACTAATTCACACCATAGATGATGTGAACTACATGAACTGAGGCGGTTATCATAACCAATATCGGCAAGGGGGATATCAGCATTACCACCCGAGAGCCCACCCTAGATTTCCTATGCCCAGCTGGAAGGTGCCGAATATCCTCCACCTAATTTTGATGTGCAGAATGGTGAAGTCATGGAGAAGAAGAAGGAGAGCCTCGACGAGGTGTTGAAGAAGTTCATTAAAGTCTCCAACTTCAGAGTAGGGAAAATGGATTAGGAGGTGGCAGGAGTCAACACCAAGGTAGACCAGCTTGGCAAGCATGTGCAGATTATAGAGACTCAGGTCAGCCAGATCACTACCACACTGGGTACGCAACACACTCCAGAAAAGCTACCAAGCAACACCGAGGTGAATCTAAAAAACCAGAAGGACTGCAAAGCTGTGAAATTGAGGTCTAGAACCAGCTACTCAGGCCCGAGTATGCCCAAAACAAGTTTGGGGGAGGAAAGGAGAAAGAGCCTGTGGAGCTGTCCTCTGTATCGGTTGACACACATCCTGTCGACCAACATAGAGACCAAGTGTAGGAGATCGACTCAGATGATGATGAATCTTTCGATAGTACTGCAACGAGTGTTTCGATCGACACACCCCCTGTCGATCGACATGCAGAATAGGGCGACAGAACTCTCTCTCAGTCAACACAGAGACCTCCTCAGCACAATTCGTCAAGTTTCAGAGTTGCTCCACTTCTTTCGATGCCCTTTCCTCAACGCTTTGCCAAATAGAAGGAGGATTCCAAGTTTTTGCGCTTTGTCTAGAACTTGAAGAATGTGAGTATTAACTTACCTTTAATTGAAGTTATGTCTAAAATTCCAGGTTATATGAAATACCTCCGCAAGCTGATGAGTGAAAAGAAGCACTTCATGGAAAATACTATAGTGAAGCTTCATGAGCAGTGCAACCTACTCCTGCACAAGAAGATGACTATCAAGAGGAGCGATCCAGAGTGATTCACCATTGATAAGTTCATTATTTTACTCACTTATCTATATTATTTTCTACTATTTTATGTGGTTTTATTAAGTTCATCCTTATATTTTATGCATGAGTCTATATTTAGGTGGTATTAGGCGTGTTTTGATGTTCATGCAGGTTTTAGGCCTAAATTCACGAGAAAACCGTTCCGAAAGCAGTGACGTGTAAGAGTAGCAGTGAAGAATTCTTCCACATGAGGAATTTGGGCTATTGGCGCATGGAACTGGATGAAGCTTTGAGTTAGCTCTCTAACGCAACTGGAATCGGAGTTTGGGAGATGAAGTTATGGCCAAAACTGTGAGACCGCGAAGAAGGGACGCCGGAGAAAAGCTCCGTCGATCGACGGCCAACTGGGCGTCGATCGACGGGAATCTGGGCACGAGAATTTGTTGAAAATCGAGATATTTCATATCTTTAGCCCCAGATTTGATAGGATATGCCTCCACCTCTATATATATCTCTGTAAATTTGATTTTTAGGTGTACTTCATTCCATATTTCAGATTTTGAGAGATACCAAGCTTTAGTTGAGTTTTATGTTTGAAGACAAATTTTTGGGGAAAGACATTCAGACCCAAGTTCTTATGCAATTCAGGTTTTATTTATCTTTGATGAATTCTATTATGATTATGTGTAACTAACTTCCTTCTCAGATTCTAGGGTTTCGAACTATCAATGTATGCATGTTTGATTAATTGAATTATTTTCCCTTTCCCTCGTAGTTTGTGAAATCTTATTTTATTCTTAATCTTGAGTATGCTGGCCATATCTTAGGATTACATAGTTGAGAATTAGAGACGTAACTATAATAGTTTTCAATGGAAAGAGATTTTCACAATATAATTTGATTACTTGTCGTAACTGAATGGAATAAATTACAGGAATAGATCCGTAGAATTCTAGAGTTAATTAATTCATCTTGAGACCGACAGGAGATAGGTAATTAATTAATCTACTTATGAATTGTCCAACAAAGAAGTTCATAACACTTTTCTCATGTTTCACTACGAAGAGGAATTAAATTAGAAATTAATCAATTCATTCATACATGTCATACTTGATAGGTAGATATCCCTGGAATCTGTACTTCGCATATATTTTCTCAAAAGCTATTTAATTTTCTTGTTTTAAATTTTGTTTTCCAAAATCAATTTGAAATCCAAAACCTTTAATTCTAAAATCCCCCTAGCCAGTATTTTGAGAACTTATGGATTAGTACTTAGGATTTTTCGTTATTTCTTTCCTTGTGGGATCGTTAATTTTATTTGCCGCTATATTATTAGCTTTGTTAAGTTGCGGGTTAAAAATATACGCAGTCAAATTTTGGCGCCGTTGCCGGGGAAAGAATATAATTTATCCAACTATTAATTCTGTAATCAAAATACTGATTTAGGTTGTAAAATTTTGTATTTTCAGTTTTCTTTTTTTTTCGTTTTCCGGGTCCACGTCGATCGACGCCACTTTCTGCGTCGATCGACGCCCCCTTTTAATTTCAGTTTTCGATTCTTGTATTGTTTTTCGTTTGTTTCAATTTATTTTCAGTTTTACTTCGCTACCTTGTTTGTTGTACAGGTAGTGCATGAGTGCGAGAGCTAGAGGAAAGGTCCCGCTTTATTATTACCCGGACATTGAAGCCACGTGCAGAAAAATCCAAAATAACTAGCGCGCCCAAGAAGGCTCGAGTAGTCAAGCAATAGCAGATGAAGTACCACCGCCGGACAATGCACAACATCCAATTGTACAGCCACCTCCGCAAGGGCTGACTTTGGAGGAGCAGACAGCGCTAGTTCAAGAAATGCGAGTCATGAGGGAGCAACTTCAACAACTGAACCTCGAGAGGAACAATAAGAATAACCGACACATTCGCCGCAATCCTCTATTTGAAAATGATCCTGAGGATGAAGATGAAGATGATCAGGATCGGCTAGGGGAGTCGGATGAAGACGAGGACGAGGATGCTATCCAGAAAAAGTACCGTCCTCAATTTGTGGTGACAGATTTCAGGAATGGCATCAATGCCAATAACTTTGAGTTGAAGCCCGGAATGGTACAGATGGTGCAACAAAACCATTTCGGTGGACGAGCAACCGAGGATCCATATGCTCACCTCGGCAAGTTCATATTACTCTGCAACACTGTCAAGATCAGCCGAGTCAGCCAGAGCGCGATCCAAATGCATCTGTTCGCATTCTCTTTGTGTGATAAAGCACAGTCATGGTTCTCTGCACTGGACAAGACAAGCATCAGCACATGGGCAGAACTAAGGAATGAGTTCCTAGAGAACTTCTTTCCCCCTAGCGTCACCAGACAGAGGCGTAAGGAGATCACACAGTTTGCTCAATACCCAGATGAGAGCTTCTACGAGATGCTGAGATCTTGTCCGGGACATGGACTGTCATTGGGGGAGCAGGCCGAGACTTTCTATGAGGGGCTGAATGAGAGGACCGTCGAATTGGTGGATGCTACGCTAGAAGACTCCATCATGTCAAAGAGTGGTAAGAGGGCTATGGAATTCTTTCAAAAGATGGCGAACAACAATCACCGGTGGTCCTCAGTTCGCAATCGACCTGTGAAAGCTGTGGACAAGGTCACTGAAGAACCTGATCTAGCAGCCGAATTAAAGAAGTTGCGTGAAGACTTCGCTACATTGAAAGCGGAGAAGACTGTTGCAGCGGTGGAGCCAATCCAAGCTCCAGTTGATGGGGAGTGTGTAGATGTCAATTTTATCCAACAAAGTGGTTATAAAAACAACTACCGCGGAGGATATCAGCAAAACAACCAGCCCTACAACTTCACTCATGCTTGGAACCACCCAGGGTTCTCATATGCGAACCCTCAGGCTGCAGAGCAACCACCACCCGGATTTGAAGTACAAGATGGAGTCGTGGTGGAGAAAAAGAAGCCAAATCTCGAGGAGATTTTGGCCCAGTTCATGCAAGGATCCACTGACAAAGTGGGAAAACTAGAGCAAGAGATAGCAGGAGTAAAGACCAAGGTGGACTGAGTCGAGAAACACGTGCAAATCATAGAGACTCAGGTCATTCAGATCGCCAAAGCTCTTGAAGCCCAGCACAAACCTGGGCAATCGCCTAGCAATACTCAAGCCAACCCCCAAGTTCAGAGTCAGATGAACCAAGTGAATGCCATCACTCTAAGAGGGGGAAAATCCTATGAAGGGCCAAAGCAAGCAAGGACTGATTCAAAGGAGGACGAAGATGTCGAGCATGCCAAAGAAGCTGTCGCTGATGCAGCCTTGTCGATCGACGGAGGATCGCCGTCGATCATGCCAATCCAAAGGCCACGTCGATCAACGAGACCTCACGTCGATCGATGCCCACTCCTGTCGAGCCACCTATGTATAAGCCTCCCCTGCCGTTCCCGCAACATTTTGCTAAAACAAAGATGGACGAGAGGTATGCACGCTTTTTGGAGAACATGAAGAAGGTGCACATCAACATTCTGCTGGTTGAAGTATTGCGTGAGATGCCCGGGTACATCAAGTTTCTGAAGGACATGGTCACTTAGAAAAAACCCTTTATGGAGCATGAGACGGTAAACTTGTTCGAGGAATGCAGCGCGGTGATTCAGAAGAAGATGCCGCTGAAGCGGAAGGACCTGGGATCCTTCACGATCCCCTGCGTCATAGAAGGAGAGACCTTTGGGAAGGTCCTTTGTGATACCGCTGCGTCCATCAACTTAATGCCGCTATCCATCTTCAAGAGGTTGGCCATTGGAAGCATCAAGCCAACCACCATCTCACTTCAGATGGCCGACCACTCTGTCTCCTACCCGAGAGGCATCATGGAGAATGTGCTTGTCAAGGTCAAAGACTTCATCATCCCAGCCGACTTTGTGGTCTTAGACATGGAAGAGGACCACAATATTCCGCTGATCTTAGGGAGACCTTTCTTGGAGACAGGTGGATCGCTGATTGACATCCGAGACAGCAAACTGACGTTCTGGGTTAATAACGAGTCAGTCACCTTTCCTATCGGCAAAACAATGCAGAATCATAATGAAGGAAGCTACCGGAAAGAGTGTCATATGATAAATTGTTTCAATCCGGTGATTTCCTCTACCTCATCTTCTGTTAAAACTGATTTGGATTCTCTAGAAAACTCTCTTCTGCACTCTCTGTTTTCATCTTTAGATTTGGATGAGGCAAAGGATGAGCCTTTGGATCAATAGATGGAGCTAGATGTGTTCATGAAGATAACTCGAGAAATAGAGAATAAAATGGAGCAACTACTAAGCCGACACTGTGAGAACAAGCCAGAAAAATGTGGGGAATCGTCCACGTTGATCGACGCCAGAAGCTCGTCGATCGATGCAGCCTCAGAAGTCCCATCAATTGATGCCAAGAGCCCGTCGATCGACGCAGGAGGAAAGATTGACATGACAGTTTCATCGATCGAAATAGCGAGATGTGGAAAAGGGATCGCTGCAATTTTGCCCACGATGATCGACGCACATCCTTCATCGATCGACGCAGGTCTGGAACAGCAGCCTTCTAACTCCGATCCGCCTGTTTTGAAACTCAAACCACTACCGGCGCATCTTAGGAAGTACAAGTCCGTCATTGAGTGGACAAATGGGGGATATCAAAGGAGTCAGTCCTTCATTATGCATGCACAAGATCCTTCTGGAAGAACACTCCAAGAAATGGGGGATGGAAATCATCAAGAACAAAGATGGAGAGGATGTTGCGGAAAGGCCAGTCTGGACCCGACCTCCTTAGTAGGTGAATTGAGGTACCGTCGAGCTGCGATGTTAAAACAAGCACTTGTTGGGAGGTAACCCAACAATTTACTATTTTTCTTTCTCATTTTTTATTTATTTATGTTAGTTTTGGTTTTTTCTTGCGTTAACATTTGTTTTGAAAAAAAAAGAAAAATAATGCCGAGCCCAAATGAATTAGTTCACGTTGAGCGATGTTTGAAGACTCTGGGGGATAAAAAGTTGATGTCTGAGATCAACCACCAGGTATCGTTCCCTCTTTTGTCTGATTTTCAAACTTATTCCACTCTTTGAGTTGGAAATAAGTTTGGGGGGATGTGGACAAGAGATGGAACGTTCTATCTTTTATTTATTCTGCTTTCCGTCTTTAAATTATTTTCTTTTCTATTTTATGCTATTTTGTGGGGAAAAATTTTGAGTTTTGAGATAACCTGAATGAGATTGTGAGATTAGAATTGATTGAAGGTTGAGTTTGAATTGATTGAGATTGTGGTTAGATGCCTATGAATGTAGAATATCGCATGATAGGACTGATTTGACACTTATACTTGCATGCTGATTGAGCTGATATGAAATTGACTGTGGAAGAAAATTTTTAAACCCTTGTGTGAGAAATTTTAGCCTTTATTTCGTTTGATGTGATATTCACATGTGTGTTTTGATTTCTCTAGAACTTGCCTATTTTCTGTGTTGAGACTGCATAGTGTGCACAAGTTTAGGAGATGATATTAGGCCATCTTTGTTAACCCAATATCCTAAACACTGTCCCTTCACAATAAAATCTTCCCTAGTTAGCCACTTTGAGCCTGTACAATTTTTCTTTCCTTGTCTATGAGATTAAGAAAAGTATTGTCTCACTCATGTCTTGAGTTGTGGTACGTATGGGGTTGATTGAAAGTGAGTTGGAGATAAGAAATGATAAATTAGTGGTGAAAAGATGTGTGCAAAAAGAAGCTCAAAAGAAATAATTAGAATTCTCATAAGCTCTCTGAAAAGAAAAGAATACAAAATTATCGAAAAGAGCATAAGAGATTCAAAATGAGCTAGAAAAAAAAAATTGAGTTTGTTGATGTATATGTGGAGATGAGGTGGATTATTATAGATAGTGGTTGGATGTGTTGAGAGTCATGAACTCAATTTATTTAGTCACTTGGCCATATTTCCCTACCTTATCAGAAAAAGCCTACGTTACAACCTGTCAAAAGTCCTTTTTTATTCTACACTTGTGTGCACATTCTAGGAGTGGAGATATTAGAAAATTTGCAAGCCTATGGTAGAAATTTCTTCATACATGTTGTTGAGTGCTTTCATCTATACCTTAAACACTTGAGAGTTGAGTCATACACTTCCTGTGAGTTCTTCCATAGTTGATGAATTTTCTGCCTCTTTCGAATTGCTTGTGTGTAGTGGATTTTTGATTCTTGACTGTGATGAATCTTGTGAGGCATTGCTCTTTAACTACTTGATCTTTTGATTTGTTTCTTGCCTATTGATTGAGGAAAATCAAACGTTCAAGTTTGGGGGATTTGATAAGTTCATTATTTTACTCTCTTATCTATATTATTTTCTACTGTTTTATGTGGTTTTATTAAGTTTATCCTTATATTTTATGCATGAGTCTATATTTAGGTGGTATTAGGCGTGTTTTGATGTTCATGCAGGTTTTAGGCCTAAATTCACAAGAAAACCGTTCCGAAAGCAGTGATGTGTAAGAGTAGCAGTGAAGAATTCTTCCACATGAGGAATTCGGGCTATTGGGGCATGGCATTGGATAGGGATTCGAGTTAGCTTTCCACCGCAACTGGAATCGGGTAAATCGGAGTTCGGGAGAGGAAGTTATGGCCAAGATCGTGAGACCGCGCAGAAGGGACACCGGAGAAAAAGCTCCGTCGATCGACGGCCAACTGAGCGTCGATCGACGTGAGTTTGGGCGCGAGAATTTGTTGAAAATTGAGATATTTCATATCTTTAGCCCCAGATTTGATAGGATATGCCTCCACCTCTATATATATCTCTTTAAATTCGATTTTTAGGTGTACTTCATTCCATATTTCAGATTTTGAGAGATTCCAAGCTTTAGTTGAGTTTTATATTTGAAGACAGATTTTTGGGGAAAGACATTCAGACCCAAGTTCTTATGCAATTCAGGTTTTATTTATCTTTGATGAATTCTACTATGATTATGTGTAACTAACTTCCTTCTCAGATTCTAGGGTTTCGAACTATCAATGTATGCATGTTTGATTAATTGAATTATTTTCCCTTTCCCTCGTAGTTTGTGAAATCTGATTTTATTCTTAATCTTGAGTATGCTGGCCACATCTTAGTATTACATAGTTGAGAATTAGAGACGTAACTGTAATAGTTTTCGATGGAAAGAGATTTTCACAATATAATTTGATTTCTTATCGTAACTGAAGGGAATAAATTATAGGAATAGATCCGTAGAATTCTGGTGTTAATTAATTCATCTTGAGACCGACAGGAGATAGGTAATTAATTAATCTAGTTTATGAATTGTCCAACAAAGAAGTTCATAATACTTTTATGATGTTTCACAACGAGGAGGAATTAAATTAGGAATTAATCAATTCATTCATACATGTCATACTTGATAGGTAGATATCCCTGGAATCTGTATTTCGCATATATTTTCTCAAAAGCTATTTAATTTTCTTGTTTTAAATTCTGTTTTCCAAAATTAATTTGAAATCCAAAACCTTTAATTTTAAAATCCCCCTAGCCATTATTTCGAGAACTTATGGATTAGTACTTAGGATTTTTTGTTATTTCTTTCCTCGTGGGATCGATAATTTTATTTGCCGCTATATTATTAGCTTTGCTAAGTCGCGGGTTAAAAATATACGCGATCAACCATCCCAGTAGAGATTGGGGGGATTGAGTTTGAGAAAGTGTTGTGCAACACTAGTGTCAGCATCAACCTGATGCCTTTCTCTATCTTCTAACGCCTCAAAATTGGAGAGTTGAGGCCGACCACTATCACCTTGCAGATGGCAGACCGATCTGTGTCTCGCCCCAAAGGTATAATTGAAGATGTACTTATTTGTGTAGGTCATCTTATCTTTCCTGCAGACTTTGTGGTCCTCGACATGAAGGAAGATGGGGGCACACCCCTAATCTTGGGAAGGGAGTTCCAGAATACTAGTGCCACGTTGATTGACTGTCTTGGTGGAGAGATCACACTTCGATCTATTGATGAAAAGATCACATTCAAGCACGATAGAAGCCGACAACAATCAGAATGCTTCAGAATAACCTCCAGAGAGGAAATTGAGAAAGAGGGAGAAGAAGAAGACAAAGAGGACCAAGCCGCTCAAAGATGGGAGCAAGGGAATGAGGTGGTAAAACTATCAATTAAAACATCTCATCCCGAGCTCATTGTTGTCATCCAAGATCGCTTCGTCTACATGGTGGATGCCCGAGGAAGGCGAGTGTGCTCTAGCCTGCCTTGGTTCTGTGGAAAGAGGGACCGTCGAGCTACGACGTTAACTAAATCAAGTGTTGGGAGGTAACCAAAACTGTTTACTTGCTTTCTTCTCAATTTTCTTAGTTTTTGTCTTTCGATTTTTCGTTTTCTATTTTTATTTTAAGTTTAAGTTTCAAAAAAAAATATGAGGATCGACCTCAGTATCGATCGACATGCCTGATGTCGATCAACACAGAGGTCAGCACACGGAGATTACACTTTTGACTTGTGCAGGTGTAGACATGGAAGGCTAGCAGACACAATTCTTCGACGCGTAGTGCTGATTCCTCGGGTGGATAAAAATGTTGATGTCTGAGATCAACTTTCAGGTACAAGTTCTTCTTCTTGTCTGATTTTCAAACTTTTTCTTACTCTTTGTGTTCGAAATAAGTTTGGGGGGGATGTGGACAAGAAGTAGAACTTATTTATCATTTTATTTGTTGTTTATTTGCTTTGTTTGTTTATTTAAATTTTTGCCTAGAAAAAATATGGATAATGTGATGAGGGAAATTGTTGAGTATTTGAACCCATTTGAACTAAAATGTGAGTTTTGAATCGGTCTTAGATTGATTTAATTTCAATTGTGGTTGATTGCCTATGAATGTAGAATACCGCATGATATGATCTAATTGAGACTTACACTTGCATGATGTTTGAGTGGATTAAAATTGACTAAAGAAGAAATCTTTGAACTCGAGTGACATTTTTTAGCCTTTTTCGTTTGATGTGAGATTCACATGTATGTTTTCATTTCTCTATAACTTGCTTCTGTTCTATTTCGAGACTGCATAGTGTGCACAATAATAGAAGATGATCCTATGCCATCTTTGTTTGCCAAATTATCCCAAACACTGTCCCTTGTTCTATTTAATCATTTGATTAACCCCTTTGAGCCTGTTATTTTTTCTTTCTTGGTCTATGAGTTAAGAAAAATATTGTTGTTCTATTTTGTCTATGAGATAGTGCTATCTAAAGGGTTAATTGTATCATGTCTATAGGATTTGGGTGAAATAAGGATAATTATTATAAGTGGATAAAAGATTAAAAATTTTTGTTTATAAAAAAAAAGAGGTTGGGCTCTAGGAAAAAAAATGTTTGTGTGTCCTTATAAGCTCCAATCATTAAACAAAATTCTTAAGAGCATTAAAGGACTAGAAAAAAAAAAGAGAAGAGAAATAAACGAGTCTTGGTTAATGTTGAAAATATTTAGGAGATGGGTGGATGTTGTTAGATAGTGGTTGGATTTATTGAGAGTAGCTAACTCAATTATTAGTCACTTGGCCAAATTTTACCTACCCTTCACAAAAAGCCTACATTACAACCTTTTCGAAAGTCCTTTATGATTCTTGATTCGTGTGCACAATTTAGCAGTGAAGATTCTAGAAATTTTGCAAGCCTATGGTAGAAATTTCTTCATACATGTAGTGAGTGCTTTCATTGAAACTCAAATACTTGATTGAATGAGCGAAAACACTTCGTTGTGAGTCTTCCAAAGTTGATTAATTTTCTATCTCTTTCAAATTGTTTGTGTGATATGGATTGATGATCCTAGATTGTGATGAATCTTGTGAGGCTTTGAACTTTCAACTGCTTGAGATTTCTTTTCTTTCTTTTTCTTTTGATTGAGGACAATCAAGCATTCAAGTTGGGGGGTTTGATAAGCTCATATTTGTACTCAATTATCTATATTTTTCTCCATTGTTTTAGTTTGTTTTGTTTATGTTTTTACTTATTTTTGTGCATGAGTCTACTTTAGAGGATTTTATGCTTTCTATGGAATGTTTTGCAGGTATTTAGGGCTAAAAAGAGGTGAAATGATGGAAGAACCGAGTTACACAGAATTGCCACTTCGATTGACACACGGGAAGTCGACTAAAGTTGGAAGACGAGCCAGAATCCAGAAGCAGGACCGCTTTGTCGGTCGACGTGGAGCTTGTCGGTCGATACAAAATTCGGTTGTCGATCGAGGGCAAGGCAAATGGAAGGGCTCGACATGAATGCAAGCGTGTCGGTCGACACACTCGGTGTTGATCGACAGGAAGGACAAAGGAGCTGATCGACATGGAGAATCATCCCGGATTTCAACTTTGTATGTGTGTCGATCGACACACACTGTGTCTAACAACACACATACAAAGCAAGATTCGCATGTTTAGGCACACACTGTCGATCGACACACACTGTGTCGAACAACACAGAGGCCGAAAAAGCAAGATTCTCATGTTTAGGCAATTTCTGTTATTTTTGCCCAATACCAGTTTAGATATTTTTTCTCCTCTATACATACTCTACTCAATTATGCACGAATTTACTTTAGATTTTGTGAAGAATATTCTTAGGTAATTAATAATATGTTTACTTTTATTCTAGTTATATTTTGTGGCTAGAACACTAACAGGTTCTAGGTCTTTGTATATTCTTTTCTGATGCATGTTTAATTAAAATCAACTCAATAGCATTGCTTAATTTCAAGAGATTAATTTAATGAATCTAGCTTTAAAGAAGGATCGAGAATGAATTTGAGTCTAGGTTTATAGTTATCAATCGAAAGACCGAGAGGTGAAGATTGTTAATAGGAAGAGGGAATTAAATATACTTTTTTCTGTATCAAAAAGAAGAATCTTGTGTAAGAACTAAATAAAAAAATATTGAGATTAGCTAAATTCATGTTCTTGAGACCGAGAGGAGACAGTAACTATTTAGCAATCTAGGATTTAATTGCCGGACCAAGGAATTTAATCCACCAAAATCTAATCTTTCCCCATTGCTGAGTTGATGGATATTGCATGCTGATGATTAGAATATCTGACGTAGGATCTTTGTTTTCCTTTATTGTTTTCGAAACCCTTTACTATCTTGCATTGTTATCTTTATTTTTCAAAAACCGACACCCCTTTTCTAAATTCCTCAAACATCTATGTTCTAAAACTATGACTGGTACTTTGGGTATTTAATTGCACAGTCCATGTGGGATCGACCTCATTAGGGTGTAAAAATATAATTTGCTCGTTGCTAAAAATAGCTTATCAGCGCCGCCGCGTGCGTCGTGCGGACCTTCGTACTTTGTGTTCTTCAGTATTCTTCATGCTTTTTGTGTTCTTCGTTCTTCGTTTTACAGATTTAATTTGGAAAATTGAAATTTACATGAAATAGCATCCTAATACAATTTAGAATTTAAATCTAACCACAAATTTATCATTGTGGGTGAAAAACAAATCCTTATAAAAGGGCGGATTAACCCGAGAACCACGAGGAACAAAAAACATATACAATCCAAAAACCATTCATGCATATCATTCAATAATAATTATCATGCATAATAATAGGTAATAATATTTTTTCCGATAGAGCCAATTAATTAACCTGGCTCTGATACCAATTGAAGGGATTTGTGACTTGAATCACTAAATCCATTAGTCCAGATCGTTAATTAGAATATCAAAAATAAATTACTATGCCTATGATTAATCCTAGCATGCTTCTATTGATTATGCATAAGGGGGTTTTACGGAATACCAAAAATGTAGAAACCTTAAGAACGTAGTGCGCAAATATTTGATTCTCGATTCTTTTTCCCGCGCACCAAGATTTATTCCTAAGAGATTGATGAATTAAATCTATGAAATTAATTCAATTAATTTCGAAAACAAGAGAGAAAGAGAAGAAAGAACATGATCCTCCTAATCTGATCTTCTGATCTGTAACCCAACTTCAATCCGAATATCGGGTGAAGATTCCCTTCGGATTCCTTGCCTAGTTAAGAAGTAGAATTTCCTCCTCGTTTTCACATCTTAGTCGATCACACACAACTCCCAAATCCTGGTTTGCTGTGTTGCAACTTATGATCCTGTGGTGTGTTGAGATCTGAGAAATTGAAGGGGCTTGAGTCTTTATGGGCCAGACCAGGGACCAAAATTCAAGTAGCAAATAAGGCCTATTATTTAATAAATTATCGTATTCAACCTAGAATTCAATTAATTAATCAATATTGATTCATTCCACCAGAGAATCAATATTGTCCTACCTATTTGCTCCCATGTTTTGAGCTACGGGTTGCATGGGCTCGTATATCCCCACATTTAAAGTTACAGACACTCGTTAATTAATTCAGGCTCGGACAAGCAATTTAATTAATTTACATCTTATATTGTTGAGTCAATCCACTAAAACATTTTCACTTTGCTTGAACTTAATCAGCCTGCAGGGCTTTAGCATAACGAACCTTTTGAGCTGCTCAGGGAATGTTACCATCCTCTACTGTATGTGATTACCTAGTTCCAATACTAGACAGTCATACACAAACTTCTATCACCCAAGATACAGATATACATGCTCTACTAGAGACTTTCACAGCAACTCAAAGTGATACACAATTTGTGTATACCTATTTACCTCCATTTAGGTTTAGGTTCTCATCAAGCAATAAACATCTAGATTCTTTTAATGTCAGATAAAAGAATCGATTTCAATTTAGGTCCTTGTCAATGTGTGGCCCACACCAGCATACCAAGCCATCCAAGATAAGATGTTTATTATTGTGTACGTTGCAGCCTACACCAACAATTTATCCTGGAATTGTCTCAGCTGTGATAACCATTTATATCTTGCTAGGTTAGAAGATCCATACGAACTTCCGTGATCTACTACACACCATATGATCTCCCTATCAACGAGATAAGAGGATAAGAGCGTTTGCGACACATGTTTGTTAATTTAGAAAGGAGATGAACATACAACATTTATGATTTCTAGTATATTAACCAATCGACCTTGTATATAAAATACCAATCATAATGCTTTCAATATATAAATCCATCAGTTAGAGTGGTAGTTGTTGCAGTGGGAGATGCGTAGTTATCTTTATTGGATAGTGTTGAAGTATTTATGGATGTTATATACGTGCCAAGTTTTCGAAAAATTTAATTTCAGTTTTGAAACTGCTTTTGGATGGATATTCAGTTATTTTTAATAACAATTTTGTTATTATGAGAAATGCCACTTTTTTATATGTTCTTGCATGATGGAAAAATCATTTTATACTATTGCTTATGTATATCATTTTGCAACAGAAACTCATGCATATACATTGTTTAAAAAAATAGTTTCATTTATGTTGAATCAAATATATGTTTCGCTGCTAAGATCGGGTCATGTTAATCTGACTAGGATCCAAAAACTGTTAAGTAGTGGATCATTGGAGTCTCTCCAAGTTGAACGATCCTCAGTTTGCGAATCCAGATTTGGACCGTAACATGACATTGAGGCCTTTTTTAAGGCTAAGGGTTTAAAACCAATTATATGCTGGAATTTGTTCAATATGATTTGTGCGGGTCAATGTCTATTCAAGCAAGAGGTGATCTTCAGTATTTCATGATTTTCACGAATGATTACTCAAGGTTTGGATACATTTACTTGATAGACCACATGTCTGAATGATTTAACAAGTTCAAAGAATTTAAGACTGGAGTGGTGAATAGAAAAGGTAAAAGTATCAAGTCACTACGACTTAATTGTAGTTTCGAATACCTCGGTGCTGAATTTAAGAAATACTTATTGGATAATGGGATTACATCTCAATTGTCAACACCATATATTCCATAACAATTGGTGTAGAAGAGAGAATATACAATATTATTTCATAGATGGTGGCCTACATTGTTTTTGAGTTATGCCTTGGAAACAATGGTGTACCTTCTGAACTTATTACCTTCTAAATTGATTCTTAAGACTCCAATAGAATTGTGGACAAGGCAAAAGCCTAGTGTAAACCACATTCGGGCTTGGGGTTACCCAACATATATGTTGGATAAGGAAGTGGATAAGTCTGCACCTAGAACGTACGTACGACTGTTTATAGGATATCCTAAGGGTATGAAAGTCATTTACTTTTATAGTCCTGAGAATCATAGAGTGGTGGTTAATACTAATGCCCGATTTTTGGAGGAAGACTATACAAGTGATCTTAAATCCAAGAGTGAGACCATTCTCAATGAGTTAAGAAGAGACAATGGTACACGAGTGTACTATATGTTATACCACAAGTGACTACACAACGTGTTGACTCTGATATACCTACACAGGTGTTGCCCTATCGTAGTAGGGGGTTGCTCTTCGGCCTGATTATTTCATGTGTAGAAGAGTCTTTGGACTTGGTTACGAAGAGGTAGTTCAAGATGTAGATGTGATTTCTTGGCTTAAGTCCATGGATTCTGAAATTGAATCTATAGATTCTATGGATGAGTACGACCTTCAGACCTTCCTTAAGGTAATATAGCAATGGATGTTAGTGGGTCTATAGGTGTAAGAGAGGATCTGACCGAAAGGTCATCGCCCTTTAATGCATGGTTGGTGGCGAAGGGATTCACTCAAAAAGAGAGAATCGATTATGATGTTAATTTATCACCTGTAGCAATGCTAAATTCTATCTGTATTCTCTTACTATAGCAAATTACATGGATTATGAGGTTTAGCAAATGGATGTTAGGACAACATTCCTTAATGGAGATCTGGATTAAGACATCTATATGCGATAACCTTAAGATTATGTAAGGAAATGCTAAGAGCATCCAGTTTGGAAGCTAAACAAGTCTCTTTATGGACTTATACAAACTTATAGATCATGGAACATTCATTTTGACAAGGTGATGAAGTGGTTTAGATTTGAGAAATGTCTTGATGAATGATGTGTGTACAAAATGAGCAATAGAAACATGGCGGTATTCTTAGTACTGTACATAAAGGATATCTTCTTATTGGCAACAACTTGAGGATATTGTATGACGTATAGGTGTGACTGTCTGAATAGTTACAGATGAAGTATTTGGGAAATGCTTTGTATATTCTTGGTTTTAAGATCATTCATGATCTCAGTAAGAGAATGTTGTATATGTACCAAACTTCCTGCATGAACACTGTTATTGCCCGGTTTAGCATACAAAACTCCAAGAAAGGATTTCTACCTTTGTGACATGGAGTTCCTCTGTCTAAGGATATGTGTCCTAAAATGCCAGACCAGATAGAAGTGGCTGAGGTTCCTTATGCTTCGGCAGTACAAAGCCTCATGTATGTTATGCTTTGTATTACACATGATATCTACTATGCAGTTGATATGACTGCAAGATATCAATCTAACCCTGGTCAGGGGCACTGGACTGTGGTAAAATATATTCTCAAGTATCTGAAAAGAACTTGAGATTATATGTTGGTTTACCAATTAGACAGTCTAACCCCTTTGGGTTAATCAAATTCAGATTTTAAAGTAACTGATATTTTAGAATGTTAATCTCGGGTTATGTGTTTACCTTGGGAGGCGGAGCTATATTAGGTGGCTGCCTCAGAGGCTACTATAGAAGTTGTCTAGCTTAGAAATTTCTTGTTTGACTTGGGGGTGATTACGAGTATGCCTAAGTGTATCACAATTTGTTATGACAACACTGGTGCAGTAGACAACTTGAAAGAACCTAGAGCCCATGTGGCAAGTAAATACATAGAGAGCTAGTACCACATGGTTGTGAAATTTTTTTGTTGTTGTATAACATGGTTGATCCTTTCACGAAGATTTTGGAAACTTAGATCTTCAGAAAACACATAATGGGCCTGGTTAACAATATATTACATCTACACATTATCTCTAAGTCGGAGATTTGTAATGGCATGGTGGTGTATCCTAAAAGTTTAGCTTTAGATAAGTGGGATATTGTTGGAGTATATTGTAAAGCAAAATTTTAAGTGAGTTTTGTCATGTACTTAAAGATTTGTAATGGCATGGTGGTGTATACTAAAAGTTTAGCCTTAGATAAGTGGGATATTGTTGGAGTATATTGTAAAGCAAACTTTTAAGTAAGTTTTGTCATGTACTTAATCCCCTGTAATTTACTGAAATAAATGTTATCACATTGTTGCAATCTCACGATTGCATGTACATCCACTTATCTTATATTGTACATCCACTTATCTTATATTGTAGATAATGTGGTGGGTGTGTCGTCCCACTGAAGATCACATTTCTGAGTTCCTTACGAAATATAAATTGTATTCACAAATGAGATAGTTCTGAATAATCCATTCTTTTAGGTTGTAGTATAAACTTGAGATAACTAGTCTTGGTTACTAGTCTTGTGTGTGGTGTCGCATTGAACGAATCGCGCTGAGAGGTGTTCTTCTGTTCTAACTCGATGAAGAACCTAGGTCTCGGCAGCTTTATTAATTCTTAACCCTAGATGTGATATTTGGATATATGAAAATAATTATTTTTTACTTTGACCTACCATGGGTGAGATTCAAAAGGATAATTCAATATACTCTTTATCTTGTGTAACAACATTATTTGTATGTCTCACCATATCCTGAACCTCCAGGTTGATTCCGATACGATAATAATGTTTAGCGGGTACTACTTAAGGAATTAAGATATTAATTAATTAATTTTTTCAATGGATGTGCATTGTCTTAAACACGGAGAATTAATTAAGTCAAATAGAAGCCCTTATTCACATCGGGATAGGATAGCAGTTGCAACATTAATTCTCTGTTGGAATGAATTAATGTTATAAGTTCAAATTATATTCTGGGCTGAATATATGTGTTTGGACTTATGAGAGGCCCAATTCTGTACCTTCTAGACATCCATGGTCTGGCCCAATTGAAAATCCTAGAAGATGCCTATAAATAGGATCTTGTGTTGAGAAAAAAATCTACTAATATTCCATAAGTTCAGGTGCTGAAAGATGACTCAGGTTTAGTCTCAAAATATTTTAGATCCGTATTTACTTGGCATCTAACGAATTGGAGGATTGTTATCCACCCAACAACTGATCGTGGTTCATCGAGACACTCGCTAGAAGATCTCCAGTGGAATCAATCTACAGATCTGCGTAGATCTATCTAGGTAATTATTGATCTTCTTGATTTATTCTTATTAAACCATGTATGTCTGCATTTTGAATCCAACATCGATTGTGGGGACGAACCAACATCACCGGCGTGTTCCATTAGGGTGTTCCTAGGATATGGGCACCCTTCTCACAAGGGATATCGGGTATTTAATAAGACTACCAAAGTTATGAGGATAACATGATGAGGCTACTTTGGTGCGCAGGATTATGAAAGAGCTGGGAGAAGTCATTTCGGAAATCTATGATGTCAATGAGTAGTCAGGAACAAATTCTTTCAATTCTAAACCAACTATCTTGACTAGAACTATGAAGGAATTATCTTCTCAACTAGCACCCTCGATTGGCCATCAGACAATTGAGAGGGTCAGTGATACAAACGATCTTGCTCAAACCTTGAATTCCATATCCCTAAACGAAGGCATAAATCAAGGGGGAATTCAAAATGGTGTCTTCCATGCTGACAATGTTGATGAGGTTAACGAAGACCCAAGAACTTAGACTGGCACTCCTGAAGTCCAGACTGACGATTGAGAAGCCAGGACTTCAGGTTAAGACTAACGTCGAGGACAAAGCTGAGACTGAAGATGGAGTGCAGACTATACTTGGAGTCCAGACTGAAGACCAGTCCAGGCTTAAGATGTTAAGATTGACGTAGGCCAATCTTCCGGTGTTCAGATTCAACTATTAGTCCTAGTAGACCAAGGCGCTGATATTCCAGTTCAAAGGAACGAGATCATTCCTGAGGATTTCTCTCTCACCGAAGAGCCGGTCCCCGGAGTTCATTTCGAAGAGCCATTTATCCAACCAGTCCAGGTCGACGAGCTTTAGAGACCTAAATAGCTTCACAAACATCCAAAAGATGCAGTACTGGAGAATATTGCCAATCCAGTTCAAACCAGACAAGGAAGTTTTGTACTGACCTGCTACATATCTCTGACAGAACCAATGAAGGTTGCGGACACACTTACATCAACTGACTGGATTAATGTCATGCAAGAGAACCTTGCATAATTCACTCGCAACCACGTATGGGACTTGGTAGATCAACCATCACATCAATTTGTGATTTGTATCAAGTGGCTATTCAAGAACAAGCGAGATGAAGCTGGTAACATTGTCACAAATAATGCCAGACTTGTTGCCAAAGGGTATGCATTGTGCGATGGAATCGACTTCGATGAGACCTTTGCCCCTGTAGCCAAATTAGAGGTTATTCGACTACTTCTAACTTATGTTGTATACCATAGATTCACGAACTATTAGATGGACGTGAAGAGTGCCTTCCACGATGATGAACTGAAGGAGGATGTGTATGTAGAACAACCTCCTGGTTTCGAAGAAGGCAACCAAGTTTATAAGCTGCAGAAAGCACTATATGGACTAAGGCAATCATCAAGAGCTTGGTACGAGACCCTCTCCAAGTTCCTACTGAAGAATGGCTTTAGAAAAGAGAAGATTTACAGGACCTTATTTTTAATCAAGGATGGTGAAGACATCCTATTGCTTCAGATTTATGTCGATCATATCATTGTTAGGTCGAAGAACTTGAACTTATGTGAGAAATTTTCCCAACTGATGCAGAATCATTTTCAAATGAGTATGATAGGCAAGATGACATACTTCTTAGGACTACAAGTTCATCAGTCCAGCGAAGGGATTTTTATCAGTCAGAAGAAGTAAACCAAAGACTTGATCAACATGTTCCTACCAGAAAAGACAAAATCTCTGAGAATTCCTATGAGCACAAGATACAGATTACGTTGGAGAAACAGTCGATCCATCAGCTTACAGAAGAATCATAGGCTCACTCCTATACTTGACAGCAAGCCGACCTGATATTCCCTATGTCGTCGGTGTTTCTGCAAGATTTCAAGCCAATCCAATGAAATCACACGTAGACGTTGCGAAGAGGATAGTAAGATATCTAAAGTGTACTAAGTGAATTGGGATTTGGTATCCCAGATGTGAGGAGCTTGCCTCAATGATTATTTAGACTCAGACTTCGGAGGTTCTCGAATTGATCGCAAGAGCACGAGTGGAAATTGCCAATTTCTTGGACATAAGCTGATAAACTAGTTCAGCAAGAAACAACGCTCGGTTGCAACATCAACAACACAATTTGAATATGTTGCTACTTCTAGTTGTTGTGCACAGATTTTATGGATCAAATAGCAGCTGTTCAATTATGATGTGGACTCGGGATGTGTTCTCTCTATTGTGAGAATAATAGTGTGATGTGTATTATGAAGAACAAAGTTCATCATTCTAGGACCAAGAACTTCGACATTCGACACCATTTCATTTGTGCTCATGTCGAAAAGATGGATGTATGTGTGGAGTACATCCATAGAGAAGATCAACTTGCAGACATTTTCACTAAGCCACATGTAGTAGCTCAATTCAAAGAGCTATGTATTAAACTCTGACTTGTGGAGTTTGATGAGATTTCTAAAGGTGAAAAATGAGTCTAAGCTATCATTCATTTTCGAGCATTGAAGAGTATTTTGGATTTTTGGAGATGCAGAATAAAACTAAGTCCAAGCTCATAGTTTTGATTTTTTGAAGAAATCATATTGGGAATGAATAAGAAGACGTGTACTAAGACAGTCCAAGATCTGACTCTATCATACAATGAATTCTTCATAAGATAAATCATCAAGTGGTATAAGTTTTCTTTGCAAAACTGATTCAAGATGACGTGTAGCAAACTAAGACTGAGTCCAAGCTCTCAGTCTTCCAAAAATAATATATTCTTCAAGTGGTAGCAGTTGTTCTTCGAAGAATTGACTAAATATGGTGTGTTACAGATTTAAGTTGAGTCCAAGCTCTCACTTTTCTAGAAGAATGCAAACTGAAGATTGGAGGACACACTGACGAAGAAGTGGGATTGACAGTTTATTTTGGGAGTGATTTTATAAGCCACACTATTGCTTATCAATACCAGACTTGCTCCACAAGTCCAGATTGACGCTTAATAATCACATACTTGCTTCATCAGACTGAAGGAAACCAAGTTGAAGCTTGTCAGATCAGTCTAAAGGATCTACATGCCTGGGATATTTGAATTTTTCAGTATTTCTTAGTCGATATGCTGCATTAAATGTGGAATTCAATGCAAAGGGATCGTGCGTAGTCAACCACAATAAATAGTCCAATAAGATCGCGTCACATCAGCAACAACAATACCTGAGGATAAGCCATGTCAGCACCCATGACTCTAGTCGTAGGTCAAGGTCAGATCAACCGTCGCTCGAGCTCCTAGCCATTGATCACCCCACACCTGGATGCTTGTGTATTTGATCTCAGCCGTTCAAACTAGGGTCTAATATTCAACATCCCCCAATAAATAGGGGACCTTAATCAGCAGATTTTTTATCTTTCCCAGTTGAATCATTAGCATCCATCATATCTGTCTTGTTCACTTTCCTTTACCTTATTTCTCCTTGATGAAAATGGATGAAGCAACCCTAGCTGGCAGGGCAAAAAAATCCAAACTTAAGACTTGTAATCAGCTCATGGTGCATATCCAAGAAATTTTTGTTGAACAAGTACTATCTCACATGTAAGAAGCTAAGAAGGAGCTAACGAAAGTCACTAAAGAAAAGATGGATACCGTGACCTCCTAAATGACCGCCTTTTTGGGTGTGGTCAAAGAGGGGGAAGAGATAAAAATAAAGTAGAGGGGAAGAGTAGAAGAGAGCAGAGAAGGAATGACTAAGGCTTCCCCTCTAGAACAAACTAAAGAGTTGCTCAAAGTGCTATGCCAAGAGAAGAAAGCATAAAGGCAGAAGACGGCAAAGAAGGAATGGCTGAAGAAAAGCATACTTCCATCGAGGTAATACCGAGCACGAGTCGTAGCTCATTGGAGAACATAAGACTTGTAATAGCTCTGTATAGGCTCTTAGTTAGTTTATCCTTGTACATGTAGTCGTGTTATTTATAACGGATAAGCTGATTGGTAGATAACAAATTCTTTTTGTCTAACTATAAGTCTATATTTCTTGGCTAAACTTATAAGATCTAGTCTAATCAGCATATTTGTGATTTTTTTACAAGTATTTATTTTATGCTCTTATACTTAAGAATTTTTACTTTGAACTTACTCCAAAATAAATTAAATTAGCAATATCTCTCCCAGTTTAAGGGGAAAGATTCTTAAGTAGAGTAGGTTGAGTCTGAGGGGGAACCTTCCATGAGCTTATAGTTCAATAGATTACACTTGTTAAAGCTTGGAGAGTTGGTCGCTCCTCTCAATCAACATAGTGATTAGAATGGTTAGATGGCTTTGACCACACCAAAAATGGGTAAATTGTTAAAAAATTTGTTAGAAATTTCATAATCTCTTGTTTGGATTTAGTGGTTCAAAGCTGGTGATAATATCTAACCATGAATGTCTCTAGACTAGTTCCAGTACAGTCTTTAAATATAAAGTCCTGTATAGGTTTTTTATCGGGTTGTAAGATGAAGCTGATCGATGACCAGACTGATTTATCAGTCTGGATGTGCAAGACTCAATAGACTAAGGTTCAAACCGAACATAGAAGTGTGGGATATATGACTCTGGGCTAACAAGTTTTGGTCAACACAAAGTACAGAACTGACCAGTATGGTCTCATCAGTCCGGATACCGAACTCGCAATTCCAGATACCAAACTTATCAGACCGGGGACCAAGAATACATTGATAGATGACGACAACAGCATGGACTTGCAAATATGATGATATCAGCATAAATTCCTAGTCCCAGTCACGGCACAAAGAGACAATAAGAATATTCTAAGGAACGTACTGACAAGTATAGACTTTTAGTATTGGAAATTCCTTAAAGTCTGCAAGCTCAAGACTTCATTCTTGATCTCAGACTACCAACCAAGATTCCTCAGACTGACAGACTGTCGTTATGGCAAAAGGTGAATAATGAATGTCACTGTTAGAAAAAGCAGAGCAGGTGCAAGGTTTCTAGAAAAAACACCACCTACCCGCCGATTGGACGAGATCCAATCCGTCTCTAACGGCTATATGGATTCAAACCTTCAAATTCTTCACCTATAAATACTAGAGGACTTCAACAAAAAATGGTTATTGAACATTTACCAAGTTTACGATTATAAAAAAGCAGAAACTCTATCAAAATTTCTACTCAATGTTTGAGGCTCTTAAAGCTTTTCCGTGTGTCACTCTAGTGAAGACAATACTCAGATCCATTAAGTTCTTGAGTTATCTCTGATTAATCTTTCTCTCCAAGAAAGATTACAACAGTCAAATACATCTATTACTTTGATTCATATGGTCAATATACCGCAAGCTGATAGTTTCAGCGAAACTCTAATAACCCCACTCTGGCGATGAAGAGGCTATGTGGTGTGCCCAAAATCTGAGGAGCTACAAAGAGAAGGACAAGAAATGACTAGGCCAGTGAGCTTGTGGATCGGTGGACGAGGCATTCACCGACAGACAATAGATTGTAGGGGCACCTATAAAGTCTTGATCTTAGTGGATTTCCAAACTTGAAGTCTGAAGAGTGGACGTCGGATCTTTAGAATTCGAACCACTATAAATCCTTTGTCATTTTATTGACTTTTGTTTGCCAGCTTACCTGTTCTTAAAACTCAACACTCAAGTGTTGAAGTATAAACTGAAACTGACACTAAGCTTACTTGGACTTAAGTACCTGAACTCTGATTTAACAAACCAAACTGACTCGACAGCATCAGTTTGGATAAGTGCAAGCTTGTTAAATTAATTATTTCCATTGTGCAACTTACAATAACTCTGAAAAATGGGACCAACAAACATTCTGGGAAGAACTTAACCATTCAATCCTTCCAACTGGTTATAGAGCGATGTTTTTGCACATCAAGTCGAGCGAGTGAGTTCTAGGTGTACTAGGCGAGTGAACATACTGCCTGTGGACAGAATAGCTTCCCGCAACTGCGACAGATGGTGGTACATCACCTTGTCACTGATATTAGTGTATTACTTGCATTTGAAATTGACTAAGTAAAAAGTTATCCAGTTTTAACAAGTTTTGATAATCATAGCTGACGAGGAACAATCAGTTTTGTGCTTTAAACTAGTAAAAAATCGTTATGCATTTAATCCTCTTATTTGGGACCAACAACTTGAGGACTTTGGCCATACAATTTATCTATACTCTTATTTGGAACCAATACAAGTCATAAGATCTATGATATTTGCATTGGAATCAAGACAATATGAGTTCTCTTGTTATTAGCGAGAAACTAACCACAAAACATGTAAATAAATTTCTATAATTCCTATTAACGGAATGAGACATAAGTGGAACTTAATTATTCACAAACAACATGAGTAAATTTGAAATTAAATCTCCTAATATAGAAAGAAATATTCACACACACAAATATAGATACAAATTCATTCTAAATCATCAGATCTGATAGAATCATCAATAGAGTACGTAGCTCTCATGTCACTTTTTACTAATTAATTTCCATATTATGATATAAAATGAATCTAGATATATAACATAATTGTTATGTTAGGTTTGTGTATACCGCAAAGCATTATGATAGGTATATCAATAAACGGTACTGTTTGATATACTTGTAAACATTAATGCCTAGTATACAATGATACAGTTCTCCTGTCTGATTAACAAACATACAAAGCGAACAATAGTATCCTCTTATCTCGTCGATAGGGACATCATACGGTGCGTAGGAGATCATAGAAGATCATATGGATCGCTTGATCTAGAGACATAAACAGTTGTCACAACTGAAACAGTCACAAGATAGACTGTTGGTTTAGGTTGCAACACATTCAATATTTAGTGGCTTGGCTTCGTTGCTAGATGTGCTGGTATGTTTGGTACATATTGATAGGACATAACTAAGATCGCCTCTTTTATCTGATATTAAAAAAATCTTGATCTTTGATGGCTTGATGCAATCTTAAGCCTAATGAAGGTCCAGAAGTATATACAGAGTTGTATGTCATTTTGAGATGCAACGATAGAGAGTCTTACATGTACTTTTATATCTCCATCTTGGGTGATAACAATTTGTATATGATTGTCTGTGACTGGAATTAGGTAATCATATCCAGTAAAGGATGATGAAATTCCCTGAGTAGCTCAAAAGGTTCATTTATGCTAAAGTCCTGCAGGTTGATTAATTTCAAGCATAAATGAAAAGGTTGAGTGGAGTAACTTTGGAATAAAAGATATTAATTAATTTTGGAGCTTGTCACTGCTCAAATTAATTAATGCATGTATTTACCCTTAAATATGGGGGTATACCAAGACTATGCAACCCGTTCCTCATAGTGAGGTAATAAATGAGTAGGTCAATATTGATTCTCAGATGACATGCTTAAATATTAAATAATTAATTATATTCTGGGTTGAATATGAGAATTAATTAATTCATAGGCCGTATGCCCTGGTTTGAGCCATGAAAAGCTCAAGCCCATTCAGGATCTAAATTCACCTATAAATGCCCCTCAGATACTGAGATCATAGTACACCATAAGATCATAAGTTTCTAAGCCGCAAACCAATTTTGGGAGCTGCAAGTAGGCAACACAGATCTGAGTATGGAAGGAAATTCTGATTCTCATATGGTGCAATATCCGATAGCAGTCCTGATGGAGATCCAGTTGGCAAGATTTATCAAGATATTTCAAGAAGATTTTTTGATGATATGATAAAAGATTTGATATATCTTGATAAGATTTGATTTACTTTTAATTTGATTATATTTGATTTCTAGATTTGTTAGGATTTAGGTTTCGTTTCATTACAAAGATATCAATGTATATTTGTTCTACATCTTCATAGATTTGATTTGGATTCTTAGATTTATTTTCCTAGTTAGATTAGGTTTAGAGATTTGATTTTCTCCTTATAAATAGGGCTTCATATTCCATTGTAATTCAGTTTTTAGTTATCAATATCCAGTTAATAAAAATTGCGAGTTTCATTCTCCAATTCTGAAAGCTCTTGAATTTCTGTGGAGTACCTTGAAATTCAATATTGACTTATCAACCGAACTTTTACATCCATTTGTGGTGTCTTCACTATATTCATCGTTGTTGTGGCGAATTGCTTGTTGGGTCGTAGGGGTTCATTTTTGTCATTGCCTACGGTTCTCTAAGGGTCGACTTCAAGTTATCAATTTGCTTTTGCATAGCGTCCGAGTCATTTCAGTCGATTTCTTAAGCTATGATCTAAACCTTCCAGCGAGAATCGTATCATTTTTGGCTAGTTGGCAAGATTTATCAAGATATTTCTAGAAGATTTGTCGAAAATATGATTAAAGATTTGATATATCTTGATAAGATTTGATTTAGTTTTAATTTGATTAGATTTGATTTCTAGATTTGTTAGGATTTAGATTTCATTTTATTACAAAGATATCAAGATATATTTGTAGTATAACTTGATAGATTTGATTTGGTTTCTTAGATTTATTTTCCTCGTTAGATTAGGTTTAGAGATTAAATTTTCTCCCTATAAATAGGGCTTCATATTCCATTGCAATTGAGTTTTTAGTTTTCAATTTCCAGTTAATAAAAATTGTGATTTTGTTCTCCAATTCTTAAAGCTTTTGAATTTCTGTGGAGTACATAGAAATTCCATATTGACTTTTCTACCACATTTTGTTATCTATTTGTGGCGTCTTCACTATATCCATCGTTGTTGAGGTGAGTTGCTTGTTGGGTCCAAGGGGTTCGTTTTCGTCCTTGCCTACGGTTCTCTAAGGGTCGACTTCTGATAAGCTCATTATTTTACTCGCTTATCTATATTATTTTCTACTATTTTATGTAGTTTTATTGAGTTTATATATATATTCTATGCATGAGTCTATATTAGGTGGTATTATGCGCATTTTAGTGTTTTTGTAGGGTTTTAGTCCTAGGTTCACGAGAAATCTGTTCCGAAAGCAGTGACGTGTAATAGTAGCAGTGAAGAGTTCTTTCACAAGAGGAATTCGAGCTATTGGCACATTGCAATGGATGATGCTTTGAGTTAGCTCTCCAACGCAACTAGAATCGGGTCAATCGGAGTTAGGGAGAGAAAGTTATGGCCAAAACCGTGAGACCGCGCAGAAGGGGCGAGAAGCTGCGTCGACAGACGCCAATCAGCATCGATCGATGCCGACCAAGAAGCCACGTCGATCGACGTGGATCAGCCACGATCGACGCGAGGCTGTCTGCTGGAGCGGAAATTCGAGGAAAAACAGATTTATTCATATCTTTAGCCCTAGATTTGATAGGATACACATCCACCACTATAAATACCTATGTAAATTCGATTTTTCAGAATGCCCCATTACCCCCCATTAATTCCCTATCATATTTTCATTCTACAATTTAGTTTTTAGAGTTTGGAGACTTGGGGAACACGAAACCCTTATATTTTCTTGTAAGTTCTTTATGTTTATGCAATTTAATATGTTTTCTTTTGTATTTCTATCTGCGATGAGTGGTTAGAAACCCTAGCGGGTTCTAGGGGTTGATATTATTATGGATGCATGTTAGGATTAATTAATTAGGTTCATGATTCCTGTGTGTTGGTCCCGGATATCAGGGTATACTTTGGCAGCGGAAAATACGTAAGTTCGTTTCTTGCACTCTGCTGGTTACACAGCTGACTGGGACCTTGTCAGCTGGTAAGTCAACTGGCAACTGAGTATTCAGCTGACTGGCAACTGGCTGGTCAGCTGATGACTAAGGACTTAGAAAATTTTAGAGTCGAGTTTGCACAGTTATAAACTGGTTTCAGTTATACTCCAGCACTTGGGTGCTGGGTTTTAAATCAGTAAGTAAATGCTGAAAGCAGTAAATAACAAGGATATTTTATAGTGGTTCGATCAACTGATCTACGTCCACTCTCCAGTCGAAGCACTGGAAATTCACTAAAAAGAGTAATCCGGTACAAGATTTCCTACGATCTATTTCCAGCTGGTAGATGCCTCGTCTACCAGTCCACTGGATCAACCGCTCCCGGTCCTTGTCCTTCTTCAACTCTCGTCAGATGGATGGAGTGCGAGCACGTCACTTCAACCTCCTCCTCCGACTGATTGGGTGTTGAGTTCTCCCAAGAACTTGACTCTTGCTGGCGGCAAAACTGCCCGTAATAACTCTGGAGCTGGCTGGCTCAAGAGCTGCTATGTTCTTCCTCGGAATGAGAAAGAACACCAAATGAGATCAATAACTCACAAGCTAGAAGCTTGGAGTCTCGTGTTCAAATGATTGACACACGGAGTAGCTTTAAGAAAAGCCTCGAAAGATTGCTTATTCGCTGATATGAATGCGTTTGAGCTTTCGGTAGGTCAAGAGTGTTAAGAGTGTTGAATGTTGATGGATCCCAGGTATTTATAGACGAGGGATCCCATTCAAATTTACTAGCCGTTTGGACACATCCGGAAAAGTCTCTGTCCTCGCATGTCCTTCTGCAGGCGGCAGGTAGGAATTTTCGGAAAGCGCCATGCTTTTGTCCACTTTATCTGACATTGATCTCTTTATGTCAGAACGGCACTATTCGTCAGTACGAGGAATCGGAACTGGTAGTCTTGAACTGATAGACTTTAAGGTATCCTCCTTAAAGTCATACTCTGTCAGTTAATTCCTCGACGAATCTTCTTTTTGTCTCTAAGACTCTGGGAGAGCGAATCTTGAATTCTGCTGATAACCTTCGACTGGCAGATCATGCTGGTGATCTTGTGCTGGCAGTCTCTGCTGGTGACTTGCCTTAGCACAATCAAGGTCTACCAATTCGTCTGATGTTATCTCTTGGAATCTCCCGTGACTGGTGGCTTCACCGCTGGTGAATAGTATCAGCCAGAACACATATTCTGCTGGTGAACAGTAACCAGTCAATAGCTCTACTCCATGCTGATGAACAGTGTCAGCACGAGTCTTTGTCAGCCGCTTGCTGGTGAGACTTCTCTCAACTGGTAAGCACATCTCATGCTGGTGAACAGTAGCCAGCATGAGTCTTGATCAGCTACGACTTACAACTCAAAAGACCTAAACAGGACTTTACATTTGAGACTAGAGCTATTCTAGAGACAAACTGACGCTGGTTGGACTTAGGATTTGATCCACCAAAACACTTAAACACCAAATCTAAGATCTAAGCTATCAACTGGAGAAGGGAAACTTAGCCAGATTTCCCAACAATTTCCCCCTTTTTGGTGCGATCAAAGCCTAACCAGCGAGCACTCAGCTGATGAGGAAAGTTACAAAGCATTTCTGGGTTTTTACAAATAAACCTATCAGATCTAAACCCATGAAACTACTTCCTCACATCAGCTCTAACCTAAAAATCTTCCCCCTCAAACTGGGAGAGATATTGCTCGATTAAATTATGAAGTAAAGTCTGAGCCAGGTTAGAATTAACAAGTATCAAAATGAGTGCTGGTGCTGATTACACTGAATGTGTAAGTTCAGCTGGTAAGTAAAAAGTTGACATTAGTTGGACAATGAGAAATTGTCGTCAACCCGTCAGTAATCAATCCATTAATGATGTTACAATTACAAGTACAGGATTAAAAACTGACTAGTCTAACTGATACAAAAATACTTACACAAAAAATGAAGAGTACAAGACTTATGGCTGAGATGAGGATCCAGGTGATTGATTGCGATTTGCTAAATTCCTCAAGATCTCTGTAAGAGCCGCCATATCTTGTTCCCTCTTCAAGCGCTCCTCAGCAGCAATGCGACGCTCTTCCGCAGCAAGCCGAGCCCTCTCCTCATCAGCGACTGCTCGCGCCCTTTCCCCCTCTTGGATCCGCGCCAAAAAGGAGTTCACCCCAGAGGTGAAAGCCTCCATTTGTTGCGCCATCTCCGCTCGGTAGGAAGAAAAGCGCTGGTCCATCCTGGCATCAATGAGAGCAACCAGTTGCGCAGGCGGATGGACCTCGGAGAGTGGCTCTGCTGACAGCTCCATCGAAGTAGAGGGCACACCAGATGAAGCCTCAGCCATCTCAGTGTCAGCTCCAGTTGGCCTCTCCACTACTGGCTCTGCAGCGGCTGATGCTTCTGCTGGGACTGCAGCGGCTGCTGACGCTGACTCCTCAGCTGATTCCTCCACCAGCACCTCAGCTGATGCTGGTGGGACTTGATCTTCTGCAAAGTCCGCCTCCACCCAGTCAACGGGCTCCAGCTCCACAACATTCGGAGCACCAGCGACTGCAGGGACCAGCCATCTGCTGCGGGAGGGATCCTCCTCCACCACATGATCAATTAGCAACTCAGTGGCTGCCATATCGAACAGACGGGCAAAGTAGAGGAGGAGCGGTGGGAGGGCAATCAGTATTCGGATCCTTCGGAGAGCGTAGACCACCTGAAAGCCCCGGCTGGTGCGGTGGAACTGGAGAAAGGGTACTCGGACACTCCTTGGCTTCGGGAGTCCTGAGCTGCCAGTCCTTAGGCGATAATCAAGAATCTTCTGCACTCGCCACCGGACACGCCTAAGGGACAAGGGCTCTGGCTCGTCAGTTAATGTATCCATGAATTCATCCGCCCAGGCCTCTTCATTCCTCCAGTATTCCAGCCCCAGCCTAGCGTACAGAACTGAGCGCTTCTCCACCGTGAGATACCGCTCCACACGGTCAAAGATCCTCCATCGCCGCAGCTCACAGTACAGAGTCGGGTTGACAACCCACAGATACCGGAAGTCATTAAACATGTCGAGATCAACGGCATCCTCGACCTCCACCGTGATATTTTCTGCGTACTCATACAGAGTACGGTTGTAGAACTCCATCGGCCTCAGGGGCAGGCACCAGTCCTGGATGCGGGAAGCTAAGACCGACTGGTGGGGGAGCCCGCGGAGGGGAATGATGTTGAGAATGCTGTAGTCAGGCACTTGAGAGGTGTCGAAGGCCTCTTCCCCGCGTAACTCCCACCGATGGGGTCCATTGACCATCTCCTCATATTCATCAGCGTCGACCACGTTGTAATTGAGGACGCTGACGGTTATGTCACGTCGTGGTCGCGAATCAGCACGTCGAGGCTGTGCTGGTGAGGATGTCGCTGGTCGTCCAGAAGTTGAGGCTCCTTGGGACTGTTGACGACCGAGCTGAGCCTTCCCTTCCTTTGCAAAATCTGGGAACAGGTTCCTTGGCTCCATCCTCTGGATTGTGGAGTGCTGGACAACTGGTGGCTCCTCTTCTTCAGAATCATCAGAGATAACAATGGGAGCCTTCTCAGTAGTCCTTGCACCAGTCTCCACATCCATCTCTTCTTCCTTCTCTGCCTCCTTCTCTTCCTTCTCCTCCGCCAGTTTTTCCGGGGTGGTCGCCCGCTCATCAACTCCTCCGCTGGCATCCCCTTGCGCAGCCAGCGGGCTCCCAGCCTCTTCCTCATCCGGCTGGTAGTGCTCGACTATGGACATGATGTCCTCGTCGACTCCCATCACCAGCAGGACGCTGATATGTATCTTCTGGTAAAATCTCGCCTGGTGGTGGGGAAGCTGGTGGGCTAGCACTTGGACTTTCATCAGCCTTTCCTTTGCCCTTGCTTGCCAGCCTCAGCTGTTCAGCCAGCTCCTCCTGGCGCCTGGCTTCATGCTCTGCCTTAATCTTGGCAAAGTGCTCGTCACGAGCGGCCAGTTCAGCTTCCAGCTCCTGCTAGGCCTTCAACGCCTTCAGCATGGCCTCAGCTTGCTTCTTCCTCACTATAGAGGCACTTCTCTTCTTCTTGGTCTTCTTCGTTATCTGCTCACCCAGGGTGAGGATCCTCTTCCTCTTCCTGGTCATAATCTCCAGCTGCTCCTCCTGGGTCTGTCCCAATATGTTCCTTGGAGCTGGACCAAGAACCAGTGCCTGATGTGGCTGCTGATGCTGATGCTTCTTGGGTCTTTTGGGCTTCTTCTGGGATGGCTCATCAGTAGGGACGATGCGGATGTCCCGGGGATGGATGCCAGTGGCCGCTTCCACTGCATCTCCCAGCTGGGCGAAGAGACGCTCAGTCTCTCGCTGGCGCTTGAGCGCAGCCCTTTCTTCTTCAGTCAGCGGGCGAGCCATAACTGGCAGTTGCTCGCCCTTATCCACCTCATCTTCCTCAGAGACACCCTCAGAAGGGTTCACTGAGGTCTTCCCCTTCAGCCTCCTGGGCTTCTTGTAGTCTGGGCGGGGGAGTTTGGCTTGCTCCTTGGTCGGAGGGATGAAGTCCGAACTGACCAATTGCTCACCCTGGTCCACCCCATCACCCAACTCCATCTCCAGTAGGCGGCTGATACGAAGCCCAAAGGATACGGAATGGGCAAACCTCCCTTTAGTCGGAACGTCGATGTTCCTGCCGACGTGTTCCAGGAGCCGGCCGTAAAGGAATTCGGCCCAGTTCCCTTGAATCCCGTCAGCAAGGGCACTCATCACAGAGAACTTCCGGATGCTCAGCTCTGCGTACGACCCCACTTCGCACTGCAGCATTCGTACGACTAAGTCGCACACCATCTGCCAAAACTCGTCCATCTCGGACTTTCTCATTCCAGTCCGGAAGGTGGTCACCTCCGCCTTCTTCCACTGGGTCCAGCGCTTCTGGAACTCGACGGTGTTGTTCTGAAGGTAGGTAGCCACATCCTCGCCTTCGTTCCTTAGCCCGAACATCTCGGCGAGGTACTCGGGGGAGACGGTGATCAGGTGTCCAAACACCGAAGTGGTGAAGGACCGTCCGCCGTCGGCGATCACCGCCCGTGCGTAGAACTCCGCCACCAGGTGCGGATGGAAAGTCTGGGGCGCCGCCGTCAGATACTGTCGGAGGCCTTCATGATCGATCATCTCGATCAGCTCCTCCCCATGGTTCTTTCTGGCCAGTTTTTCGTTGAGGATCTTCTCCTTTTGAACTTGTGCGGCTCTGACTTGGGCATTTGACAACCGATCACGGGTTGCCGGCTTGTTCAGGGCAACAAGTCGCGCGAACGGATAAGTATAGTCAATATCCTCAATCTTCACAATGCCGGTGTACGTCGGCATGTGCTGCTCGGCAACTGGTAGTCTGGGCTCACCAGACGATGAAGATGTGGAAGGTGGGTTGTCTTCCGGGGGATTATCAGTTGGGGGGCGTGAAGATGAAGCCATAATCTCAGGAAACTTAAGAATTTTGAGAGAGAATGAGAGAGATTAGGGTTGGAAAAAAATGTGAAGGATCGTAAAAGGTTTCTCCGGTGAGGGACCTCGAGTATTTATACTCGAGTCCATGCAGGAATCTACGACCAGGATCAACGCTCAGCACGCGGAGATCTACGGTCATCAGCAGGCCTGATTTCCTGTGTTGACGGGCGTGGTCGTGCTGACGTGCTGCACGACGTGGTGCTGACGTGGTGCGCTGCAGTTGGTGGAAACCAAACGTCGGACTGCGCAGCCACTGTGCACATTAAATGTGGCATTAAATGACGCATTAAATTCGGAGATCCGCATACGCCATCGGATTCGAACGATCCCGCCATTTCTGCGACAGCTGGCTTGGCTGGGCATCACCAGCATACGCCAGTAGCATACTTCCCCCTAACTGGTTGGCCTCTTCATCAGTTGGCAACTGATACCACATGCTTATAATACATTCTGCTGGCAAACTCATCAGTTAGCAACTGATACCACTTATTGAAGAGCCATTTCTCCACTTGATGATAATTTCTTCAGTTAGCAGCTGATACCACCTTGTAGATATACATCATCAGTTAGCAACTGAGACCACTTGAGAAATCAATCACTTGCTGGTAGCACGTCCTGCTGGCAAACTCATCAGTTAGCAACTGATACCACTTGATGATCAGACTAGCGACCTTAACCAAATTGAGAGCTTGGACTCAATTTTCGCCAGTCTTGGGAATGACCACCAGTTATCAGCTGGCAACTGGAAGTGGATCCATTTCTTCAACACTGCTAGAAGGTGGCAGCTGGGACCCAATTTCGCTTCAGCGGAAGATAAAAGCTGGCAAGATGAAATGAGAGCTGGGACTCATTTCCTTGGACAATTGAGGGATAAAGTCCGCCAGTAGATATCATCTGTGGTTGGTAGACACCACTAGTCGAGAAACACCACAACTGAGAACTTGGACTCAGTTGTAATCAGCATACGCCAGAGAATCAAGAACAGAATGAGAGCTTGGACTCATTCTTCCTCATCATTAAGGCTCGCATCAATCTCCATAAGACCGAGTTTGATGCACAACTCCTTGAATCTTGCTTCTGGCAGGGGCTTTGTGAAGATGTCAGCCAGTTGATCTTCAGTACGAATGTAGTCCATGCTGACATCCTTCTTCTCGACATGATCACGAATGAAGTGATGTCGAATGTCTATGTGCTTGGTCCTGGAGTGATGAACCGGATTCTTCGTGATGCACATAGCACTGTTGTTGTCGCAATAAATAGGAACACAGCCAGTGTCCACTTCATAATCAGCCAGTTGTTGCTTGAGCCAAATAATTTGAGCACAGCAACTGGCAGCGGCAACATACTCAGCCTCAGTGGTAGAAGTAGCTACAGAGTGCTGCTTCTTGCTGAACCAGCTAATCAGCTTGTGTCCGAGAAACTGACACGTACCACTGGTACTCTTGCGGTCAATACGGCATCCAGCGAAATCTGAATCTGAATATCCGATAAGCGTAAGCTCATCATTTCTGGGATACCATATTCCAAGAGATTCTGTCCCCTTCAGATATTTCACAATCCGTTTAGCAGCTTCCATGTGTGACTTCTTAGGATTAGCTTGAAATCTGGCACACACTCCAACTGAATAAGAAATGTCGGGTCTGCTGGCAGTGAGATAGAGGAGTGATCCAATAATTCCTCGGTATATAGTAGGATCAACTGATTCCCCTTGCTCATCAAGAAATATCTGGCAGCTGGTACTCATCGGGATCCTTAGAGACTTAGTCTTCTCTGGGCAATATTTCTGAATAAGATCCTTGGTATACTTCCGCTGGCTGATAAAAATACCATCAGCTGATTGCTGGACTTGAAGTCCTAGGAAGTATGTCAGCTTGCCCATCATACTCATCTGGAATGAGGTCTGCATCAGCTTAGAAAACTTCTCACAGAGAGATATGTTCTTGGATCCGAAGATGATGTCATCGACATAGATCTGCACCATCAGCATGTCAGCTCCATCGTTGAGAAGAAAGAGAGTCCGATCGATCTTCCCTTTTCGAAATCCATTGCTGGTGAGGAACTGAGATAGTGTATCATACCAAGCCCTGGGCGCCTGTTTCAATCCATACAGGGCCTTCCTTAGCTTGTACACTTTGGTGCCAATTTCGAATCCAGGAGGTTGCTCTACATATACCTCCTCCTTTAGTTCGCCATTCAAGAATGCGCTCTTCACGTCCATCTGGAACACCGTGAAGCCGTGATACGCTGCATAGGCCAAAAACAGCCGTATCGCCTCCATTCTTGCAACTGGTGCAAAGGTCTCATCAAAATCGATGCCTTCACACTGTCTATAGCCCTTGGCGACTAAGCGAGCCTTGTTCCGGACCACAATGCCATCTTCATCTCGCTTGTTCTTGAAAACCCACTTGGTGCCGATCACTGACTGGTGTGATGGTCTCTCTACCAAGTCCCAAACATTGTTGCGAGTGAACTCCGCAAGCTCTTCGTGCATGGCATTGATCCAATCTGCAGATTCGAGCGCATCTTTGATGGATGTAGGTTCCATCTGAGATATAAAGCAACTCAATAGCGCACTGCCGTGCCTGGTCTGGACAGAACCTTCCAGATCACCGAGTATAGCATCAGATGGGTGATCCCTCAGCCATTTGGGAGGACCAGCGACCGATGGTGCCGGCTGGGAAACAGGTTCATCTGTCCTGACGACTGGTGCTTCCAAATTTTCACCAGTCGGGGCTGGAACAGCAACTGGCGGTTGACCTTCAGTTGGAACTTCACCAGTTGGGATTTCTTCAGCTTCACTCTCTGACTGATTTCCAGCGCCTTCGCCAGTATCAGCTGGCTCCTCTCTTCCAGCTGGCTCCGCGTCTTCTGGCTCAAGGACTCCAGTCAGAATTCCCCCTTGATTAATGCATGATCCACTCAGGGAGATTGAGTGTAAGGTCTCAGCAAGGTCATTTGCATCACCGACCCTCTCAGGTTGCTGATGGGCACCTGAGGTAACTGGTTGTGAAGATGATCCATTCATCGGTCTAGTCGAACCAGTTGGTTGAGCATTGGAAGAATTCCTGCCCAACTGGTCATTGACATCATTGACCTCAGGAACATCTTCAGCCAGTTGGCGTAAGGTCCTGCGCACTAAAGTAGCTTCATCAAAAACAACATTGCATGTTATTTCCACAAGCTGGGTCGTCTTGTTAAATACTCTATAGCCCTTGTGAGAGGGGTGTCCATATCCGACAAACACACCCTCATCAGCTTTAGGCGAGAAAGCATTTAAGTTCGACTTCCCATTATTATGGATATAACAAGGAGAACCGAATGCACGAAGATGAGCTAAAGTAGGCTTACGACCGAAGTACACTTCGTAGGGAGTTTTCTGAAGTCTGTCGTTGATCCCGCTCCTATTCTGAGTATAGCAAGCAGTCACCAACGCCTCTCCCCAGAAACTCTGACCCAAACCAGACTCAGCCAGCATGGATCGGACTGCTTCCTTCAGCGTCCTGTTCCTACGTTCTGCCAGTCCATTTTGCTGTGGTTGCCTTGGTGTAGATTTCTCATGTTTGATCCCGGCCTCCGCGCAAAAATCCATCAGCGGACCGTTGCAGAATTCAGTCCCATTGTCCGAACGAATTCGCTTCACGACAGCTTCTCTCTGCTTCTGAGCTTGGATGATCAACTCTGGAAGAATCACCTTCACCTCATCCTTTGTTCTGAGAAGCTTCACCCATGTATAGCGCGAGTAGTCATCGACTACCACCAGCGAATATCGTCTTCCTCCAATGGTTTGCGGCGTTACTGGTCCAAACAGGTCCATATGTAACAGCTCGAGTACCTGACTGGTACTAGGGTGAACTGGCGACTGGCTCTTGAAGGATTTCTTGGTCTGTTTGCCTTGCTGGCAGGCCTTGCAAATCCCTTCCTTCTTGAACCCGCCCTTGGGAAGACCATCTACAAGATCATGCTTGGTTAGATAATTAATAGTTTTGAAATTCAAATGACTTAACCTTTTGTGCCACAGCCAGTTGGTCTCCATGGAACTGGTGGCAACAAAGCATGTATCAGTCTTCCCGCTTTGCCAGTCAACGACATACAACCCTCCTTTGCGGACACCTTTCAGCTTGGTCTCGCCAAACTCTTCATTCTTGATCTGGCACCCGGATTTGTCAAACACAATGGTGTAACCATTGTCGCACAGCTGGCTGATGCTCAGGAGGTTGTGCTTCAGGTTGGTAACAAGGGACACGTTGACAATACGCACATCATCCTTCTCTATGCATCCCTTGCTGATAACTCTGCCCTTGGAGTTATCACCAAAAATAACTGGAGGTCCTCTGACCTTGGTGAGCTTCGAAAACAAGAACTCCTCACCAGTCATATGAGCGGAGCAACCACTGTCAATGATCCACTCGCTCGACCTCTGAAGCTGATACGCATGATCCTGTTCCTGCAAGAAAAATGAAATCATTTAGGTCCCCGATCATCAGCGGGTCCTGCAGGGTTAGATCTCTGGAACATTCCTTTCGGAATCCAGATTTGAGTAATCTTCAGCTCAGTGTTACCCTTGCTGACATCACTCATGGCCTTTCCCTTCCTCTTAAAATAATGCATGGAATTGTTTTTGGAAGGTGTGGCTGTGTGTGCAGTTCCTCTAGAAGTATTCTTCTTCTGAGGAGATCGGAAATTTCTTTCCGACTGCTTGTGCTGCCTTGGTGGTCTTTGGAACTGTGGACCACGGTGGTTAGCCTTCCTAGCCCTTGATGAAAACATTTGATTGGGCTCAGGCCTCCGATAGGTATTCCTCCTATCGGGAATTGTCCTTCTCTCAGTATTCTGCTGAGAGTGGGACCCCTTGTAAGTATGCTGGCAACTGGCATACTTATAAGGTTGTGTGTGGAACCTCTGGACAGCTGGTGCTGGCTGTCGGGTTCCACTGGCTGCTGGTGCTGACTTCCTTGCCTTGGAATATTTTGGCTTAGTCAGCTTCTTAGGGTGTGCTGGCGTCCTGTCAGCAGAGGAATTTGCCAGTCGAGGTTGTTGTCGTGATGACTCACCTCTATATCTGGGCTGATGATTCCTTTGCTGATCAGCCATACGAGGTATGCTGGCAGCACCAGCTGGTGCTGACTCATTTACCGTTCTGCCCTTACCCTTACCAGCATTGGGTTGGTTTATGCTCGAATCATTTGTAAATCCCAACCCGGATTTATCATAAGGTTTTCTCCAATGACTTAGAGCTGCCTCTAAATCCTTAGAGCCCTTGTTTAGAAAATTGATTTTATTTTCTTGCTCCAGAACGAGACTGTGAAGGTTATCTCGCTCAGTTTTTGTACTTTGAAAATCTTGGAGCAAGTCGAAATGAGCCTTTTTCAAAGTTTCTAGCTCTTCGCTGAGTGACCTAGATTTTTCAATCTCACTGGTCAAAATGGAAACTTGATTTTTCAGCGAAGTGTTTTCGCCAGCTAAAACATTTTTCATTTCATAAAATTTTAAAAACTCATGCTGAAGAACATCTAAAGTGACATCTTCTGAGTCGGAGCAATGCGACTCAGAATCGTCTATGATTTGAACAGGCATAATATGCAATTGAGGATCTGATTGTACCTCATCATCAACAGTCAATGCCAAATGTTCTTCCTTGTCAGCATCTTCTTCAGCTGACACTTCTCCTAGAGCAGCCATGAATGCCAGAAGAGCTTCTTCTTCAGACTCTCCATCTGACTCGTATTCCCCATCATCATGGTCGGGGATATCAGGAACTTCAGTCCTTGTCAGCATGGCTTTGGCAACTGCCTTGGAGGCACGCTCTTCAAAGAGCTTCTTCAGCCGTTCCCTCTCAGTTTTGTCCACCTGCGGACATTCAAACTTTAAATGGTCAGGGGATTGGCATTGATAGCAAGCACGAGGAGCTCTTTTGACGAATTTCCCGTCAGTTGAGCTTGAAGAGACTCCCTGCTTTGACTTAGCCTTTTCCAGTAGGACGGCCAGTCGTTTCATTTGCTGCTCAAGTTCAGCGATAGAGCTCTCGCCACTTTTGGAGTAAGATCCTGACGTGGATGGGATCTCCTTCGGCTGGTTGGTCTGCCCAGCAGGCCTGTCAGCATGGAAGGGCTTCTTGGGCATCCGCTTGAAGTCCTTCTTGACGAAGTAAGCTTCGTCCTGAGCCTTAACGCTGGGGGATCCAACATTCCTGATAGCCTCGTTTTTATTCACCATCTGGATATCCCATTCATGTGCCTGCAACTGAGCAAACACTTCTTTAGGAGTTAGTTTGGATAAATCTTTCTCCTTTAGTGCGGTGGTTTTCACAAACCAATCCTCCTTCGGCATCTTGGACAGGATCTTCGAGTTAAGATCAGCATTTTCGTACTCCCTGCCCAGAGACTTCAGCTCGCTGACAATGGCGTTGAATCTCGCCTCCATCTCCTTGATGGTTTCTCCAGTCAGCATCTGGAAGGACTCATATTTATCCACCGCAACCCGCAATTTGTTGCGTTTCATTTGGTCAGTTTCTTGACATAAACTATCAAGAAAATCCCATACTCCCTTAGCAGTATCAAACTGCAGTGCATCCTCCATCAGCAATTCTGGAAGGCACGCAAGGATCAGCTCATGTGCAATGGAATCCAGCTGATTCCGCTTTCTGTCCTCAGCATTCCATTCATCTTGGGGCTTTGGGACCACCGCAGCTGGACGATCTCCCAGCTGATGCTGAATCTTGGTGATCTCTATTGGCCCTGTCTCCAGTACATCTTTCATGTCTGGATGGATGCTCTTCAGGGAGATAAGCGTCCTCTTTCGCCATATAGAGTGCTTCTCCGTCTTGTAGTCCATTAGCTTTGGGATATTCATCTTGAAGTACCTGAGCTAGACAAACAGACAAACAAACAGGAGTGCAAGGAAACGTGGATCACGGTCCTAAGCGACACAGAAACGAACGGTCTGTAAGAACCGTCCGCTCTGATACCACTTGTTGGTCCCGGATATCAGGGTATACTTTGGCAGCGGAAAATACGTA